>JASEVX010000014.1:11099840-11699840 GCA_031761405.1 Serripes groenlandicus | reverse complement strand
ACACATCGAATGCGCTTGCTGATCTGGATCTACATTTGTCGAAAATGCCTTACGGATATATTTCGGAGAGTCCACTCATACTTATATATATATACTGTAATTTAATGTATGCGAACAATTGAACAGGTTATATCGTTACATCTTAGACTATTTGACAGACAGTACATGGCCAGATCAGACTGCGCGGTTGCGATGGTTGATCTGGGTCTACATTGATATAAAATACCTTACGACTTGTTTTTTACCGAGCGCCTACCATATATTCCCTGCAGTACCAATATATCGCATAGATTTTAGTATTTTGTTCTGTTTTTTATGAGATTGGCAACAATTTGATCTTTAAGATTACAGTACAGAGTGTCAGGGGATTCCCTGTCTAAACAATGGATCGGTGATTATAATCGATGATCGACAATGTGCTTGTAGCTGTACCGACGGAGTTACAAGTTTTGGATGTGAAACTTGTGAGTATATGTATTTATTTAAGTGGGGTTTTATGCCGTTTTCAACAGTATTGAAGGCATATATAAGAGCGATAACATGCTCATGGTTCTGTGATGCTTTGCGTTTAACGACACTTTTAAAAAAAAGTGTTTCCTTGGTAAGTTACAAGTACTTCTGGTATTGAATGTGAAACTCGTAAAAACTTTACCTTAATACAGGTTTGTGGGGTTTTTACACACTTCTCAACTATGATGATTGGCGTTTAACGACACTTTTAAAAAAGTGTTTCCTTGGTAAGTTACAAGTAATTCTGGTATTGAATGTGAAACTCGTAAACAAACTTTAGCTTAATACAGGTTTGTGGGTTTTTTACACACTTCTCAACTATGATGATTGGCGTTTAACGACACTTTTAAAAAAAAGTGTTTCCTTGGTAAGTTACAAGTACTTCTGGTATTGAATGTGAAACTCGTAAAAACTTTACCTTAATACAGGTTTGTGGGTTTTTTACACACTTCTCAACTATGATGATTGGCGTTTAACGACACTTTTAAAAAGTGTTTCCTTGGTAAGTTACAAGTACTTCTGGTATTGAATGTGAAACTCGTAAACAAACTTTAGCTTAATAAAGTTGTGTTGGGTTTTTTCACAAATATCAACAATTGATTATTTATATCAGAGCTATAATACACCATGAACTGCAGTTCTGATAACTTACCCAAGAAATGCAGAAGATTGACCTAAATACTTTTGATGGTGGCATAAAACATCAAACGAAACCGTTTTTTGATTGTGAGACGGAGGTAGTCATGACACTTGGAACTTTAATCAAGAAGCGGCTAATTTATTTACTTTAATTTTCTTCTCAAATAATTGACAGCAGGTCATTGTACACGCGGAACATATTCCATTTCAATCTCCAAATGCGGCTGTCCAAAAGTAATGGTCAACGGCTGGCAATCCGGGAGTCTCAGTATTGCTACGATTAATTAACACGGTCGATATTTTCAAAATAAATCAATACAACCCTGATATTCCTATTTTGTGTGTGTTCAATTGTGTTACCATGTGTTTCAGTGTGAGTTAACCCATGATCGTATAAGTGTATTGGTGGATTCGATACCGTTTTCATAAAAAAGCCTTTATGTTTTAATATACCTCTGATCTGCGTATGTTTTGTGTGTTCAATTGTGCTACCATAACAAGAATTTCAGTATGAATTCACACATGATCTTTTAAACTTTGGTGGATTTGCTATTGGTTCCATAACAAGTATTTCCGTGTAAATTCACGCTAGATCTTATAAGTCTGTGTGTATTCGCTACTGTTTTTATAACAAGTAGTTCAGTATGAATTCACACATAAACTTATCAGTTCTTTGGTGGATTCGATACTGTTTTTTCATAACAAGTATTTATGTCTGTCTTAAAACAACCCTTATCTTAATGTGGTAATATTTAGTTTCATACTGTTACTATAACAATTCTTTCTGTCTTAATACACCACTGATTTTTGTATGTGTTCGGTGTTCAATATTCTATAACAAATTTTATAGTGTGAGTTCACCCATGATCATACAAGTGTATTAGGTTGATTCCATACTGATTGCATAACAAGTCCTTCAGTCTGAATACACCGCTAATCTTAATATGGTAATATTGAGTTTCATACGTAACTACGACAAGTATTTCTGTGGAAATATACCCATAATCTTAGTAATTTATGTGTGTTAGATACTGTTACCATAATAAGTTCATCTGTTTGAATACAGCCCTTCCACGAGTACTATATGTGTGTATTAGGCACTGTTTCCATATTAAGATTCAATCTGAATACATCCCTTATCCTAATAGTATATATGTGGGTTATATTATGTTTCTATAATAGGTAATTTAGTCTTAATACAAACCTAATCCTTGTAGTATATGTGTGGATTCTTTTCTATTACAATCACAAGAAGTTCAGTCTGAATACATCCCTTATCTAAGCAGTATATATCTGGGTTCTAGTATGTTTCCATAATAAGTAGTTTAGTCTTAATACAAACCTAATCCTTGTAGTATATGTGTGGATTCTTTTCTATTACAATCACAAGTAGTTCAGTCTGAATACACCTCTAAAGCTAGTATTATATATGTGAATGATATGATGTTACCGTTACAAGTAGTTCAATCGTAATACACGCATAATCATTGTATTATATGTGTGGGTTCGATACGGTTACCATAACAAGTAGTTCAGTCTGAATACACCCCTAAAACTAGTATTATATATGTGAATTATATGATGTTACCATTACAAGTAGTTCAATCTGAATACACCCCTAAAACTAGTATTATATATGTGAATTATATGATGTTACCATTACAAGTAGTTCAGTCTGAATACACCCCTAAAACTAGTATTATATATGTGAATTATATGATGTTACCATTACAAGTAGTTCAATCTTAATGCACACATAATCATTGTATTATATGTGTGGGTTCGATACGGTAACCATAACAAGTTGTACAGTCGGAATATACGCCTCATACTAGTAGTATATAGGTGGGTTCGATACTGTTACCATAACAAGTAGTTCAGTCTAAATACACTTCCAATCCTGTTATTATATGTGAGGATTATATTATGTTACCATAACAAGTAGTTCAGTCTAAATACACTTCCTATTCTGTTATTATATGTGAGGATTATATGTTGTTACCATAACAAGTAGTTCAGTCTAAATACACTTCCAATCCTGTTATTATATGTGAGGATTATATGTTGTTACCATACCTAGTAGTTCAGTCTAAATACACTTCCAATCCTGTTATTATATGTGAGGATTCTATTATGTTACCATAACAAGTAGTTCAGTCTGAATATCCCCATAATCCTAGAATGAATTATGTGACTTCGGTAACGTTACCATAACAAGTGTTTCAGTCTAAATACACCTATATTCATAGTACTATGTGTGTGCATTCTATTATGTGTAACCATAACAAGTATCTACATCTGAATACACCACTAATCCTAGTATCATATGTATGGATTATATTCTGTTTACAAAATAATTAGTTCATTCTTGATACACCCTAGTTCTTGTATTATATGTAAGGTTTTCGATCGATACTGTTACTGCACAAGTAGTTCAGTTTTAATACACCCTGATCTAAATAGTTTATAAGTGGATTCGATGTTGTCTGAATACACCGATATATAAATAATGCATTGGTGGGTTTAGTGTTGTTACCATGTTAAGTTGTTCAGTATTAATACACCTATAATCCTAGTATTATATATATGGGTTAGCTACTGTTACCATAACAAGAAGTTCAGTCCGAATACACCCCTTATCCTAGTATGATATGCGTAGGTTCGATACTGTTTCCATAAGCAGTTGTTCAGTCAGAATACAACCCTAATCCTTGTATAATATATTTTGGTTTATACAGTTACCTTAACAAGTAAATCAGTCAGAATACACCGCTTATCCTAGAATTGTATCTATGGGCTCGATACTGTTACTATATCAAGTTGTTTAGTCCCTAATATACCTATAAGCATAGTATTATACATGCGGGTTCGATACTGTTACCATAACAAGTAGTTCGGTCTGAATACACCCCTAATCCTAGTATTATATGTGTGGGTTTGAAACTGTTACTATACCAAGTTGTTCAGTGTAAATACAACCCTAATCCTAGTATAATATGTGTGGGTTCTATATCAATTACCTTAACAAGTAAATCAGTCTGAAAACACCCATTAGCCTAGCAGTATATATGTGTGTTCGATACTATTACCATAATAATTTGTTGAGTCTGAATATACTCTTAATCCTAGTTTCATATGTGTGGATTCTACTTTGTAACCATAACAGGTAGTTCAGTCTGAATACAAAATATCTTAGTATGCTATTAGTGGATTTGACATTGTCACCATAACACGTATTTAAGTCGGAATACATTCATGGTCTTAATACTGTATTAGTATGTTCGATGCTGTTACTATAACCAGTATTCCTGTGTGAATACAAACTGATCTTAGTATTATATGTATGAGTTAGATACTGTAACCATGACCAACAGTTTAGTTTTAATACACCCTGATCTAAATATGTTATCGGTGGGTTCAATGTTGTTACCATGACAAGTCTTCCTGTCTGAATACACCCAGATCTAAATATGTTATCGATGGGTTCAATGTTGTTACCATGACAAGTCTTTCTCTTTGAATACACCCTAATTACATTATCATATTGGTGTGTTCGGTGTTGTTACCATAACACGTCTTTCTAACTGAATACACCCCTAATCCTAGTAGTATATGTTTTGGTTAAATTATGTTATCATAACAATTAGTTCAGTCTTAATACACCCTGTTTTTAATATTTGAAATGGGTTCGATGTTGTTAACATATCAGGTCCTTCTGTTTGAATACGTCCTGATCTAAATATGTTATCGGTGGGTTCGATGTTGTTGCCATGACAAGTCTGTCTGTTTGTATACACCCTGATCACGATATCATATTGGTGGGTTCGGTGTTGTTACCATAACACGTCTGTCTAACTGAATACACACCTAATCCTAGTAGATAAGGTATGAGTTAAGTTATGTTACCATAACAAATAGCTCCGTCTTAATACACCCTGTTCTTAATATGTAAATGGTGTGTTTGATGTTGTTACCATGATAATTATTTATGTCTGAATACATCCTGATCTAAATATTTGAATGTTGGTTCGATGTTGTTACCATATTAAGTATTTCCGTCTGAATCCATCCCCAATCTGAGTATTCTATTGCGTATAAGGTGTTGAACCTTTGTCGAAATTCCTCAATATAGCAAAGGGTGCATATTTTAGGAAACATAACATAACATCTTTGTAACTGAGATGTAAGAACATCCGCCATAAATCGTTCGTGCATCAGGCAAACTTCCCCCAATAGAAATTTTTGTTTGTTTATGAAGCAAATAAATATACACGCCTTTATATGGATAATAGAAAAGGAGCTTTCTGTTGTCGATTGTCTTTCACAATTGCCAATTTTGTTTATCCGGCCTATCTACAGTGTATTTCTGCCACATTGCAAGTTGTATTTTGCTGGATCCCCAGATACAATGAGAAAGCAGACGCAGCTGCTAAGACTGCATTGTCTCAGGACGTTTTACCGGTTAAACTCCCCTATACAGATTTTAAACCTTTGATTAAATCATTTTTTTACGATGTTTGGCAATGTCTTAATGCATTCTTGATCTTAATCTTATATTGCGTATGAAGTGTTGGACCTTTTTATAAATTCTTCAAAATACAAAGGGTGCACGTTTTACGAAACATAATACCTTTGAGAAAAAACGTAAATGTTGGAATTTGATATCATCTTTAGCCTAGTCAATGACATACGTCAAACTAGTTTAACTACACCCAGTTGGACGTTGGATTTATATCTGTTTTGAATTAGGAATCAAAATGTTATTTCAAAATGAATATCAGAATATCGCTTTGTAATGATGTCGATCCTTCATTTAATTGAGCCATTTAGCGACGCGTCTAAAAACACTGTTGGAAAACGAAAGGGAAGTTATGATCCTTTAACTGTTTGTTTTACTAGTTGTTCTAGATACTCTTTAAAAAGTTAATTTTGGAAGATGATGAATTGGAACATCAATTATATGAAATTGATAAAATTCGTCATATATGAGCCCGTACATAGGAAAATGTACAATTTGGTATTATTTGATAAAGATATTCACTGTTCCCATGAAACCATTGCACACGTATAGACAAAGGTTTTGTGAACTTGTGTAAGTTATAAACAAGTGGACAAGGCAATGTGAATTGACAATGTTTAAACATGCAAACGTGTACACTTTCTGCTGCACTGATTCATATATTGTTTGACTTTTGATGCCTGTCCAATTTAAAGGTTTCAGATCAATATTTGGCAAGGGTCCTCTGATCTCTATTACCATCGTCCATTAATTAAAATAATTATTATTTCTGTTTGCGTGTACACTACCAAAGGGACCTAAAGAAGCTAAAAACGATTATGGTGGAAAAGAGCAATTGGTCTCTTTAACTACATTACATTACATAATAGCCAGGGTCACGCAGTGCGCTTTACAATGGATGTATGCAGTTCCTGCCTAATACGGGCCTGAACCACACAAAACTTCCCCGACAGGTATGACGCACTGTCGTATCGCTGTCCACGCTCAATATTCGTAGAAATGCTACAGATAATGCCTCTACTGTGGTGGAACTGTATCCTTCAACACAAAATAAAGTTATCTCTTATTGCACATGTATCGTAGTCAAATATCTCGATGAAGCGTTAATGGCTTCATAAGCTCTGAACCCAAAGAATGAGGCATTACTACTATTATTAAAGATAGACGTTTGGATATCTCAATCAGCTCATTGTGAATGTCAGGTGATGTATTTTTAGCTTTTGGATCGCCATTTTTCAATCGCCAGTTTTCAAATGGCGTGGATCGTGGTTCTTGGCCTGATTAATAGATATTCTATTAATGCTATGAGACTTCCACGTTCATCATCCTGGCCTCGTAAAGATAAGCTTTGCTGACCACATAGAATGATTGTATAAACAGCAGCTTGTAATAATTATGTGTCGATACCTTTCCACTAGGGCATCTTACGAAGTAGACATCGAAAACATTATGTCCATTTTTCACCAGCCATGGATTGACAGACAGCGTAGATAGATGAGTTACCTGCGCACGGCGGAAAAAACCCTGTTCAGGTAATTTATGTCGAATTTCATACGTGGCCATTGTTCTCTATCAGAAACGTAGGGATATAGTACTACCGTATTTATTTCAAGTTTTGTGAACTTGAGAGACACTGACTTTTGTTGAAACTATTTTCCCTTCTTTTCCCCTTACTCCGAAATATCAAGTATAATGTGATTTAACTTTGTATTATGTATTTGTGTTATTACCTTCAATCTTAATAGACAAATGCAATAGGTATCCAATGTATTTATTTTATCGACGACAATTAATTTATTATGTATGTAATCTATTTGATATCTGGAACAATTGATTGACAAAATTCCTTTTCATAATCACCCATCGTAATAACCACAAATGGCATGCACAATGGAATGGTTCCTATTCGAACAAATTACTAACCCTACTATCTTACCCGTTCTTGGTTTATGAACCTTCCTGACACGTGACGAAATCACCGAGTCCGAGTGCTTACCGTCGAGGATAGGATTTGTTACCGGGTGATCCGGGTTCTATCCCTTATCTCGGTGGTCATAGTTGAGTGCCCTTGGACAAGGTACATCTCCTAGCCCAGTACAGGTCTGTTCACCCATGGACCATGGATAAGTGAACTGTCGCTGTTATTTAACACGCTGTAAAACCCTAATAAATCAAATCGTGACTCGTGATAACATTACATGTTACATCAAACTTGACGAAGAACCTTGGGATATAACATGTACGGATCCGGGAACTCTGGTTGTGACCTGTGACACAAACTTAGTGTTTCTACGTTATGATGGAAACTTGTCAGTAGTAAGAAATGTACCAATGGAGTCAGGTTGTTCGGGAATTACGTATAGAAAAGGAAAATTATTTGTTACGTTTGAGTGAAAACATCCGTCTGTGAAAATCCTTAATCATAAGGGAAAAGTTCGTCAAACATTCAAACACAATGATAAAGGACAGAACCTGTTTAAATGTCCGATGTATATAACAGTGAATAGTGACGGGGATACAATGTATGTTTCAGACTTTGAACAGGACACAGTAATTAGTTTGAGTATGGACGGTAAAGTGTGTAATATATATAAACATGACACATTGAGAGGACCAAGAGGTCTGACGCTGAGTGATGATGATAGTATTTATGTGGTGGGATATGTGTCAAACAACATACATCAGATAACACCGACGTGTACACCCCTACGTATTGTATTAGAGAAGAAAGATGGGTTAGATTATCCACAGACAGTGTTATTTAACAACACAGACAAAACACTTTATGTCAGTAATCATTCATCAGGTAACCTGTTGAAAGTCTACAAACTTGAGTAAACATACATCAGATAACACCGACGTGTACATCCGTACATATCGTATTAGGGAGCAAAGATGGGTTACTAGGTCCACGGGTTGTGTTATATAACAACACAGACAAAACACTTTATGTCAGTAATCATTCATCAGCTGACCTGTTGAAAGTCTACAAACTTGAGTAAACATACATTTTAGGTCAGAGACCATACATCAGATAACACCGACGTGTATACCCGTACGTATTGTATTAGGGAGCAAAGATGGGTTAAATTATCCACGGACAGTGTTATATAACAACACAGACAAAACACTGTATGTCAGTAATCATTCATCAGGTGACCTGTTGCGTGTCTACAAACTTGAGTAAACAAACATCAGATAACACCGACGTGTACACCCGTACGTATCGTATTAGAGGAGAAAGAAGGGTTACTAGGTCCACGGGCTGTGTTATATAACAACACAGACAAAACACTGTATGTCAGCAGTATATATATATCAGGTGACCTGTTGCGTGTCTACAAACTTGAGTAAACATACAATATAGGTCTTATAATGGCTGATAATTATGTTATATATTTGAAGCGGGATATAAGTATCAAAAAATAAATTAGATATCATCATATTTATTTCTCAGATATAAATGCATTTTGATGCATCTGCAACACACACATTTTAAAAACATTGTGACAAAAGAAGCAATTGCTCATTAAATCATATTATATTTAGCTTCTTCTGTCACAATATTTTAATATTTATTTAAATGTTTCAGTTAAAGAGATTTTCAATAAATTTGCCTATGTTTTTTCAATTTCGTTTGTTGCAAACTTGTTGTACATGTATTTGGGAAAGGGAGGGTAAAACTAATTCATGAGCAATATATCAGTCAGATTTATTGATTGGTGTTTAACGCTGTTTTCAACAATTTTTCTGTCATATCATGGCGGACAGTTCACCTATTCATGTGTGTCCTGGCTTCGTCACACCAGTAATACACACAACAATCTTTCCAAGCAACTGGCTGCTTTTCGACATAGATCGTTTGCCCATTGGTAGAAGACGAATGAAGCTTGTCACATTGACTTTTGTCAAACGGTGGAAAGAATGTTGGCCGAGCTGGGGTTCGAACTCACAACCCCTGGATTGACAGTCCACAATGTGACAAAATAAGCAATTGCTCATCATGAGCTTTTAGTTCTTCTGCCACAATATTTTAAACTTTATTTAAAAGTTTCAGTTAAAGAGATTTTCCATAGATTTGCCTGAGTTTTATATCAGTCAGACGATTATCGTTAGTATCAACTCTTCCGATTGCATCTGTTAAATAAGGAATTGTGATGAGCTCAGTGTAACCCTGTCCCACATAATACAATCTGAAGGGGATGGCTTTGAAAACATCTTGGAAAAATATGGAAAAAAAGTTGGAAGCATTATGACAAGAGGAGGAATTGCTCATCATATGAGCAATGTCTTCTTTTTCCGCTATATTTTCAAAATTCGTCCGTGCAGAGCGTCAGAAAGTGTTTGTATATTAAAAAGGGATAATTTAAAAAACGAAATTGTCTAAAGTTAAACGTCAAGTTAAGATGGATTTATTGCATGTCGTTTTACTCCACTTTCAATTATTCTGCAGTAATATCACGGCGTTTCCTGTGAAAGCTTGACCAAATTTAGTTGTTTGTTCGTTTCACTATTTGCCTCCACACACACTTTGATTGTGTTACATTACTTTTGCATGATACGTAAACTACTCACATGCAATGATAGATATGAGATGGCAACAACCATACCTACATACACTTACAAGTATCTAGACCATTAGAATTTATATGTCCATATTTAAGTTTAAGAACTTTTTCTTGCCGAATACTTTAATTGTGATTCTCTATTAACAATACCGCTGTTGTCGTATGATTTTGGTTTAACACTTTGAAGGCTGTTTTCTTTTTAATGGATTTGTCAAGTTTTTAATTTGGAAATGTCATCAGTTAAGAGACTGGTCAGACGGCGCGGAATTAACTTGTGCGTATTATATGTACTTACACATGTATATATATATATATTATCTTTGAATAAAATGTAATGGATATGAGTCAATATTTATGCTTATTGTTTGCATGAATACTCCTACTTTACAAAGTGAATGTTAAAATCCAGTACTCAACGAGATAGTTTACACTTACTTAATTGATATTATCCTTTCCGCGCATCCCTCAGCCGACATCATATAACTCACCACTACTTTTGAATTCTACAACAATTCCGATATGCGCTTATAATGCATCCAACTAAGGTTCCCGGCTCTAGTAGTCAATAGTCTAACCACCGCACACGATCGAAACGATGCACACACTCTGTTATAGTCCATCGATTGCGAAACAAACTTTCAGCTTACGAGTGGGAGACAGTCGTACAGAGGTATCGTCGACCTCTTGTACCAACAGTCCCGGGTTCGAATCCCGTGATGAACAGGTTCTTCCTTTGCGATTTGTCCACACAAACGGCGCGAGTACTGGTTAAATATCCAGGAAGCAGACATCGAGCGAGATTAATATAAGCTTGTTTCGCAATCGATTGGGGGAGGGGGAGGGTTGACAATTTGTGGTTATAACGTTAAAGGAAAGTAACATTTTAAATTAAACATCTTGATTTGGAATTAATTTGGCACAATTGTCTAGTGATATTCTACCATTAATGCTTAACTTAATTTGATCCGTTGAATAGAATGGTTATTACAGTTATATTGAATCAGGTGACCGAACTAGGGGCCCCATGGACCTCTTATAAAGACTATGTTACTTAAGCATATTAGGTATTAGTTAGTTTAAACATGTAAATAATAATACGTTAAATGAATTAGTGTGAATCTTCTTAGGATTGAATGACGCAGTAGGGCGGGGTTAAAAAGGGATCTATACCTATTGACTTTTGGTATAGAGAGTATCCATACTTGATGAGTGAATACTGATCATGCATGGAATATTACGGGCAGTTATTACTCTTGCCTTCGCAAACACTTGACATGCGAGTTAGCCTAAGTTAGGGCGCCGTGAAGTCGCCGTTGCAAATGTTTGCATTTTCGCAGCGTCTTTACCACGCGTGTACAGCGCATGATATACGTTCATGGAAATGTTACGACGCTTGTCTAACGACATTCGCGACCCGAATGGGTTCTCACTGCGTTTCAGGTCAGATCGCCGAACCTTGGCGTTTGTTTTGAACAAGCTCAAAACACATGCCGTGACTCGGCAATCATTGGCGATCTTGGCGACCACAGCGCGATATCTGAAGAAGAAGAAGAAGAAGAAGAAGAAGAAGAAGAAGAAGAAGAAGAAGAAGAAGAAGAAGAAGAAGAAGAAGAAGAAGAAGAAGAAGAAGAAGAAGAAGAAGAAGAAGAAGAAGAAGAAGAAGAAGAAGAAGAAGAAGAAGAAGAAGAAGAAGACTTTTATATCAATATTGGTTTGATCACCTTTGTACAATAAGTATAATTACATGCGTGATAACATAACAATATATAACAATTATAAGGAAAATATTATGAATAGAAAGGAAGTGTTATCAAGTCAATGTGGTTTTAAATTTTCCTTTTTTTAGATCCCAGAACTTATACAATTTGCATGCTTTTCGAAGATATTGACGATTGAAAACTTTGGGCGAGTTAGGGTCTAATTGATTCTAGGAAATCGGATCATATATCATATGCACATTTGCATGACTAAGGGAGCTATACATCTAGCTTTGTGTCAAAATATTAATTTAGGAATTACTTACCTGTAAACGGACAATGAAGGCTCGTTTGAGACTGTAAGAATACTAAAGTCTCGACGAAGACCTCCCTGTATGGAAATACATAGAATCCCCAAAACCGCCAGACGAGATTATTATTTGTTTTATTCTTATTCCTACATGTTTATGGCTTAGGTGAGACTTGGTGGATGCTCAAGGCTAGACGAAAGTCTCCAAAATTGCTAGACGAGACAGTAACCTTTGTTTTCATTATTTGTCCTACATGTAGCGCGAAAATAACATTTTCGGTCTTATTCTAACATGCAAACCGACGGTGAAGGCTTTGGTGAGACTGTGTGGATGATCAATGCTCGTCTGAGTCTTCACTGTACACAGATGCACTGGAACCCTTAAACAGCTAGACTGCGCGAACATTACATTTTCAGTCTTACTCTAACATGCAAACCGACGGTGAAGGCTTTGGTGAGACTGTGTGGATGCTCAAGGCTCGTCTGTACACAGACGTATTGGAACCCTAAAATAGCTAGACACGGCGAAAATAGCATTTCCAGTCTTATTCTAACATGCAAACCGGCGGTGAAGGCTTTGGTGAGACTGTGTGGATGCTCGAGGCAAATCCGAGTCTTAACTGTTCACCGATGCATTGGAACCCTAAAATAGCTAGACACGGCGAAAATAGCATTTCCAGTGTTATTCTAACATGCAAACCGACGGTGAAGGCTTTGGTGAGACTGTGTGGGTGCTCAAGGCTCGTCTGAGTTTTCACTGTACATATATGCATTTGAACCTTGAAATAGCTAGACGCGGCGAAACGGTTAAGGCTTTGGTGAGACTGTATGGATGCTCAAGGCTCGTCTCAGTCTTACCTGTTCACAAACACACTAAGACCTAAATTGGTAGATGTCGCTTAAAAATATTTGTATTCATAATCAAACATGCAAACCGACAATGAGGACTGGTGAGACTGTGTGGATGCTAAAGGTTTATCTGAATATGCACCGGACAAACTTTTGTTCTAGAAGACTGCCAGCCAGGAAATTCGCCCGATCCGTAGAATGCGTAGGCAGGACGCATAAGCTATCGCCTTTACGGCTCCAGCTGATACGGTTTCGGGAAAAAACGCAGTCTCCCGATTTCCATCTTTGTTGCATGTGCAGTGTAACTTTTGTTCTAAAAGACTGTCAGCTCGGAAACTCACATGATCCGTCGAGTGCGTAGGCAGGACGCGTAAACTATCGCCTTTACGGGTCCAGCTGATACGATTTCGGGAAAAAAAACGCAATCCGTCTTTGCTGCATGTGCAGTGTATTTTTTTTTCTAGAAAACTGCCAGCCCGGAAACTCGCCGGATCTGTAGAGTGCGTAACCAGGACGCGTAAACTATCGCCTTTATGGGTCCAGCTGATACGGTTTCGGGAAAAAAAGCAGTCTCCCGATTTCCCTCTTTGCTGCATGCGCAGTGTAACTTTTGTTCTATAGAAGACTGCAATCCTTGAAACTCGCCCGATCCGTAGAGTGTGTGACAGAACGCGTAAAATATCGCCTTTACGGGTCCAGCTGATATGGTTTCGGGAAAAAACACAGTTTCCCGATTTCCTTCTTTGTTGCATGTGCAGAAGACTGCCAGCCCGGAAACTCGCCCGATCCGTAGAGTGCGTAGGCAGGACGCGTAAATTATCGCCTTTACGGGTCCAGCTGATACGGTTTCGGGAAAAAACGTAGTTTCCCGATTTCCCTCTGTGTTGCATGTGCAGTGAAACTTTTGTTCTAGAAGACTGCCAGCCCGGAAACTCGCCCAATCCGTAGAGTGTGTAGGCAGGACGCGTACACTATCGCCTTTACGGGTCCAGCTGATACAGTTTCGGGAAAACCGCAGTTTTTTCGATTTCCCTCTTTGTTGCATGTGCAATGTAACTTTTGTTTTAGAAGACTGCAAGCCCGGAAACTCGCCCAATCGGTAGAGTGCGTACGCAGGACGCATAACTATCGCCTTTACGGGTCCAGCAGATAGGATTTTGGGGAAAAACGCAGTTTCCCGATTTCCCTCTTTGTTGCATGTGCAGTGTAACTTTTGTTCTAGAAGACTGCCAACCCGGAAACTCGCCCGTTCCGTAGAATGCGTAGGTAGGACGCATAAACTATCGCCTTTACGGGTCCAGCTGATACAGTTTCGGGAAAACCGCATTTTTTTCGATTTCCCTCTGTGTTGCATGTGCAGTGTAACTTTTGTTCTAGAAGACTGCAAGCCTGGAAACCCTACGGATCACATTACGGGTCCGGCTGATACGGTTTCAGGAAAAAACGCAGTTTCCCGATTTTCCTCTTTGTTGCATGTGCAGTGTAACTTTTGTTCTAGAAAACTGCCAGCCCGGAAACTCGCCTGATCCGTAGAGTGCGTAAGCAGAACGCGTAAACTCTCGCCTTTATGGGTCCAGCTGATATGGTTTCGGGAAAGAACGCAGTTTCCCGATTTCCCTCTTTGTTGCATGTGCCGTGTAACTTTTGTTCTAGAAGACTGCCAGCCCGGAAACTCGCCCTATCCGTAGAGTGCGTAGACAGGACGCGTAAACTTTCGCCTTTATTTTGCCTCCTCGTGAACAGACGACTTTTGAAAACATTGAGACAAACGGAGAAATAGCACAAAATTAGCAAATTTTCCATTTGCCACAATGTTTTCAAATATATAGAACTATTATACTTTCAACTATAGAGATTGCATGGATGTATTCAAACACACGACTTTCGAAAACATTGAATTGAAAGGAGACATGGTCACACCGAGCCATTTCTCGTTTTTTGACAATGTTATCATTATATTTTCATTTAAAGAGATTTGACATACTTTTGCTTAAGTTATTTCAAGGTCGTCTAGTTCAAATGTGTTGGTGTGTTGAAAACGGTTAAAATAAAAGCAATTTCTCCTTTTGCCACAACGTTTTCATTTCTTTTATCAACCACTCTTTCATTTATAGATAGTATCCACATTTTGGCTTTGTTATATATTCAAAGTTGTTGAGTAACCATGAGTATTTTCCAATCTGTGTAAAGTCAAATAAACCCGCACGCAGAGCACGTGCCTACTGTAGACGAAGATTAATGTGAGAAACCGCATACATCACTTTATGGAACTGTTCCGGTCGATCAAGGTCACACAGAATTCTAAGAAAAAACTTACAAACTCTTTCCCACATGTAGACGCATTTTCCCGAATTTGAAGAAGACGACTTTTGAAATGATTGTGTCAAGAGGAGATATTGCTTCAACAATTCTCCTTTAGCCACAATGGTAACAAGTCACAGAGGGTTCTAAGACACCTGTCAACCCTTACCAACTTGTACAACCTTTTCTGCATGTTTACGAAGCAGACGACTTTCAAACCCTGGTGACGAATGGATTTTTTTTCAAAACTAATAATTTCTCCTTTTGCCATAATGTTTTAAATACATTGTTTCAGTAATTATACTTTCATTGATGTATATTTTCCATATTTAAAGAGTTGTTTTCCCTTTTGCCTATATATGCTTTTAAAGTCGTTTGTCGCTGTTTTGTTGTACAGGGTGTCCCGAAATATATGTATGTGGGAAAGTGTTAAAGTACGTATACTTAAGATGCACTTAAAGATTTCCATGTACAGTTTATAAAGCCTAATAAACCTGCACACAAAGAAAGTGCAAACTCAACTTTCGATTGTTCTGCAGTAATATCACGGCGTTTCCTGTGAAAGCTTGACTAAATTTAACGAGTCATTTGTTCGTTTCACTATTTGCCTCTTCAACACACTTTGATTGTGTTACATTAAGTGTGCATGATACGACTACGTCTCACATGAAATGATATATATGAGATGACAACTACCATACTTACATACACTTTCGAATATCTAGACCATTAGAATTTATTTGTCCTGATTTGAAATAACCTTTTGTTGCCGCTCGCGTGGTTTTGGTTTAACAATTTGTTTTTAATGGATTTGTCAAGTCTTTGGAAAAAGGCAAGATAACACATTTGAATTAAACAGTCATTAGTGTACAGACTGGTTTAAGTTTTGTGTATTATACGTACTTTTACATGTATATAGACATATCAACTTTGAATTCAATACAATAGTCTAACCACTACAGCATTGGAACTGTACATAAACTGTATTATAGTCCATCGATTGCGACACAAACTTCCAGCTTACGAGTATATTGATCACGCTCGAGGTCTGCTTTGGCTTGTCTGAAAACATCGTAGCGGCAGATCTGGCTCATCAACGGGTTCGAACTCGGGGCCTTTGGTGAGATAGGTAAACACTCTACCACAGCACCAATGCTTTTGTTGTTACACCTATGTGAACTAATGAGAAGTATTACTGCGAGAAACTACCTTTACAGGTGAAGTGGTCGCCGTGGGATAACTTAAATACTATCGAAAACGACGTACAATAAACCGTAGATGAAAATACGTTAAATTAATCAGAGTTTTCTTAGGATTGTATGACACAGTAGGGCGGGGGTATATAGGGATCTCTACGTATTCACCGTCATTATAGAGAGTATCCGTTCATGTAGAGTAAACACTGAAAACGCATGAAAGCTTGTGAGCGGTGATCGTACTTACCTTAGCAAACGTTTGTTTTGGGCTAATATTCAGAGATCCGTGTTAAACCCCGCTATACCGTGCCATATAGTCCTGTAACAACGGTATAACACATGATTATAACTAACATATTCACCACCGCCCTACCGTGTAAAATAATCCCGGAACAATATATAAAACATTAACCCTGTGACTGCTTGAACCGTCAGTGTGAAGACTTTTAGACATGTACTTTATCTGAATATAGAAACACTTTATTGAAAGGAGGAGATTAACGTCGCTTTACACATCACGTGGGTTTCCTGGCTTGCTAGACACATGTACTCCACACGGAGAGAAACTGGCTCATGATGTCTGCAATTGGCTTCTACCCCAGTTTAACTACCTATCCATTGGAGGAAGACGAATTGCGTTAGACACTGTGTCTATGACTTTTGTCAATCAACAGGAAAGAATGAATGACTGAGTCGGGGTTCGAACTTTTGATCTCTGAATTGATAGGCCTCTTCATTATCGACTGAATAATCGTGGACTGACAGAGAAATGGGTTCACGATTTCTGAGAATTAAGATAAAAGATGGTCACGCTAATTAAGCCCGTGTGTAATGCATACATATATAATAAGTTAGTCAGTGCGTAGTGGTATGCATTGGCTTTTGTGGAGAGTATCCAACAAGATCAGTCTGATCAAAATGTTTACTATTCAGATATGGCTAACTTCAGCATGTAAATTTTTTCAGTTAACTTGAGTATATTCTCTATAAACACAAAGCCGATGTGCAGACTGATCACTACCAAAGTAACATGTGACGTCTTATTTACTATAGTACGCCGGTACCAGAGTAACATGTGACGTCCTATTTACTGTAGTAAGCCGGGTACCAGAGTAATCTGTGACGTATTATTTACTATAGTACGCTGGGTACCAGAGTAACCTGTGACGTCTTATTTACTGTAGTACGCCGGGTAGCAGAGTAACCTATAACGTCTTATTTACTGTAGTACGCCGGGTAGCAGAGTAACATGTGACGTCTTATTTACTGTAGTACGCCGGGTACCAGAGTAACCTGTGACGTCTTATTTACTGTAGTACGCCGGGTACCAGAGTAGCCTGTGACGTCTTATTTACTGTATTACGCCGGGTACCAGGGTAACATGTGACAAGCTAACATGCAATACAATATGTAGAAAACAATCTATTTAGTTGTCCAAAGTGGAAAGCTATCATGTGAAATTCTACAACTAATCACCATCCGTAAGTGGGCGGGTCCTTAGTTTAATTAAGCAATCTTGTGTATCATTTTCAGAAGTTTTTTTTGCTAGAAGATTTACCTCTCGCGAATGATCTTTCATATTTTATTTGATGGTGTCAATACTTACTCATTTAATAGGAAATCCCAGCGCGCTCTAAAGAAGTCCCATACTTATGATCTTAACTATTCAAGCAATGATCATACAGTTAATTCAACGTTTAACAAACATATAGTTTGTGCCACGTCTTGCGATGTGTTGTCTGTCGTATATCTACCCGGTATGAAATAATTCAAAATTATATTAGACGTGCAACTACTGTGGATACATACATTTCTGGTTTTGTTTGTGCGGATATGCATTTAAGTACATGCGGACTATGACTGACCACCTCAGTGGTGTAATGGTAAAAGTCCGCCTCGGTTGCGGGAGGTCGCGCGTTGGATCCCTGATCATACCCTAAGCGTTTACTTAGTAAGATACCAGTACTACTAGTCCGTTTATACCGGAACCAGTCAGTCAGTCGTAATGCTAACCCTACAACCCTAAGCGATTACTTAGTAAGATACCAGTTCTACTAGTCCATTTATCCCAAAACCAGTCAGTCAGTCGTAATGCTAACCCTACAACCCTAAGCGTTTACTTAGTAAGATACCAGTACTACTAGTCCATTTATCCCATAACCAGTCAGTCAGTCGTAATGCTAACCCCACAACCCTAAGTGTTTACTTAGTAAGATACCAGTACTACTAGTCCATTTATCGCGGAACCAGTCAGTCAGTCGTAATGCTAACCCCACAACCCTAAGCAATTACTTAGTAAGATACCAGTTATACTAGTCCATTTATCCCGGAACCAGCCAGTCAGTCGTAATGCTAATCTCACAACCCTGAGCGTTTACTTAGTAAGATACCAGTACTACTAGTCCATTTATCTCGGAACTAGTCAGTCAGTCGTAATGCTAACCCCACAACCCTAAGTGTTTACTTAGTAAGATACCAGTACTACTAGTCCATTTATCTCGGAACTAGTCAGTCAGTCGTAATGCTAACCCCACAACCCTAAGTGTTTACTTAGTAAGATAACAGTACTACTAGTCCATTTATCTCGGAACTTGTCAGTCAGTCGTAATGCTAACCCCACAACCCTAAGTGTTTACTTAGTAAGATACCAGTACTAATAGTCCATTTATCTCGGAACTAGTCAGTCAGTCGTAATGCTAACCCCACAACCCTAAGCGTTTACTTAGTAAGGTACCAGTACTACTAGTCTATTTATCTCGGAACTAGTCAGTCAGTCGTAATGCTAACCCCACAACCCTAAGCGTTTACTTAGTAAGATACCAGTACTACTAGTCCATTTATCTCGGAACTAGTCAGTCAGTCGCAATGCTAACCCTACAACTCTGAGCGTTTACTTAGTAAGATACCAGTACTACTAGTCCGTTTATCCCATAACCAGTCAGTCAGTCGTCATGCTAACCCCACAACCCTAAGCGTTTACTTAGTAAGATACCAGTACTACTAGTCCATTTATACCGACACCAGTCAGTCAGTCGTAATGCTAACCCTACAATCCTAAGCGTTTACTTATTAAGATACCAGTACTACTAGTCCATTTATACCGACACCAGTCAGTCAGTCGTAATGCTAACCCTACAACCCTAAGCGATTACTTAGTAAGATACCAGTACTACTAGTCCATTTATACCGACACCAGTCAGTCAGTCGTAATGCTAACCCTACAACCCTAAGCGTTTACTTAGTAAGATACCAGTACTACTAGTCCATTTATACCGACACCAGTCAGTCAGTCGTAATGCTAACCCTACAACCCTAAGCGTTTACTTATTAAGATACCAGTACTACTAGTCCATTTATACCGACACCAGTCAGTCAGTCGTAATGCTAACCCTACAACCCTAAGCGTTTACTTAGTAAGATACCAGTACTACTAGTCCATTTATACCGACACCAGTCAGTCAGTCGTAATGCTAACCCTACAACCCTAAGCGTTTACTTATTAAGATACCAGTACTACTAGTCCATTTATACCGACACCAGTCAGTCAGTCGTAATGCTAACCCTACAACCCTAAGCGTTTACTTAGTAAGATACCAGTACTACTAGTCCATTTATACCGACACCAGTCAGTCAGTCGTAATGCTAACCCTACAACCCTAAGCGATTACTTAGTAAGATACCAGTACTACTAGTCCATTTATACCGACACCAGTCAGTCAGTCGTAATGCTAACCCTACAACCCTAAGCGTTTACTTAGTAAGATACCAGTACTACTAGTCCATTTATCCCGGAACCAGTCAGTCAGTCGTAATACTAACCCTACAACCCTAAGCGTTTACTTAGTAAGATACCAGTACTACTAATCCATTTATCCCGGAACCAGTCAGTCAGTCGTAATGCTAACCCACAACCCTAAGCGTTTACTTAGTAAGATACCAGTACTAATAGTCCATTTATCCCGACACCAGTCAGTCAGTCGTAATGTTAACCCCACAACCCTGAGCATTTACTTAGTAAGATACCAATACTAATAGTCCATTTATCCCGACACCAGTCAGTCAGTCGTAATGTTAACCCCACAACCCTGAGCATTTACTTAGTAAGATACCAGTACTACTAGTCCATTTATCCCGGAACCAGTCAGTCAGTCGTAATACTAACCCTACAACCCTAAGCGTTTACTTAGTAATATACCAGTACTACTAGTCCATTTATCCCGGAACCAGTCAGTCAGTCGTAATGCTAACCCCACAATCCTAAGCGTTTACTTAGTAATATACCAGTACTACTAGTCCGTTTATCCCGACACCAGTCAGTCAGTCGTAATACTAACCCTACAACCCTAAGCGTTTACTTAGTAATATACCAGTACTACTAGTCCGTTTATCCCGGAACCAGTCAGTCAGTCGTAATACTAACCCTACAACCCTAAGCGTTTACTTAGTAAGATACCAGTTCTACCAGTCCATTTATCCCGGAACCAGTCAGTCAGTCGTAATACTAACCCTACAACCCTAAGCGTTTACTTAGTAAGATACCAGTACTACTAGTCCATTTATCCCGGAACCAGTCAGTCAGTCGTAATGCTAACCCCACAACCTTGAGCGTTTACTTAGTAAGATACCAGTACTACTAGTCCGTTTATCCCAGATCCAGTCAGTCAGTCGTAATGCTAACCCTAAAACCCTAAGCGATTACTTAGTAAGATACCAGTACTACCAGTCCACTTATCCCGGAACCAGTCAGTCAGTCGTAATGCTAACCCACAACCCTAAGCAATTACTTAGTAAGATACCAGTTCTACCAGTCCATTTATCCCGGAACCAGTCAGTCAGTCGTAATACTAACCCTACAACCCTAAGCGTTTACTTAGTAAGATACCAGTACTACTAGTCCATTTATCCCGGAACCAGTCAGTCAGTCGTAATGCTAACCCCACAACCTTGAGCGTTTACTTAGTAAGATACCACTACTACTAGTCCGTTTATCCCAGAACCAGTCAGTCAGTCGTAATGCTAACCCCACAACCCTAAGCGTTTACTTAGTTAGATACCAGTACTACTAGTCTATTTATCCCGGAACCAGTCAGTCAGTCGTAATGCTAACCCTACAACCCTGAGCGTTTACTTAGTAAGATACCAGTACTACTAGTCCGTTTATCCCGGAACCAGTCAGTCAGTCGTAATGCTAACCCTACAACCCTAAGCAATTACTTAGTAAGATACCAGTTATACTAGTCCATTTATCCCAGAACCAGTCAGTCAGTCGTAATGCTAACATCACAACCCTAAGCGTTTACTTAGTAAACATTTGACAAAAGTCACTGGGACAAGCGTGATTCGTCTTCCACCAATGTGCTTTTAGTCTATGAGTAAAAGAAGCCAGTTGCTTTGAAAGACTGTAGTGTGGAGTACATGTACTTGTGTAAGAAAGCCGGGAAACACTTGGGTAGGTGAACTTGCCGCCGTTATATGACTGAAAACTTGTAGAAAACGGCGTTAAATGCAAAACCAAAATTAACATGAGTCACAGAGGGTTTTTAACCCATTCCCGCATTTGTTCTCATTTTGAAGTATTTTAAAATGACAATTTCTCCTTTTGCCACAATGTTTTCAACTTTCAATAAATATTCTTTCATTTATAGAGCTTTTCCATACTTTTGCCTAGATGTTTTCAAAGTTTGCTGTTGTTGATATGTTTCAATTGTAGAAAAGAGTCACGGTACGTATAATTGAACACCACTCCATTAAAACGAACCATTGGTAACTTTCTGTCGGTGTGAAATGCGTACAGCCAAATGAATGATTGATTGATTGTTTGATGTTTTACGCCACTTTCAACAATATGTCAGTTAAATTATGGCATTTTCTTGGTAAGTTACAAGTACTACTGGTCCATTTATCCTGACACCAGCCTGTCAGTCGTAATGCCAACCCCATAACCCCGAGCGCCAAGGATGGTACACGAAGCACATCCGACATGTGAAGACTCAGATCAATGTGAGAATCCGCATCTACACAGGGGGATCATAATTAACAGAGGGTTCCAAGAAACGTCTTTTTAACCTTTTCCACACGTATATTGAATAGACGACATGTGAAGACTCAGATCAATGTGAGAATCCGCATCTACACAGGGGCATCATAATTAACAGAGGGTTCCAAGACACGTCTTTTAACCTTTTCTACATGTATATTGAATAGACGACATTTGAATTCATTGTGGCAAAAGGAGAAATTGCTTAAAAACAAAATCACCTTTAGCCACAATATCCACGCGTCAAAAAGTACAGGCTTCTTAAAGTACATGTATAAGATACAGACGACTATTGAACCATAGTTATTGTTCAGCAATTACACATTCATTGATATTTATTTTTTGTTAACGTTTGCCTATAGATGCTTTTAAAGTCGTCTGTCGCTGATTCGTTGTATGCGGGAAAGTGTTAAGGTAAGTATACTAAAGCTGCGCTCAATGAAAAACAATCATAATAATGTTCTTTCCGTGTACTGATTCGGTGTATGTGGGAAAGTGTTAAGGTACGTATACTAAAGCTGCGCTCAATGAAAAACAATAATAATAATGTTCTTTCCGTGTACTGATTCGGTGTATGTGGGAACGTGTTAAGGTACGTATACTAAAGCTGCGCTCAATGAAAAACAATAATAATAATGTTCTTTCCGTGTACAGTTTGTAAAGCCTAATAAACATGCACCCATACCACGTTCGTTCAGTGTCGACGCAGATCAATATAAGACTCCACATAGATCAATATAAGACTCCGCATAGATCAATATAAGACTCCGCATAGATCAATATAAGACTCCACATAGATCAATATAAGACTCCGCATAGATCAATATAAGACTCCGCATAGATCAATATAAGACTCCGCATAGATCAATATAAGACTCCACATAGATCAATATAAGACTCCGCATAGATCAATATAAGACTCCGCATAGATCAATATAAGACTCCGCATAGATCAATATAAGACTCCGCATAGATCAATATAAGACTCCGCATAGATCAATATAAGACTCCGCATAGATCTCTATCTTGATCTACAGAATCACAGAGATTTCCGAGTAACCTCTACACCCTTTCCCACGTGAATTTGGACTCTTCTACATCAGACAACTTTTAAAAACATCGTAACAAATGGAGAATAAGCTAAAAATGAGCAATTTCTCATTTTGCCACAATGTTTTCAACTATATAGAGTTATCAAAATCTCAACGATAGATAATTTCAAACAAACGACTATCGAAAACATTGAAGTAAAAGGAGAAATGATCACAACGATCAATTCCTCCTTTCGCGACAATGTCATTTCAATTTCCAGCCACTATATTTTCATTCAAAGAGATTAAGGTTACTTTAACTCAAGTTATTTTAAGGTCGTCTTGTTAAAATGTATTTTGTGTGGGAAAGGACTAAAATACAAGCAAAAACAAATGTTATTTCTTTCATCAATCACTCTTTCATTCATAGATAGTTTCCACATTTTCGCTTTGTTATATTCAAAGTTGTCGTAACGCTGATTAATGGTTAACGTACGTATACTTGAGCTACACCCCATAAACACTAACCATTAGTCATGCCCAGTCTGTGTGAAGTTTGTTAAGTCAAATAAACCTGCACGCAGAGCACGTATCAACTGTGTAGACGAAGATTAACGTGAGAAACCGCATATATCACTCTGAACTGCGCTGGTCGATCAAGGGTAACAGAAGGTTCCTAGAAACTTATTAACCCTTTCAAATATGTTGACGCATTTAGATGCATTTGAAGCAGACGACCTCTGAAACAGTGTGACAAAAGGAGCAATAAATGTTATAAAAATGTGTTTCAAGTATTAATACTTTCATTTCGGTATTTACCATACTTCTTTCTAGATGTTTTCAAAGTCGTCTGTAGCATATTTGTGGGAAAGAGTAACTTGATCAACCAATCATTAGACATTTCATTTCCGTGTACAGTTTGTAAAGCATAATAAACCTTCACACAAAGCACGTGCGACCTGTGTATACGCTGATCTATGTAGGAATCCGCATAGATCTCTATGTGGAACTACATTGGTCAACCAAGAGTCATAGGCGTGCCAATAAACTTCCAAACCCTTTCCCAATTGTAGATGCATGTTGAGGACTTTGAAGCAGACGATGTTTGAAAGCATTCTGACAAAATAATCAAATTCTCCCTTTGCGACAAAGATCACGAGTCACAGAGGGTTATAACAAACTTCTTAACCCTTCACAAAACCGACAAGTTTACCTTTTTTCCCCATTTAAATAAGTTTAAACAAAAGCTAAATAAGCCTTCGGCCAGCGTAGACACAGATACATGTGAGAATCCGCATATAGCTGTATCTGGATCTTCACTGATCGATCATGATTCACAAACGGTTCGAAGAAAATATAGTCCAAATATAGACGAGTTTTGACCGTAGCCTCGTTTCAACATTATTAACGTACGTTGTATGATCCATATAAGGGATGACGTTCCAGCATCGATCCGACTTAATCTAGTTCTGGCATGGCCGCTACCCAAGGAATGTATTTTTTTTCTTTATCCAGATAGTCAATGGTCTTTAGAGCTTTCTCAATCTTCACATCTCCGGACCTGTGGGTTAAAATATGATATTATCCAGGGGTTGTGAGTTCGAACCCAGGCTCCGCCAACATTCTTTCTAACTTTTGCCAAGAGTCACTGTGACAAGCATCATTCGTCTTTCACCGAGTACTTGTGGCAGAAAGCCAGGAAACACATGAGTAGGTGAACTGACCGTAGTTATTTGAATGAAACATTGTTGAAAACGACTTGAAACATTGTTGAAAACGGCGTTAAACATGTTATTACATATACCGTTATTAGACTGAATTATTGTTGAAAACAGCGTTAAACATATTATTAGTAATAATTTGTTTAATGCCGTTTTCAACAATAATTCTGTCACATAACGGTAAATGTAATAATTTATTACATATACCGTTATTTGACTGAATCATTGTTGAAAACGGCGTTAAACCCCAATCATTCAACATTTTATTACATATAACGTTATATGACTGAATTATTGTTGAAAACGGCGTTAAACCCCAATCAATAAATACATTATTACATATACCGTTATTTGACTGAAGCATTGTTGAAAACGGCGTTAAACTCCAATCAATCAACATGTTATTACATATACCGTTATTTGACTGAATTATTGTTGAAAACGGCGTTAAACCCCAATCAATCAACATGTTATTACATATACCGTTATTTGACTGAATTATTGTTGAAAACGGCGTTAAACCCCAATCAATCAACATGTTATAATATATACCGTTATTTGCCTGAATTATTGTTGAAAACGGCGTTAAACCCCAATCAATCAATATATTATTACATATACCGTTATTTGACAGAATCATTGTTGAAAACGGCGTTAAACCCCAATCAATCAATATGTTATTACACATACCGTTATTTGACTGAATTATTGTTGAAAACGGCGTTAAACCCCAATCAATCAACATATTATTACATATACCGTTATTTGACTGAATTCTTGTTGAAAACGGCGTTAAACCCCAATTAATCAACATTTTATTACATATACCGTTATTTGACTGAATCAATGTTGAAAACGGTGTTAAACCCCAATCAATCAATATATTATTACATGTACCGTTATTTGACAGAATCATTGTTGAAAATGGCGTTAAACCCACATCAATCAACATGTTATTACATATACTGTTATTTGACTGAAGCATTGTTGAAAACGGCGTTAAACTCCAATCAATCAACATGTTATTACATATACCGTTATTTGACTGAATTATTGTTGAAAACGGCGTTAAACCCCAATCAATCAACATGTTATTACATAAACCGTTATTTGACTGAATTATTGTTGAAAACGGCGTTAAACCCCAATCAATCAACATGTTATAACATATACCGTTATTTGCCTGAATTATTGTTAAAAACGGCGTTAAACCCCAATCAATCAATGTATTATTACATATACCGTTATTTGACAGAATCATTGTTGAAAACGGCGTTAAACCCCAATCAATCAATATGTTATTACACATACCGTTATTTGACTGAATTATTGTTGAAAACGGCGTTAAACCCCAATCAATCAACATTTTATTACATATACCGTTATTTGACTGAATTATTGTTGAAAACGGCGTTAAACCCCAATCAATCAATATATTATTACATATACCGTTATTTTACTGAACTATTGTTGAAAACGGCGTTAAACCCCAATCAATCAACATGTTATTACATATACCGTTATTTGACTGAATTATTGTTGAAAACGGCGTTAAACCCTAATCAATCAACATGTTATTACATATACTGTTATTTGACTGAATTATTGTTGAAAACGGCGTAAAACCCCAATCAATTAATATGTAATTACATATACCGTTATTTGACCAAATTAATGTTGAAAACGGCGTTAAACCCCAATCAATCAACATTTTATTACATATACCATTATTTGACTGAATTATTGTTGAAAACAGCGTTAAACCCCAATCAATCAATATGTTATTACATATACCGTTATTTGACTGAATTATTGTTGAAAACGGCGTTAAACCCCAATCAATCAACATGTTATTACATATACCGTTATTTGGCTGAATTATTGTTGAAAACGGCGTTAAACGCCAATCAATCAGCATATTATTACATATACCGTTATTTGACAGAATCATTGTTGAATACGGGGTTAAACCTCAATCAATCAACATATTATTATCTAAGGTGTGAGTATTCTCAGCCTGTAGGACACTTTGGGTCGGGTATATGAGAGAATCTCATAGTGTGGACCCTACCGTACTACGTCCATTAATTCAAAGACAACATTATAGAACATACTGGCACTAGATATCTTATTTATATATGTTTTAGTAAGAAGTGTATGCTTAGTTCACATATTGACTGTAGCTCGGTTCGTATACAATTCCTTTGTCAATGCAATCGGAACTCTGTTATTTCCTATTAAAACGTTAACTGAAGAAGAACAGAATTAGGTGCTTTAATGTTCTAAACTAAAGCGGTGATATATGAAACACATTTCGATACTTTAACTTTATTTAGATATACTTAAATGTCATTAGAATGAATGATTTCGGCTGTCTTCAATTTTTACGCTTGTTAATATATAACAACGAAAAATAAAGACATATATGGAAAGGTAGCAAACTATGTGAAATCGTACATGCCCGTTGTATCAATTAGATATGATAACATGTTATAAAATAGGACGATGATAAATGTGACAGATTTCGATAGTTCAACTCTATAAAGAGTCAACAACATATCCTAAGATGACAATGTTACGTCTATCTTGAGTGTTTGAACATTTAACTGTACCAGTCATAACCATTCGTTTATTTTGACTTGTCATCAGAAAACACGATTAAGATTTTTTTTTTCGGCTATAGCCCCAGTTAATAATTGATTGATTGATTGATTGGGGTTAAACTTCGTATTTAACATTTTCTCAGTCATATCATGGCCGCCAGTTCACCTTTTCATATGTTTCCTGGTTTTCTCACACCATTACTCCACACAACATACTTTCCAAACAACTGGCTGCTTTTCCGCATAGACTTAGCCACTTGTTGGACGATGAATGACGCATGTCGTATTGACTTTTGTCAAACGTCGGAAAGACAGTTAGCCGAACCGGGATTCGAACTTACAATCCCAGGATTGACAGCCCTCGTCGCTACCGACTGAGCTAGCGGGGCTCGGATCTCCAGGTAATAACTATTGATTTAGATTATAAAATAAGTCGTTAAAACGTGCGTAAAGTTAACATTGTAGTTGTCACTTATCGATTGTATTATATATTATTGTGTATTGTATCATGGGCTGGAAATGAAACATATGTTTATGGCTGAGCACACAGTTCGACTTTGTTGATTTGTTCTATGATTCGATATGCGACTTACACGAATTCAACGTTATACAGAACTGTTATATATTATTTAATTTCAATATGCTAAATCGCTTTCACTGCCTACTCCCGGTTTAATTTAATACGTTCTCCGCGGTAAAATCATATAGTGTACACGTTTCCTTGACGCAACCGCTTTTATCGTGTTATCATTGTTTGTTCAAACATCGACAGAGATAACTTTATGGCTGGTCCTCAATCTAGAACAGTGAAGGTCATATATGTATAATAATCGCAACATTATGGGTAGCCCGAATTAACGAAACAAATAGAGGATATCAGAATTATAAGTGTTATCTTCGCGCATGCGCTTCTTAATACATCCGCCCTGGGCGATCATCAATGTTCAGAAAACTTTAACAGTTGAGTTACGTGTGTCCAGTCTTTGTGTTCATACTTTGAAAGGAAACAGAATGTTCCAAGGGTTCCTTATATGTAAGTACTGCATTCGCTTTTTTGAAATTCATGTTTCACGCCAGTTGCATATGAATAATTATATTTCTTCAAGTCAAGCGATAACAATTGATACGCCTACCAAGTAAACAGTTTGTTTTAATCAAATACATTTTGAATACTAAAGTATAAACATGTTGTATGCAAAACCAATGGGAGAACACATTTTACGAACATGTTTCATGACAGATTTAGCAACAGGTCATATTCATTCCCGTAAAGATGATGAATATTTTCTTAAATTCATGTCTAAAGTGTTGGTATGGACAGATAGCTTACTATCACAATGTATTATATATATTTAACAAAATTCCAAAATGCGATGACATAATTTACATTGCTTTTTGTTAAATTCACACAAATATGACGATGATATATACACGTTTCAATTGTTGGCTCATATTGAAAGCTCGATGTTGAGCTCAATATTTAATTTTAAATAGTAAGCCACATAATGGCAATGCAACATGATGTTAGGGAAAATCAACAAGACCCGTTTATAAAAGCCAACAACGATAATCCAATGAGACCTATCAATATTCTCAGATCATGGTGATTCCTTGTTAGATTACTTGTTCTGCTGTTAAGATTATACTGATACCAGCGCATCAGATGTATTGCTAACACAACCACACGGAGCGACACTGTTGGAAACCACTTCTTCTATTTTCTTTCTATTTGATTTATTATTACCCGAATGGAAGTCAAGTCCATATCTCCCCTCTCTAGGCTGACGATCTTACCATTACACCACTAGGTGATCTAAGTATTTAGCTGTACTAACACTGCTTAATCAGTCTGAATATATTACATAATTGAATATGAGTACCTGATCTACTTGTGTATTTATTTCGTCATAATGAGCTATTTCTCCTTTCGATGTGGAAAAGCAGCCAGTTGCTTGGGAAGATTGTTGTGTGGAGTACTGGTGTGAGAAAACCAGGAAATGCATGAGTAGGTGAACTGACCGCCGTGATATAACTGAAAATTTGTTAAAAACGGCGTTAAACCCCAATCAATCAATCAATCAATCAATCATTTCGATGCATTGCTTTTAACCCTTCAATAAAAGCATTTATACTAATATTCCATAGCTTTACCGAAGTGTTTTAACGCTTTCTCAAATACAACCAATCTCCAGTACAAAAGTTTGAATCAAGTATCAAAAATAAAAGTATTGATTAAAGTATAGAGGCCACGGGCCCGTAATACAACACATATACAATACATTATATGTACAATACATTATATGTACAATACATTATTTGTACAATACATTATATGTACAATACATTATATGTACAATGCATTATATGTACAATACATTATATGTACAATACATTATATGTACAATACATTATATGTACAATACATTATATGTACAATACATTATATGTACACTACATTATATGTACAATACATTATATGTACAATACATTATATGTACAATACATTATATGTACAATACATTATATATACAATACATTATATGTACAATACATAACATGTACAAGATTGACATAAGGTTAAGATTGTAACCTTTTTCAAGATATAGTTCACTTTGGATTTATTTGCAGCAGACAATTTTATTTACGAAAATCGTGACAAAATGAAAACTGTTTGCCAATTTATGTTGAATAACATTAATACAGATCAGCAATTGCATGTGTTAAAGCATTTGCAGTAGACTAACATCCTAGAAGGGGGATTCACCAGAAACAGGCAATTTTCCCTCTCCATAGATTGTCTTTGATACATCTATGCAATACTATTCTCTTTAAATAAAAGTATAGAAATTGAATAGTAAAAACATTGTGGCATAAGTAAATTGTCCTCATTATGAGCAATTCCTTCTGTGTCACAATGTTTTAAAAAGATGTCGACTGCAGACACGTTTGCGAGTTCAACTTAGTTGAAAAGGTTTAAACATTAGACGATGCTTAAGCACTTTTCAGTTAACTGCTAATATCAACGTTCGAAACTTATAACGTTATACTGTGCTGTGTTATGTATTGATAAACTATATAACATATAACTTTATACTGTGCTGTTTAAGGTATTGATAATTTGTATACCATAGTACGTAATACTGTGCTGTGTTATGTATTGATATGCTGCATAACATATTACGTAATACAGTGCTGTGTTATGTATTGATAAGCTGCATAACATATTACGTAATACTGTGCTTTTTAATGTATTGATAAGCTGCATAACATATTACGAATACTGTGATGTGTTATGTATTGATAAGCTGCATAACATATAACGTTATACTCTGCTGTTTAATGTATTGATTAGCTGCATATCATATAACGTAATACTGTGCTGTGTTATGTATTGATAAGCTCCATAACATATTATGTTACACTGTGCTGCTTAATGTATTGATAAGCTGATTAACATATTACGTAATACTGTGCTGTGTTATTTATTGATATCCTGTATAACATATTTTCGTCATAATGTACTGTGTTATGTATTGATAGTCTGCATAACATATTATGTTATACTGTGCTGCGTTATGTATTGACCAGCTGCATGACACATTACAAAATACTGTGCTGTGTTATGTATTGATAAGCTGTATAACATTTTACGTAATACTGTGCTTTTTAATGTATTGATAAGCTGCGTAACATATTACGTAATACTGTGCTGTGTTATGTATTGATAAGCTGCATAACATATTACGTAATACTGTGCTGCTTAATGTATTGATAAGCTGTATATCATATTACGTAATACTGTGCTTTTTAATGTATTGATAAGCTGCATAACATATTACGTAATACTGTGCTGTGTTATGTATTGATATGTTGCATAACATATTACGTTATACTGTGTTGTGTTATGTATTGATAAGCTGCATAACATATTACGTTATACTGTGCTGTGTAATGTATTGATAAGCTGAATAACATATTACGTAATACCGTGCTGTGTTATGTATTGATAAACTGTATAACACATTACGTAATACTGTGCTTTTTAATGTATTGATAAGCTGAATAACATATTGCGTAATACTGTGCTGTGTTATGTATTGATAAGCTGCATAACATATTACGTAATATTGTGCTGTGTTATGTATTGATATGTTGCATAACATATTACGTTATACTGTGTTGTGTTATGTATTGATAAGCTGCATAACATATTACGTTATACTGTGCTGTGTAATGTATTGATAAGCTGAATAACATATTACGTAATACCGTGCTGTGTTATGTATTGATAAACTGTATAACACATTACGTAATACTGTGCTTTTTAATGTATTGATAAGCTGAATAACATATTACGTAATACTGTGCTGTGTTATGTATTGATAAGCTGCAAAACATATTACGTAATACTGTGCTGTGTTATGTATTGATAAGCTGCATAACATATTACCTAATACTGTGCTGTGTTATGTATTGATAAGCTGCATAACATATTACCTAATACTGTGCTATTTAATGTATTGATCAGCTGCATAACATATTACGTAATACTGTGCTGTGTTATGTACTGATATGCTGCATAACATATTACGTTATACTGTGCTGTGTTATGTATTGATAAGCTGCATAACATATTACCTAATACTGTGCTGTGTTATGTATTGATATGCTGCATAACATATTACGCAATGCTGTGCTGTGTTATGTATTGATAAGCGGCATAACATATTACCTAATACTGTGCTGTGTTATGAATTGATAAGCTGCATAACATATTACCTAATACTGTGCTATTTAATGTATTGATAAGCTGCATAACATATTACGTAATACTGTGCTGTGTTATTTACTGATATGCTGCATAACATATTACGTTATACTGTGCTGTGTTATTTACTGATATGCTGCATAACATATTACGCAATGCTGTGCTGTGTTATGTATTGATAAGCTGCATAACATATTACGTTATACTGTGATGTTTTATGTATTGATATGTTGCATAACATATTACGTTATACTGTGTTGTGTTATGTATTGATAAGCTGCATAACATATTACGTTATACTGTGCTGTGTAATGTATTGATAAGCTGAATAACATATTACGTAATACCGTGCTGTGTTATGTATTGATAAACTGTATAACACATTACGTAATACTGTGCTTTTTAATGTATTGATAAGCTGATAAACATATTGCGTAATACTGTGCTGTGTTATTTATTGATAAGCTGCATAACATATTACGTACTACTGTGCTGTGTTATGTATTGATATGTTGCATAACATATTACGTTATACTGTGTTGTGTTATGTATTGATAAGCTGCATAACATATTACGTTATACTGTGTTGTGTTATGTATTGATAAGCTGCATAACATATTACGTTATACTGTGTTGTGTTATGTATTGATAAGCTGCATAACATATTACGTAATACAGTGTTGTGTTATGTATTGATAAGCTGCATAACATATTACGTAATACTGTGATTTTTAATGTATTGATTAGCTGCATAACATATTACGAATACTGTGATGTGTTATATATTGAAAAGCTGCATAGCATATTACGTTATACTCTGCTGTTTAATGTATTGATTAGCTGCATATTATATAACGTAATACTTTGCTGTGTTATGTATTGATAAGCTTCATAACATATTATGTTATACTGTGCTGCTTAATGTATTGATAAGCTGATTAACATATTACGTAATACTGTGCTGTGTTATGTATTGATATGCTGTATAACATATCTTCGTAATAATGTACTGTGTTATGTATTGATAGTCTGCATAACATATTACGTTTTACTGTGCTGCGTTATGTATTGACCAGCTGCATGACACGTTACGAAATACTGTGCTGTGTTATGTATTGATAAGCTGCATAACATATTACGTAATACTGTGCTGCTTAATGTATTGATAAGCTGTATATCATATTACGTAATACTTTGCCTTTTAATGTACATGTATTGATAAGCTGCATAACATATTACGTAATACTGTGCTGTGTTATGTATTGATAAGCTGCATAACATATTACGTAAAACTGTGCTGTGTTATATATTGATAAGCTGCATAACATAATACGTAATATTGTGCTGTGTTATGTATTGATATGCTGCATAACATATTACGTTATACTGGGCTGTTTAATGTATTGATAAGGTGCATAACATATTACGTTATACTGTGTTGTGTTATGTATTGATATGCTGCATAACATATTACGTAATTATGGGAGGTGTTATGTATTGATAAGCTGCATAACATATTACGTAATACTTTGCTGTGTTATGTATTGATATGCTGCATAACATATTACGTTATAATGTGTTGTGTTATGTACTGACATGCTGCATAATATATTACGTAATACTGTGCTGCTTAATGTATTGATAAGCTGTATAACATATTACGTAATACTGTGCTTTTTAATGTATTGATAAGCTGCATAACATATTACGTAATACTGTGCTGTGTTATGTATTGATAAGCTGTATAACATATTTCGTAATACTGTGTTGTTTAATGTATTGATAAGCTGCATAACATATTACGTAATACTGTGCTGTGTTATGTATTGATGTGCTGCATAACATATTACGTTATACTGTGCTGTGTTATGTATTGATAAGCTGCATGTCATATTACGTTATACTGTGCTTTTTAATGTATTGATACACTGTATAACATATTACGTAATACTGTGCTGTTTAATGTATTGATATGCTGCAAAACATATTACGTAATACTGTGCTTTGTTATGTATTGATGTGCTGCATAACATATGTCATTATTTACTGTTTAATGCTCTTTCATCACATCTAGAGCTAACCGGTTTGAAAGCATATGTTGGCAACACTAGTTATTCTCTATGAATGAAAGTATTATTATTGAAAAGGGTTGAACACTTTATAGCCAAAGATGAAATGGCTTATAATTGGCTAATTCACCTTTTGCCACAAATTTTTCAAAAGTGTTCTTCCTCCAGTACATTAAAATACGTCTGCAGGTGGGAAAGGGATATATAAACTATTCTATTGACAATATTATAAGATACATGTGTGTAATGTCGTCCAATAGTGTAATTCCACATACACATTCATTAATTTAATCATTATTTATAGAACTCAATATTTGTATTCGTAGATTCACTAACATCCTTCTATAAGAGAGATACAGGTAACTCCCTCGGTGGAACATAAGCTTTATGATTCATGTTGCTTTTTTGATTGTCATACTGTAGGAATAAAGGATTTGTTGCAAGACGACAAAACCGCCGTATAAGGGATTTGAAATATATCTTAAGTCTTTCCCACATACACATGCCATTTGAACAATCTTCACCTGATTTCATTTGAACATATTTTGTTGCAAAATGATGAATTGCTCGTAATGACCATTTCTTTCTTTTGTGTATGTGTTTTTGACTCTAACTAACCTTTTTCACTTTCATTTAAGGCTCCTTTCCATATTTTTTCTCTGTGATTTCAAAGCCATCTGTGGTACCGTTATTGTACGATTTATTAATTGCGGTCTACGCCGTTTTCAACAAATACTCAAACATGCGACGGCGGCATGTTCACCTCCAAATACATTTGCTCGCTGTCTCCGACCAGTAGTTCACGCGAATCAACTGGCTGCTTTTTTCACATAGACTATTGTTGAATAGCGACTTACGCGTGTCGCATTTACGTTTGGTAAACGCAAAAAGGGATGTTTGTGAGCTTATGTCCGTACTTATAACCTCTGGATTGACAGATTCATACGCTACCGACCATGATGAAGCTACCGGGGATCTGTGACAAGTTTAATTTAAACATTTAATTCTCGCTCAACCGAATGGTTAGTTATGTACCACTATTTGTCGGGACCTTCGTCGTTAGAACCCGTCTTGATTGAGACGAAATGTTAAATATTTTTAAAAGACCATCTGTATAAATAATGAACCAGGATAGCTCGACAAAAATTGTGTTTGCGGAATATTTATTATAAACAATGTCACAAATATTTGTCTGAGCGCACACATTCGTAAACTTTATGGCGTATGAGGGAAAATCATAAATTGTCCAATATATCATATACAGTGTGATTAATCAAGACATGGTGTCTCAGTCTCTGACGGCTATTCTGTTTGTTTTATACATATTCACTGAATATGGACTGCCTCAGTGGTGTATTGTTAGATTGTCCGACACGGGTGTTGGAGGCTGATGGTTTGATCCCGGCCGGCACTACGGTCATGGTGGAGTGCCCTTGGTCAATGCACCTTCTCTAGCCTAGTACTGGTTTGTTTATCCAGGTATCATGAAAAAGTCAACTGTCGCCGTGATATAACTGAAATAATATTGAAAGCGGCGTAAAACCCCAATAAATAAATAAATAAATTGATCCCGGCCGGACCACGCCAAATAGTTTAAAATTGGCATTAGTTGCTTTCCATCCTTGGCGCTTAGGACTGTGGTGTAAGCATTACGACTGATTCGCTCGTGTTAGGATAAATCAACCAATGGTACTCGTAACTTACCAAGGAAACGCCATGATTGAATTACAAACATGATGAAAGCGGCGTAAACACAATGCAAACATCTGTAATTGGGAATAATTGCATATGGCCATCTCATACATGTATAAGGCAAATTAAAATTAATATCTTCCTTTAGGACTAAACATTCGTCATAACACTTATGTAGGTCAATACTGATACACCAAATTTATGAATATGAAATGTTGAATATTCGCCAGTCGATATATCATTGTTAAACCTTATTTATAGAACATTTTAGAAAGTTACACGTTTTTTAATTATCTCTCAATTTAACTCATTGCTCACTAGCGGCGGGTGTCGCCAACGATTGATAATATATGCAAGAAGTTTAACTTCCATAGAACATTCCTTTTAAGCAACTAGCTGCTTTTCAACATAGACTTTTATCCGATTGATGGATGATGAATGACGCTTGCATTTAATTTAGTGGAAAGGAGTATTGGCCGACCTTGGGTTCGATCTCAGGAATCCAGCCCGCGTCGATAACAATTGAGCTTTCGGTGCACGCAATACAAATTAGCATGTCAGAGAAATTAATTCGTTGAGAAGCTCGGCTTTTAATGATTACTTTTGATAATTGAATACTTTAAATGTAAATGAAAAATGTGGCTGATAATAAATAAGGTTACTTTTAGAATAGACACTCACCATGTAATCAATCGTAACAGTTTTCACTTCCAATGACATTCTAAATATATATCTATAACTTATCAGATAAGACTATGTTAAGGTCATGACTTTTCAAATACCCGAAAACAAATTAATAGTTAACGCCTATCGTTTCGATTTATTTGTTTAAGATAACAATTACTTCCACATTGTAAAGACATTATTTTATTTTGTAATACGGTACCGACAACCCTAAATATTTTTAGAATAACTATTTCTTTTCAGTTTGAAAATCAACAATGGAGGTATCTGGAAAAAGACAAAACTTTAGTGAGGACTGGGATACTGGTATTCCCTGCGATCCTTGCCTTATAGATGATGTAAATGAAAATGCCCATTTCTATTGCACTAATTGTGACGAATTCCTATGTGACATTTGTGCAAGAAATCACAGAAAATCAAAAGCCTCCAGACAACATCAGCTTCTTGATAAAGACGAAATGCCAAGAAAGAAAATATCAAATGTTCAGGACAAGTTCTGTGCTACGCATGATGGGAAATTAATAGAGTATTTCTGTGATAAGCATGACACATTTAGCTGTTCTGTGTGCGTAACTCTATATCATGGCCAATGCGGTGTCAAATACATCGACGACTTGGCGACGGGATTCAGCTCCAGTCAAGAATATAAATCACTATTAAAGCAGATAAAGGATACTGAAAAACAACTTGAAAAATATAAGAAGAAAACGGAAAATGACTCAATTGATGTAAACAATTGTTTCAGTCAACTAAAAACCGATATTCAGGTATTTAGAAGTGAAATAAATTCGAAAATCGATGCATTAGAGTATGAACTAATGCAGCAAGCTGAGCAGATACAAAATGAAGATATAACAGCTATTGAATCCGTAGATACACTATACGACAAGCTTCTGGTAGATATATCGGAAATAACATCCACTCTAGGACTTCTTGAAAAATGTAAACAAAACCAAACGCTATTCATTTCAGCCAAGAAAGCTCGAACTCAGGTCAAAGAGTACAATGACAAAGCACGGAACATGTTACAAGAAAACATCTCGAGATGTTATGTATTTTCACGCAATGAATACATACTGAACACACTTAATTCGCCAATTAAACTTGGATCGTTGAAGGTGAAAATTGAAGGAGACAGAAGAACCACGAAAACAGAACAGACAGAAGTAAGACTAATGAAGGAAGAAAATCCTACCATTGGTACGTTAAGTATCAACAACAAAGAGGAAAGAGAAGTAGAGCAGCAAACACAAAATGAAGCGAAAATCACGAAGACAGACATCTTTAAACCAACAAAACTCAAGTTCATGAAGGATATTAAGATGAAACACAAAACGGACACTAAAAGTGTCTTGATAACAGGAAATGTGTTGATGTCCAGTACCCTTTTAGCTGTAGCAGACAATAACAATATCTCTATTAAAGTTGTTGACTTACGATCAGACACTATTACATGTTACATCAAACTTGACGATCCACCATGGGATATAACATGTACGGATCCGGGAACTCTGGTGGTGACCTGTGGCAGAAACTTAGTGTTTCTACGTTACGATGGAAACTTATCAGTAGTAAAAAAGGTACCAATGGAGTCACTTTGTAGGGGAATTACATATAGAAAAGGTAAATTATTTGTTACGTTTGCTGGGGAATATCCGTCGGTGAAAATCCTTAATAATGAAGGAAAAGTTCTTCAAACATTCAAACACAATGATAAAGGACAGAACTTGTTTAGTAGTCCACAGTACATTACAGTGAATAGTGACGGAGATACAATGTATGTTTCAGACTTTAATCAGGACACAGTAACAAGTTTGAGTATGGACGGCAAAGTGTGTAATATATATAAACATGACACGTTGAGTGGTGCATACGGTCCCACTCAGGGTGATGGTGATAGTATTTATGTGGCGGGATGTGTGTCAAACAACATACATCAGATAACACCGACGTGTACACCCGTACGTATTGTATTAGAGAGGAAAGATGGGTTAAACCTTCCACAGACAGTGTTATATAACAACACAGACAAAACACTGTATGTCAGTAGTTATTCATCAGATTACCTGTTGAAAGTCTACAAACTTGAGTAAACATACATCAGATAACACCGACGTGTACACACGTACGTATCGTATTAGGGGAGAAAGATGGGTTAAACCTTCCACAGACAGTGTTATATAACAACACAGACAAAACATTTTATGTCAGTGATAGTTATTCATCAGGTGACCTGTTGAAAGTCTACAAACTTCAGTAAACATACATCAGATAACACCGACGTGTACATCCGTACGTATCGTATTAGAGGAGAAAGATGGGTTAATAGATCCACAGACAGTGTTATATAACAACACAGACAAAACACTGTATGTCAGTAGTTATTCATCAGGTGACCTGTTGAAAGTCTACAAACTTGAGTAAACATACATCAGATAACACCGACGTGTACATCCGTACGTATTGTATTAGAGGGGAAAGATGGGTTAAACCTTCCACGGACAGTGTTATATAACAACACAGACAAAACACTGTATGTCAGTAGTGATTATAAACCAGATGACCTGTTGCACGTCTATAAACTTGAGTAAACATACAATATAGGTCTTATAATGGCTGATAATTATGTTATATATTTGTAGCGGGATAATAGTAACAAAAGATGAATTAGATATCATCATATTCATATCTGAGATATATATGACTTTTAACGCATCCGCAACCGAAACATTTTAAAAACATTGTGACAAATGAAGCAGTTGCTCATTATGAGCTATTACTTCATCTGCCACAATATTTTAAACTTTATTTAAACGTTTCTGTTAAAAAGATTTTCAATAAATTTGCATATGGTTTTTTCAATTTCGTCTGCTGCAAATTTGTTGTATTTGCGAAACGGAGGGTAGAACTAATTTGTGCAATTCGTGAGCAATATATCAGTCTGATTGATTGATTGGTCATTAACGCTGTTTTCAACATTTTTTCTGTCATTTCACGGCGGCCAGTTCACCAATTCATGAGTGTCCTGGCTTTGCCACACCAGTAATACACACACTGATATTTCCAAGCAACTGGCTGCGTTTCCACATAGACTGTTTGCCCATTGGTAGAAGACGAGTGACGCTTGTCATAATGACTTTTGTCAAACGACGGAAAAAATGTTGGCCAAACTGGGTTTCGAATCACATGAAATGATAGATATGAGATGACAACTACCATACTTACATACTCTTTCGAATATCTAGACCATTAGAAGTTATTTGTCCCGATTTTAGTTTAATAACCTTTTGTTGCCAGAATACTTTAATTATGATTCTCTTTTAACAATACCGCTGTTGTCGTGTGGTTTTGGTTTAACAATTTGTTTTTAATGGATTTGTCAAGTTTTTCTTAAAGGCAAGATAACAAAATGAACTAAACAGTCAGTACTTTACAGACTGGTCAGACGGCGCAGATTTAACTTTTGCGTATTATACGTACTTTTACATGTATATAGATATATCCACTTTGAATAAAAGGTAATAACTTGGATAATATTTATGTTTATTGTTTGCAAGAATGCTCCTACTTTACATACTGTATGTTAACATCAAGTACTCAACGAGATAGTTTACACTTACTTAATTGATGTTATCCTATCTGGGCATCCCTCAGCAAACAACATATAACACACCACCACTTTCGAATTTTACAACAATTCCGATATGAGCTAATCATGCATACAGCTATGGTTCTCGGCTCTGGTAGTCTAACACATGCTTATAGATATATCAACTTTGAATAAAATATAATAGTCTAACCACTTCAGCATTGGAACTGTACATAAACTGTATTATAGTCCATCGATTGCGATACAAACTTCCAGCTTACGAGTATATTGATCACGTTCGAGGTCTGCTTTGGCTTGTCTGAAAATGTTGTAGCGGCAGATACGGCTCGTCAACGGGTTCGAACTCGGGGCCTTCTTGAGAGAGACAGACACTCTACCACATCACCAATGCTTTTGTTGTTACACCTGTGTGAACTAATGAGAAGTATTGCTGCGAGAAACTACCTTTACAGGTGAAGAGATCGCTGTGGGATAACTTAAATAGTATCGAAAACGACGTACAATAAAGCGAACTTTTACAGCAAATAACATATAACACACCACCACTTTCAACACTTTCGCAGTCGCGATATACGTAGAAGACGCGCAGTAAGAACCCCATGAGTGTGGTTAGAGCGCCATGAGGTCGCCGTGCAGTCGCGATATACGTAGAAGACGTGTAGTAAGAACCCCATGAGCGTGGTTAGAGCGCGATGAGGTCGCCGTGCAGTCGCAATATACGTAGAAGACGCGCTGTAAGAATCCCATGAGTGTGGTTAGAGCGCCATGAGGTCGCCGTGCAGTCGCGATATACGTAGAAGACGCGCTATAAGAATCCCATGAGTGTTGTTAGAGCGCCATGACGTCGCTGTGCGGTCGCGATATACGTAGAAGACGTGTAGTAAGAACCCCATGAGTGTGGTTAGAGCGCCATGAGATCGCCGTGCAGTCGTGATATACGTAGAAGACGTATTGTAAGAACCCCATGAGTGTGGTTAGAGCGTCGTTAGGTCGCCGTGCATTCGCTATATACGTTGAAGACGTGTAGTAAGAACCCCATGAGTGTGGTTAGAGCGCCATGAGGTCGACGTGAAGTCGCGATATACGTAGAAGACGTGTAGTAAGAACCCCATGAGTGTGGTTAGAGCGCCGTGAGGTCGCCGTGCAGTCGCGATATACGTAGAAGACGCGCAGTAAGAACCCCATGAGTGTGGTTAGAGCGCCATGAGGTCGCCGTGCAGTCGCGATATACGTAGAAGACGTGTAGTAAGAACCCCATGAGCGTGGTTAGAGCGCCATGAGGTCGCCGTGCAGTCGCGATATACGTAGAAGACGCGCTGTAAGAATCCCATGAGTGTGGTTAGAGCGCCATGAGGTCGCCGTGCAGTCGCGATATACGTAGAAGACGCGCTGTAAGAATCCCATGAGTGTTGTTAGAGCGCCATGACGTCGCCATGCGGTCGCTATATACGTAGAAGACGTGTAGTAAGAACCACATGAGTGTGGTTAGAGCGCCATGAGATCGCCGTGCAGTCGTGATATACGTAGAAGACGTATTGTAAGAACCCCATGAGTGTGGTTAGAGCGTCGTGAGGTCGCCGTGCATTCGCGATATACGTAGAAGACGTATAGTAAGAACCCCATGAGTGTGGTTAGAGCGCCGTAAGGTCGCCGTGCAGTCGCGACATACATAGAAGACGTGTAGTAAGAACCCCATGAATGTGGTTAGAGCGCCGTGAGGTCGCCGTGCAGTCGCGATATACGTAAAAGACGTATAGTAAGAACCCCATGAGTGTGGTTAGAGCGCCGTGAGGTCGCCGTGCAGTCGCGATATACGTAAAAGTCGTATAGTAAGAACCCCATGAGTGTGGTTTGAGCGCCGTGAGGTCGCCGTGCAGTCGCGATATACGTAGAAGACGTGCAGTAAGAACCCCAAGAGCGTGGTAAGAGCGCCGTGAGGTCGCCGTGCAGTCGCGATATACGTAGAAGACGTGTTGTAAGGACCCCAAGAGCGTGGTTAAAGCGCCGTGAGGTCGCCGTAGAGTCGCGATATACGTAGAAGACGTGTAGTAAGAACCACATGAGCGTGGTTAAAGCGCCGTGAGGTCGCTGTACAGTCGCGATATACGTAGAAGAGGTGTAGTAAGAACACCATGAGCGTGGTTAGAGCGCCATGAGGTCGCCGTGCAGTCGCGATATACGTAGAAGACGTGTAGTAAGAACCCCATGAGCGTGGTTAAAGCGTCGTGAGGTCGCCGTACAGTCGCGATATACGTAGAAGACGTGTAGTAAGAACCACATGAGTGTGGTTAGAGGGCCATGAGGTCACCGTACAGTCGCGATATACGTAGAAGACGTGTAGTAAGAACCCCATGAGTGTGGTTATAGCGCCGTGAGGTCGCCGTGCAGTCGCGATATACGTAGAAGACGTGTAGTAAGAACCCCATGAGTGTGGTTAGAGCGCCATGAGATCGCCGTGCAGTCGTGATATACGTAGAAGACGTATTGTAAGAACCCCATGAGTGTGGTTAGAGCGTCGTTAGGTCGCCGTGCATTCGCTATATACGTTGAAGACGTGTAGTAAGAACCCCATGAGTGTGGTTAGAGCGCCATGAGGTCGACGTGAAGTCGCGATATACGTAGAAGACGTGTAGTAAGAACCCCATGAGTGTGGTTAGAGCGCCGTGAGGTCGCCGTGCAGTCGCGATATACGTAGAAGACGCGCAGTAAGAACCCCATGAGTGTGGTTAGAGCGCCATGAGGTCGCTGTGCAGTCGCGATATACGTAGAAGACGTGTAGTAAGACCCCATGAGCGTGGTTAGAGCGCCATGAGGTCGCCGTGCAGTCGCGATATACGTAGAAGACGCGCTGTAAGAATCCCATGAGTGTGGTTAGAGCGCCATGAGGTCGCCGTGCAGTCGCGATATACGTAGAAGACGCGCTGTAAGAATCCCATGAGTGTTGTTAGAGCGCCATGACGTCGCCATGCGGTCGCTATATACGTAGAAGACGTGTAGTAAGAACCACATGAGTGTGGTTAGAGCGCCATGAGATCGCCGTGCAGTCGTGATATACGTAGAAGACGTATTGTAAGAACCCCATGAGTGTGGTTAGAGCGTCGTGAGGTCGCCGTGCATTCGCGATATACGTAGAAGACGTATAGTAAGAACCCCATGAGTGTGGTTAGAGCGCCGTAAGGTCGCCGTGCAGTCGCGACATACATAGAAGACGTGTAGTAAGAACCCCATGAATGTGGTTAGAGCGCCGTGAGGTCGCCGTGCAGTCGCGATATACGTAAAAGACGTATAGTAAGAACCCCATGAGTGTGGTTTAAGCGCCGTGAGGTCGCCGTGCAGTCGCGATATACGTAGAAGACGTGCAGTAAGAACCCCAGGAGCGTGGGAAGAGCGCCGTGAGGTCGCCGTGCAGTCGCGATATACGTAGAAGACGTGTTGTAAGGACCCCAAGAGCGTGGTTAAAGCGCCGTGAGGTCGCCGTAGAGTCGCGATATACGTAGAAGACGTGTAGTAAGAACCCCATGAGCGTGGTTAAAGCGCCGTGAGGTCGCTGTACAGTCGCGATATACGTAGAAGACGTGTAGTAAGAACCCCATGAGCGTGGTTAAAGCGCCGTGAGGTCGCCGTACAGTCGCGATATACGTAGAAGACGTGTAGTAAGAACCACATGAGTGTGGTTAGAGGGCCATGAGGTCACCGTACAGTCGCGATATACGTAGAAGACGTGTAGTAAGAACCCCATGAGTGTGGTTATAGCGCCGTGAGGTCGCCGTGCAGTCGCGATATACGTAGAAGACGTGTAGTAAGAACCCCAAAAACGTGGTTAGAGCGCCGTGAGGTCGCTGTGCAGTCGCGATATACGTAGAAGACGTGTAGAAAGAACCCCATGAGCGTGGTAAGAGCGCCGTGAGGTCGCCGTGCAGTCGCGATATACGTAGAAGACGTGCAGTAAGAACCCCAAGAGCGTGGCTAGAGCGGCGTGAGGTCGTCGTGCAGTGTCGATATACGTAGAAGACGCGCAATAAGAACCCCGTGAGCGTGGTTAGAGCGCCGTGAGGTTGCCGTGCAGTCGCGATATACGTAGATGACGTGCAGTAAGAACCAAATTAGTGTGGTTAGAGCGCCGTGAGGTCGCCGTGCAGTTGCGATAGTCGTAAAAGAGGCGTGGTATGAACCCTATGAGCGTGGTTAGAGCGCCGTGAGGTCGCCGTACAGTCGCAATATACGTAGAAGACGAGCTGTATGAACCCCATGAGCGTGGTTAGAGCGCCGAGGTTGCCGTGCAGTCGCGATATACGTAGAGGACACGCAGTAAGAACCCCATGAGTGTGGTTAAAACGCCACGATGTCGCCGTGCAGTCGCGATATACGTAGAAGACACGCAGTAAGAACCCCATGAGCGTGGTAAAAACGTCATGAGGTCGCCGTGCAGTCGCGATATACGTAGAATACACGCAGTAAGAACCACATGAGCGGGGATAGAGCGCCGTGAGGTCGCCGTGAAGTCGCGATATTCGTTTAAGACACGTGGTAAGAACCCCATGAGCGTGGTTAGAGCGCCGTGAGGTCGACGTACAATCGCGGTATACGTAGAAGACGCGCAGTAAGAACCCCATGAGCATGGTAAGAGCGCCGTGAGGTCGCCATGCAGTCGCAATATACGTAGAAGACGCGCAGTAACAGCTCCATGAGCGTGATTAGAATGCCGTGAGGTCGCCTAGCAGTCTATGTATGATATACATAGAAAACGCGCAGTAACAGCCCCATGAGTGTTGTTAGAGCGCCGTGAGGTCGCCGTGCAGTCGCGATATACGTTGAAGACGTAAGACGTATAATTGTTTAAAACGAATAATTTCTCCTTTTGCCAATATTTTTTAAATCGTTCTTTCAGTAATTATACTTTTATTGATATATATTTTCCATATTTATAAAGATGTTTTCCCTTTTGCCTAGGTGTTTTTCGATGATCTGTTGTATGTGGTAAATGGTTTAAGTAGGTATACTTAAGATACGCTCAAAGAAAAACAACCAATAGTAATTGTCTTTCTGTGTACAGTGTGTAAATCAAAATAAACCTGCACACAAAGCACCCGCAATAAGTGTCGACGTAGATCAATATGAGACCCGGCATATATCTCTATCTGGAGCTACAGAATCACAGAGCTTTCCAAGAAACCTTTACAGGTTTCAGCCTTTTCCACATTCAATATGACTCATCAGACGACTGTGGAAAACGCAGAAATAGCTCAAAACCAGTAATTACTCCGTTTGCCACACTGTTTTTAACTATAAAGTGATTTTACATTTTCAACTATAGAAATTGTATAGAGGTTTTCAAACAGGCAATTTTTGAAAATATAGATTTAACATTAGAGAGTGCTCACAACTAGCAATTTCTCCTTTTCCGACAATGTTCTCAAAGTTTCCAGTAATTATATTTCATTTAGAGAGATTTTCCATAGTTTTGCCTGAACTATTTTAATGTCGTTCAAATTTGTTGTGTGAAGGAAACGGTTAAAGTACAAGCAAAACAAGCAATTTCTCCTTTTGCCGCAATGTTTCTTATTTATTTTCATTAAATCAAGCTTTCATTTATAGATATTTCCACAGTTTTGCTTTTTATATTTAAAGTCGTCTGTTACAAATGTGTTGTATGTTGGGAAGGAGTATAACGTACGTATACTTGAGCTACGCTTATAGTGAAGACAAACCATTAGTAATTATCTTTCCGTGTAAAGTTTTTGAAGTCAAATAAACCTGCACACAAAGCACGTGCCACATGTGTAGACGAAGATCTATATGAGAAACTGCATACATCAGTAACTAGATCTGCACTGGTCGATCAAAAGTCACACAGGGTTCCAACAAACTTACAAACCCTGTCCGACATGTAGACGCATTTTAACGAATTTGGAGCAGACGACTTAGTGAAAGCAGTGTGGCGAATGAAGCTATTGAGCAATTGTACAAAACGAGCAATTTTTCCTTTTCAACAATGTTTTCGACTTTATTCAAGTAATGATATTTTCATTTAGATATTTTCCAAACACGTCTGTTACATATATGTTTCTGTATGGGAAGGAGTTAACGTATACTTAAGCTGCGCTCCATTAAAACCAACCATTAGTACATTATGTATGTGTACAATTCGTAAATCTAAATAAACCTGCACACAAAGAACGTGCAACTTGTATAAAGACAGATCGATGTGAGAATCAGCATATATCTCTATCTGGATCTACATAATCCATGAGGTGTCTAACAAACTTCTACACACTTAACCACATGCATATTGTCTCCTCTAAATCAGACGAAGTTTGAATACATTGTGACAAACGCCGAAAAAGCTCAAAACAAGTAATTGCTCCTTTTGCCACGATGTTTTTACAATGTTTTATATTTTTCATTCACACTTTCACTTATACATATTGTCCACATCTTTGCTTGATTCTATTTAAAGTCGTCTGTGGCAAATGTGTTGTATGCTGGACAAGTTTATAACGAACGTATACTTGATCTACGTCTAATGAAAACCAACCATTAGTACTGTTCGGTCTCTGTTGTATGCTGGAAAGGTTTATAACGAACGTATGCTTGAGCTACGTCTAATAGTTAAAACCAACCATTAGTACTGTTCGGTCTGTGTTGTATGCTGGACAAGTTTATACCGAACGTATACTTGAGTTACGTCTAATGAAAACCAACCATTAGTACTGTTCGGTCTGTGTTGTATGCTGGAAAAGTTTATAACGAACGTATACTTGAGTTACATCTAATGAAAACCAACCATTACTAATGTTCAGTCTGTGTTGTATGATGGACAAGTTTATAACGAACGTATACTTGATCTACGTCTAATGAAAACCAACCATTATTACTGTTCAGTCTGTGTTGTATGCAGGACAAGTATTATAACGAACGTATACTTGAGTTACGTCTAATGAAAACCAACCATTAGTACTGTTCAGTCTGTGTTGTATGCTGGAAAAGTTTATAACGAACGTATACTTGAGTTACATCTAATGAAAACCAACCATTAGTACTGTTCAGTCTGTGTTGTATGCTGTAAAAGTTTATAACGAACGTATACTTGAGTTACATCTAATGAAAACCAACCATTAGTAATGTTCAGTCTGTGTTGTATGCTGGACAAGTTTATAACGAACGTATACTTGATCTACGTCTAATGAAAACCAACCATTAGTACTGTTCAGTCTGTGTTGTATGCAGGACAAGTTTGTAACGAACGTATACTTGAGCTCGTCTAATAGTTAAAACCAACCATTAGTACTGTTCAGTCTGTGTTGTATGCTTGACAAGTTTATAACGAACGTATACTTGAGCTACGTCTAATGAAAACCAACCATTAGTACGGTTCAGTCTGTGAAAAGTTGTTGGTGTCTAATAAACCTGCACACAAACCGCGTGTACCCTGTGTAGACTCAGATTAATGAGAGAAACCGAATAGATCACTATATGGAACTGCATTGGTCTATCCATTGTCACAGGGAGTTCTAAGAAACAAATTATAAACGCTGTCCTATATATATATGTACACGAGTTTTGACGAATTTGAAGTAAACGACTATTAAAAGAAGTTTGACAAAAGGAGTCATTGTCTAAATACGTCAGTCGCAATATACGTAGAAGACACGCAGTATGAACCCCATGAGCGTGGTTAGAGCGCCGTGAGGTGACCGTGCAGTCGCGATATACGTAGAAGACACGCAGTAAGAACCCCATGAGCGTGGTTAGTGCGCCGTGAGGTCGCCGTGCAGTCGCGATATACGTAGAAGACACGCCGTAAGAACCCCATGAGCGTGGTTAGAGCGCCATGATGTCGCCGTGCAGTCGCGATATACGTAGAAGACATGCAGTAAGAACCCCATGAGTGTGGTTAGAGCGCCGTGTGACCAAAGGACATCAGACAGAATGTGATCATAACAAAACACAAATTGAGCAATCAAAGAACCGGACTTTTTTACTATATTTAATTAGATTAAACAAGCTTTATTTGATTTTGATATATACTTATCCGTTAATAAACATTACCTTGTATTAATCCATTAGTATTATATGTAATCAGCTGAATTTCCTCTCCAGTCATCCTCATAACAGCTGTAATTCCAGCATTGTATGGGTTTCTCTCAATGTATTCCCTTTTTTTATGTTGATGCAGGAAGTTATATTATCCCACAGACAAAGATGCATGCACTTTTCATTGTTTTGACAGACACCAATGATCAAAGGGTATACCACTTACTGCCTGATATATATGAACTTTTACTCCCATTATCGCCATGACAGCTGTGATTCCATGATGGTATATGTTGTTCTCAATCCATTTTCTGTGTTGATGTGTATGCAGGAAAGAATATTACCCCACAGTCATATCAAAAATAAATCAACATGTTAATTAACACATGATTATTTTAATTACTGATGATACAGAAGATTCAAGAATATACCTATATAAATTGTTTTTCTGTAAAATTTAACACACCACAAAGTATGACACTAACATTTGTGTTTATCTTATGAAGATGACATTTGATCATACATCAATTTCTTTTTGAAAGCATTGTGACACTGTGCACATATACTTCTTCTCACAATGCTTTCAAATTTAAATCAATCATGCATTTTCCAATTCTTAAGATTTAACTTCTTTTTCCCTCTTTGCTAGAGTTATGTAAATAATTGGATACATAATCATGATTATACAAAGCAAAGTAAATGTTGTCGTTATTTGTGTAATGTCGAGAAGTATCATCGACGATTAAAGGATACTCATTACTTTTACGATGTAAGACATGATTAGATACTTAATCAAAACTACACATATTTAGAATACAGAATAGCGTAATAACGCAGATATGTGTTACATTTTATGATTGCATATTGGACCCCCTCTGTGATGTAGTGGATGATTGTTCGCCATGGGTGCGAGATGTATAGGGCTCGATTCCCGGTCGAGACATATCAAATACTTAAAACAAATGTAGCAATGGCTGTCTTCGTTGGTGCTCAGGATTGCGGGGTCGGCATTACGTTTGACCTACTGATTTCAGGATACTGTTAACCTACCCAGGCAACACCGGGATATAACTGGACAGTTATTGAAAGCGGCCTAAACGTTGTTACAGCGGTCGTGCATGTCATGTTGCTCAGTCGGACTGCGAGACATGAGTCGGTATCGTCGATGGCTATCAAAGCAATGGTCCTTGGTTTCGAAACACACGGATACGTGTACTCTCCGCCATTATATGCCCGAAACAATGTTGAAAACTGCATTTAATCAAAATTCATTCGATCAACTATATTGTTAATAGATGCAACAATGCACACTTTCGCCTGGTGTGAAATATATATATACTAAATCATGTTAAAATATTGTAAAAACTGATGTAAAACATATACTAAATCATGTTAAAAGATTGTAAAAGCTGATGTGAAACATATACTAAATCATGTTAAAAGATTGTGAAAACTGATGTGTAACATATACTAAAATATTTTAAAAGATTGTAAAAACGGATATTAAATCATGTTAAAAGATTGTAAAAACTGAACTGACTGAAACGCCGTAAAACGGTTTACCAGACATATATTATATAATAAAATATGCAAAAACGCTAGTATTTTTTATTAACCCTTATTCGATGAAACCTGTCTTTATTTTATAGTGTTTTTACACCGACCGATTTCATAATACAGTCCAACCTGTATTTAAAGACCACCAATGGAAAAGTTAACGCTAATCTTTGTACACAGGAGGTCTTAATGCAGGGTTAGTTATGCAGAACATGAGTCATTTGAAAATTAAAAGTGTTGTTGCTATAGACAGGTAATTGCTCTACAAAGTTGGTCGTTAGCACAGGTTCGATTCTACATGACTCCGACGCATCAGTTGCAATGCTCTCCCGAAACCTGGAGAGCGAGGGTGGAGATCCATTTCTAGCATGTTTTAAAGTATATTAGTTGACCTGTTCTTTCACTTAAAAGGCGGAAGCTCTAACCACAAATAGTTCAACTTTATGCATTTGCATTAACGAAAAACTCTAGCTTTCTGCGGTCTTTTGTTTATATAGGCGACATTGCACGTTTTTGCCTGCTTCTGGCCGTATACTGAATTATGTTAAAATATTGTTCAAGTTGAACGGACTGTAACGACCTTAAACGGTATAACTATTTGTCATCCAGACATGTATCATAAAGATAAATTACATTTTTTTAAAAAAACATGTAAGTATATTTGATTCAATTTATCCTGCTTAATTTATGTGGCTGTTAACAACAATCATAAGCGTTGTTTGTTTATTTGTCTGTATTGAATCGATTGGGGTTCAACGCCGCTTTCAACATTGTTTCAGTCATATCATGGCGGCCAGTTCACCTAATCATATGTTTCCTGGTTTTCTCACACCAGTACCCCACATAACATACTCTCCAAGCAACTGGCTGCTTTTCCACATATACTTTTAGCCCATTGGTGAAAGACGAATAACGCTTGTCAGAGTGACGTTTGTCAAACGTCGGAAATAATGTTGGCCGAGCTGGAGTTCGAACTCACAACCCTTGGATTGACAACCCGCGTCGCTACCGACTGAGCTACAGGGTCTCGGCTTCTTTGTCTGTATGGTGATTGAAGCAAGAAGGCACATTCACGCGTGATGTGGACCGTATACTAAATTACAATATTGGTAAAAATGAACTAACTAAAACGTCGTAAAACAATAGATCTGTTATCCAGAAAAGCGTTATAAAAATAAAAAGATAACAATAAAAGGAAAGTCTAGTATTTAGGTTTATCCTATTACAGCCGAATTCCTGTTAGCATCACTTTTGAATTTTTGAAAATGCCTTGCAAAGTTATGAACTATTCTTTATCAAAAATCGATAGCTATCGAAGAGTGCAGATCAAGATAGACTGCACGAACGTACTGGTTGATCTGGGTCTAAATTGTTCACAAATACAGTTTAAAGTCGTTCAACACGAACTACGTGAGTAGATGTTATCTCTTTCGCTGCCAAAGGCAATTAAAAACTTTTACAAAAAATGTAGATTCAGGTGAGACAAGCTCGTATCGCGCTGTCATTCCTGAAATCTGCATTGTTTGCCACTTAGACATCAAATTTTACAACATTTCCTGTTGAACGAAAAATGGAGTGGTTAATTTTTAAACAAGGAAGAGCAGATTTTGTGAAACTCGAAAATAGGTAAACAAGTTGCATTAGTGAGTTAGTTTACATATCAAGACTTGGTCGTTATATACATTCTTTGTCGGAAAAATAAAGAACGAATCGAATACAAACGAGTAATCATTAATTAATTACCAATCAATCGTTTAGTATGTACATCATTTACGAGAAGATGAGAAGAAGGAATATATAAAGATATTTGACGATAGGCAGAAAGACAAACAATGCGATAGTAAGAATCGGTAATTTGTTCTGCACGGTTAATTTTTGGTCGTGTTTATGTTTCCAGGATTATCAGGTATCGTTAATTGTGGTGTAAACAATTTACTCAACGTCACAATACACACATATATTCCTCCTTTGTTTCCATGTCAATCAACCAGTTTCAACCCTCAATTGTCACACTTTCTAAGCGTTTTTCACGTTTTACTTTAAAGTAATCAAAAGAAAATGGGGAGTCATGCATTATGCGCTTAAGAGTTCACCACCTGAGAATGTATTCTGGACGAAATCGGGATGGGTCAAAGATTTGCTTTTCACATTCTCTGCTTTCACTTTCAAACAAGGTAAACATACTAAACATGATATAATTAATCATTTCCAGTGCATCCTATACACATTTACAATGAATTTAAACTCAATGTCATATATTCAATGCATTCTGTTGAAGGTATACATTTATTTCTACGCGAACAAAGTTGCTGTTTATGAACTAGATATAGATCAGCATGGCCGGGAATTAAATTGGCGTAATTTGGCTAAACAAAAGAAAAGGAAGGAGAAAAGACGGAAGAAAGAAGCATATAATCTTAATTTGTTCTGCACGTTTAGTTCTCACTCTTGCTTTCGACTTGATTGTTTTCCCATGTGACTCGCAGCACCTTCCATAAACGTATAAAGTAGGAAAAGTCCAAGTATTTTTTTTTGCGTAAGGTCGCGGGTTCAATCCACCTGCCTCATCATACAGAAGACTCTAAAAATGGTAGTTTTTGCAGCCCTCCTTGGCGCTCAGGATTTCGGGATTTGCATTACGACTGACTTGCTGGTGGAAGAATAAATGGACCAGTAGTACTGGTTACTTTTCCAGAAAACGCCGTGATCTAACTGGACAATTGTTGAAGCGGTGTAAAACACAAAACAATCAGGGTTTTTCTATTAACGTTTATGGATATATAATAATTTATTTTTTGACAAGTTTTCAAAATGCATCTCCAGTAGGGAAAAGATGACTGGACATTCTGACAACAAGCTAAAATGGGAAGTGAATTACTTTCAGATTTTGACATTCGATGGAAAATAGTCCACGCATATAAGTTGGATACTCTCTAAATTAACCCAAATTATCATCCGTTAATCCGTCCCAACTTGCAGACCAATTCTCGCGCATTTGCAGCAGACGAATTTTGCAAACATTGTGACAACAAGTAAATCGCTTTCAGATTCTGTTATTAGATGGTAAATAGTCCACGTATAGACGTTGCACATACTTTCCAAATTAACCCAAAGGATGATCTGTTAATCCGTCCCTACTTGCAGATGAATTCTGGCGCAGTTATAGCAGACAAGTTTTGCAAACATTGTAAAAAAAAAGGTAAATCAATTTCAGATTCAGTTATTAGATGGAAAATAGTCCACGTATAGACGTTGCATAGACTATTCAAAATAACCCGAATTATAACATGTATCTCTTTACCCGTTCCAACATGCAGACGAGTTCTGGCGCATTTGCAGCAGATGACGTTTGCAAACATCATGACAACAAAAAAGAGTTTGCTCATGATTAGCAATGTTTCCATTTTGCCATACTGTTGGCAACTCTATTTAATATGGTGTTTTTTCATGAATTATTTACATATTTTTATCTTGTTATTGTCTAAGTCATATTAAACACCTTTGTTGTACGTGGACAAGGGGTAACTATATGAAAAAAGGTATTCTAACACTTTACATCATGGTTCTCATTTGTAACATACGACTTTCGAAATGATCTAATCGAAAATAATAAACTTCACTATTCGTAAAAGTTTTAACAAACACAAAATGTGATATTGGTCCTTGTGTCAAAGTGTTGTCGGAAGTCGTCCACTGCAGTTGCGTCAAAATGCGTCTGCATATTGACGGGGTTACCGACGGATAAGTTCTCCCACTTCTTGTGTTCGGTTTACTTGTTATGTCGTATAGTGGTAGAGCGTCCGCCCCTGGTGCGCGGGTTCGGGTCATACCAAAAACTTGTAGTAATTAACTCTCCTTGGCACTCAGGGTTGTGAGGTTAGCATTACGACTGACGGGTTGGTGTCAGAATAAAGAGACCAGAAGTACTGGTAACTTACCCAGGAAACATCATGATATAACTAACATTCGTTGAAATTAGCTTAAAATACCAAACAATCAATCAATCAATCATTAAAACCAGACCTCGACTTCGATGCAGAATCAAACGCTCGAACACAGACATAATAACAGCCTCTTATAGTGCGGCCCAGATTGACCTTTGCGTCAGCCAGTCAAAGTATAGGCTACAAAATGATAGCCCAGTCGGTAGCGACGCGGGCTGTCAATCCAGGGGTTGTGCATTCAAACCCGAGCTCGGCCAACATTATCTCCGACGTTTGACAAAAGTCACTGCGACAATGGGCTGACAGTCTGTGTGACAAAACAGCCAGTTGCTTCGACAGGCAATTTGTGCAGTACTGGTCTCAATAAATCATTAAACACATGAGTAGGTGAACTGGCCGCCGTGGTATGACTTAATAGTGTTCAAAATGGCCCAATCAATCAAACACAATGAGCCGTCTGACGAGAAAACCAACAGTATTGCCTCTGCGTAATGTTTCGACCAAGATAAGCCTGCGCAGTCCGCGCAGACTGATACGGGCCGACATATTCCGTCTCTTTGGCATAAACATATAGATTAATGAATCCTAAAACAGAAAGTTCACAGGTGGCGTAAAGTGTTTGTCCGGGTTAGCCTGTGCGGCATGCTTCAGCTTATGTTGGTCGACGCAGAGTCCACAATGTTAGATTTCTCGCGGGACGGTTCAAATGGTTTTGTATCAACAAGGGAGAAAACCTTTATATATAAACGAGATAGAAAAGTGGCGATGTCTGAGTATTCTGTTTAACTCGAACTAATTCCTATAACTAATCTGTCTTTGATAAACAAAAATACAGCCGTTCCCTTACAAACTAATCATTCTCTCGCACACAAACTTTAACACAAAATACATATATGTTTTTTTGCAAATAGGTTGAACTTATCGACCGACTGAAGATTATCAAACTGAAGCATATTCTAAATATATATCCAATTACAACCCAAGCGATTTATAAACTCTTTGAGCTTTTCATTCACTGATCTGTTCACATGCCGATTCATTGCCGATTTGTTATGCCATCTACCATGGCGCTTAAAAATTTCTATCCGGTATGTCATTGTTTGCAGCAGCCACGACTGAACTGATATATATCGTATGAACGTTGTGTGAAGCACGGTCATTGTATTTTATCCGTTTTTAATATCAGTTTCCTGATCTTCTCTTTTGTTCTTTACACTTAGTACAACACGACACATGTAAAGCTAACAACAACAAACCACAGAACTAAACCCTTATTATCAATCCTTCTATGTACCATAGATCGGAAAGGCAATCGCCTTGACGATAACCACATATCGCCAGCAGTTCTAAAGGCAGCCACGCATGTAAAAGGTAACTCCAATTCCTGCAGTTATTTACTATATCTGAAAGAACATATGTATAAAACATAAATAGCGTTGAAATATCATATCAATTGATTTAAGATTTTACCTTTGATTGAACATAAGAATACAGTTCTTCTAGCGATAAATCAAACCAGAAAATCCAAATAGTAATGCTCGTTCTATGAAAACAAGGGAGATAACCAGTGTTCTGAATTTCGACCAAAAATGCCTTCTCCATGTTAACAGTTTGTATAAAATGATTTGAAATATGATATAAAATCTTGAAACAATGACAAATTCTTCATCGAAAGAACATAACATTGGCCAAAAATACGGCGGATTTCCATTTCGGGACTACTAGCATTCCCTTCGCATAATAGACTTGTATCTTCCCTTGTACTCTGGGTATTAAAGTGATAGGTGGGACAAGACGTCCACATCCTTTACTCAAGTCATTATCAAATGTATTTACTCCTAACGTTCCATTACACCAGACTCTAGAGTAGAAATGAGGCAATTTAGCATTGTACTCTGAGGCAAAGTAATCAATGACTAACGAGCCCAATCTCCGATTTAAGATGCTAATGATATCTTCAGATATGCCCAAATCATCTCTCTCTTTCATCTTGGATAGATAATCAGCTTTTCCGTTTTCATCCCCAGGTTTCCCAAAATCTGATCCTTACTTTCAACAAACATTCTAATACAAGAATGCCAAGACTTCGCCCGGGCTATATCTGTACTTATACTTCTAGTCATATTCTGTGAAACAGGGCCTAAAACATTATTTAGCGATATGATTTCACCAACAAAACTAGCCACTTTTCTTACAGGTAACCATGGTATACACCATAAATTCTTTAAGGTCTCCAACGTATTCTGAACTCTATTCAAAAGAATTTTGACAAAATATTCATTCGAATTAAGCAATACGCCAAGCCACTGTAATTCCTCAGTTGTTATCTAACATGATTTATTAGCCTCCTTGGGTATGAAACCAGCGGGCATTAAATGAACCTTAATATCTGTCCCCATATTTTCCGTTGTCAAATACGTATCAGCAGAGGCAAAACCAAAATCTAAAAACATCACAATAGTTTTACCTTCTCCTCTACATTTAGCTATCAATGGTCTAGTTAAACAGTAAATCTATACGGGGCTGAGGACAGATCGAATGGAAGAATTAAGAAACGGAAATAGATTACCGTACCATCTTCCATAACCATGAAAACCCCTAGAAATATGTATGTGGTGAAAATATATTAATAAAGTGATAAGCAGAATGTATATCGAACTTAATTACCCAGCATTCTTTCCGGAAATACAACAACACTATTCTAAGATCTTTGTACTTCACTTTCTGGTTCAAAATATGCACCTTAATTAATCTTAAGTCAAGAATAAACCTTATTTTCCATTTTTTTGATTTGTGACCGTCAAAAGATTAACGGCAAAGGTGTTTGCGCGCATTGGGTTATCAATAAATTCCTAATTGCATTTTTAAAAAAACGTCTCCCTTAACGCAGACTTATTATTTGTATTAATTGATTTGCTTGGTAAAAAATAGAAAATGATCCTGTATCTATACATTATAGTATATAGGATACATTCATTCGTGCCAATCCTTTTTCAGAATTCAATATGTTCCCTTAACCTATTTTACACAATATATTCCTTCTGACCTTGCTCGTTATCGAAATAGTCATGTGTAAACCAATTCATATTATAAAGACAACAAGAAATAAGATACTCATCTTGTATATCCCGAGCACCGGATGCCGCCGTTTCACCCTAATTTTTGGACACTCGTTGGTCTTACCCACACCGTTACGTTATTTTCCGGGTTGTTGGTCTTGTTGAAGCGCGGGTCTGTTATAGGGACAGATTCGTCTAAAATGCGTGTTCTCTCTGCTACCGAAACAGGGTACAGCGTTTATAATGGGCCTGTAATCCTGAAAGGAACGAAATCCCTGCTGATGTGCTGGTTGAGTCTGGTAACTGGTACCAGCCATTTTCCTTCATGATACCATTTTAAGACCTGTTCAGTCTTTAAACGATTTACTTCCGACCTAACAGAATCAAAGCATTGTACTAATGGGGGCGGTGTTTTGAATATGTAAAAATGTAAGTTTGATTAATAGGGGTTTAACGCTCTTTTCAACATTGTTTGTGTCAATTCACAGCTGCCACTTCATCTATCAATGTTTCCTGGCTTAATCACACGTTATTCCAAGTTAATAGCTACGTTTCCACATAGACCATTATTCCATTGGTAGAAGAAAAATGATGCGGTGTCGCATTAACTTTGTCAATTATCCGACAGAATGTTAGCCACGCTTTGATTCGACCTCAAACCATTGGATTTACAGCTCCAGTCACTACTGACTGAGCTAACAAATAAAGGTGTTTTTGCAAAATACAAGGTGATATTTAGTTTAGATTTACACTTATTTATTTTACATCGATTGCGAAACAAGCTTTAAGCTTATCTTACTCACGCTCGATGTCTACTACCTGTAGACTGCACCAGTACGTTGGTGTTGAAACATATTTGAGGTAGAACTTGTTTATCCTTAGGAATCGAGCCCGGGACCTTTGGTACGAGAGGCCGACGCTGCCTTCCAGGTGAGATTTCATAGTATTATTGCCAGCTTTAGGGGAAGCAGAGGGATTCAATTGAAATATAGTGGTTCTAGTGAAAGCATTAATGTTTTGTTTCAATTTAGTAGAATATGTAACAAAATGAGATCATTTATATGGTGGCATACTTCTGCCACCACATAACCACTTAATTATCACGTTATTTAACTAGTTAGTCACTTAATTATCATGATAAATATCTGATTAACGCGTTATTTTTTATGGTAACAGATAGTTATGTTAACACTAAAAAGTATATGTTACTGCCCACTACTGCCAACATATACCTACATAATGCCATTTTTGATATATATTAAGTGACTAACGCGTTATGTAACTAGTTAGTCAGATAAGTATCGTGATCATTATGTAGTTAACTAGTTAGTGAGATAAGTATCATGATAATTATGTCGTTAACTAGTTACGTAACTAGTTAATCAGATAAGTTTCGCGATAAGTATGTAGTTAACTAGTTACGTAACTAGTTAATCAGATAAGTATCGTGATAATTATGTGGTTAACTAGTTACGTAACTAGTTAGTCAGATAACTATCGTGATAATTACGTAACTAGTTAACCACAAAATTATCACGATAATTATGTGGTTAACTAGTTAATCAGATAAGTATCGTGATAATTATGTGGTTAACTAGTTACGTAACTAGTTAACCACTTATCTAAAAAATATATTAAGTGACTAACGCGTTATGTAACTAGTTAGTCAGATAAGTATCGTGATCATTATGTAGTTAACTAGTTAGTGAGATAAGTATCATGATAATTATGTCGTTAACTAGTTACGTAACTAGTTAATCAGATAAGTTTCGCGATAAGTATGTAGTTAACTAGTTACGTAACTAGTTAATCAGATAACTATCGTGATAATTATGTGGTTAACTAGTTACGTAACTAGTTAGTCAGATAACTATCGTGATAATTACGTAACTAGTTAACCACAAAATTATCACGATAGTTATCTGACTAACTAGTTACGTAACTAGTTAACTACATAACTATCGCGATAACTATCTCACTAACTAGTTAACCACATAAATATCACGATACTTATCTTACTAACTAGTTACATAACTAGTTAACTACATATCTAAAATAGCATTATGTAGGTATCTGTTGGCAGTAGTGGGCAGTAACATATACTTTTTCGTGTTGACATAATTATCTGTAAACATAAAAATTAACACGTTAGTCAGATATTTATCATGATAATTAAGTGACTAACTAGTTAAATAACGTGATATTTAAGTGGTTAAGTTGTGGCAGAAGTATGCCACCATACATTTATAATTCATATTGAACACATCGGTTTAAGGCAGGTTGATCTGTAAGTGATCTACGTTGATAATAAACGAATACAAAAACAGGCAAGTCCGGCAATTGTGAATTATCCAGTAAACAAATTGCTCACAAGTAAGTCCTTGTACTGTTCTATACTGAAAGCATTACTTTTCAGTATTGATTAATTCTGTTTACAAATATGAAAAACAAAAACAGTACAAGAATAGTTCATACTTTTCTTTAAAAGCAATCTGAAAATTTCCTATACTGCTTTGACAGGCCTCCTGCATTTGGTTCAAGATAATTTGTATCTGTATTAAAATTGCATAATACATTAAATTCAATGCAGCAGCATACAGTACAACTGTGTTCTACTTCAAATCAGATAATTTCACAATTAAACTCAATTAAACACCTATTCAATAAACTGATCTAGCAATGATGTTGGGAAAGCCCCAGGCCAGAAATGAGATTCTAACTTGTCGACTTTCATGTTACATAGTTTACAAAGACTTTTTTTATCCATATGGATACCGTTTCCCCTACCAGTTTCAATTTCAAGAAAATGGGAGCTCAATCAAATTCTGCAAAACTGCTCTCTCAGATTATCATTTGGAATCTTTTGGAGATATTCTTCAAAACAAAAATCGGTTTTGAATTTACAAAAATCTGATAATTTAGACGTGTTATTAATATAACAAGACCAATCTTGTATGAACTGATCTCTCAATCTGCATTTTAAAGCACTGAATGGGGAAAGGTGGCATAAGCACTACTACACAAATAGCCAATATTTTGCAAGACCAGCAATTCCCAATGTCATTATTTAATTGGTCGAAATATATAAAATAGATTCAGGCGATTTATAGAATTTTGTAATAAATGTTAGAGGTCTCTCTTTAGCAAGTTCACCGTACACTGCATAGTTTGGAGTCTGTTGACTTACTCCAAAAGTATATTTACAAAAACATATGTGAAGTTTATCAATGCATGTATACTTAGTTGTAGATGCCCGTAAACCTCAGACCGATATACAAGGATGGACTATTGCATCAAAGAGAGACAGTTTACATTTTAAATCTGACTTAAGACGATCGAATAATCCAATCAACCTGTGGCATGCTTTCAGTGCCTGGCCATACAACCGTTTAACAGCAGTGGTTAAATCATAACTGAAGCTCAAACCAAGTAATGGTTTACTATTTCAATTTCATCGGTGTCAACAAATTAAGGTTCTCGAACAGGATGATGACCTTTGTGAAAAACGCAGGCTTTTGTTTTTGATTTGTTGATTTTCAGAACCCATTTAATTACATGAGAATGCTTGTATCCGATCTAATATACCAATTACATATTTCTTTATATGTAATGTGTGTGCACAATTGGGGCGTGTTAACTAAACGCTTCCTGTAACACTCTGTGTTAGGGTAACATGTGTATGTCATTATCTCCCTATTGGGGGTGTGTTACCTAAAAGCTTTCTGTAATACTCCGTGTTAAGGTAACACGTGTGTATTGTTATTGTCTCCCAATTGGAGTGTGTCTCCTTAAAGCTTTCTGTTATACTCAATGCTATGGTGACATATGTGTATGTACTTATCTTCCAATTGGTGTGTGTCATCTTAAAGTTGTTTGTTATACTCCGTGTTAGGGTAACACGTGTGTATGTTATAATCTCCCAATTGGGGCGTGTAATCTAAAAGTTGTCTGTAATACTCCTTGTTAGGGTAACACGTGTGTATGTTATAATCTACCAATTGGGGCGTGTCGTCTAAAAGTTGTCTTTAATACACTGAGTTAGGGTAACACGTGTGTATGTTATTATCTCCCAATTGGGGCGTACTATTTAAAAGCTTTTAGTTATACTCCGTGTTAGAGCAACACGTGTGTATGTTATTATCTCCAAATTGGGGCGTGTTACCTAAAAGCTTTTAGTTATACTCCGTGTTAGAGTAACACGTGTGTATGTTATTATCTCCCATTGGGGCGTACTATTTAAAAGCTTTTAGTTATACTCCGTGTTAGAGTAACACGTGTGTATGTTATTATCTCCCAATTGGGGCGTGTTACCTAAAAGCATTTAGTTATACTCCGTATTAGAGTAACACGTGTGCATGTTATTATCTCCCAATTAGGGCGTGTTACCTAAAAACTTTTAGTTATACTCCGTGTTAGAATTACATGTGTGTATGTTATTATCTCACAATTGGGGTGTGTTACCTAAAAGCTTTTAGTTTTACTCCGTGTTAGAATTACATGTGTGTATGTTATTATCTCACAATTGGGTCGTGTTACCTAAAAGCTTTTAGTTTTACTCCGTGTTAGAGTTACATGTGTGTATGTTATTATCTACCAATTTGGGTGTGTTACCTAAAAGCTTTTAGTTTTACTCCGTGTTAGAGTTACATGTGTGTATGTTATTATCTACCAATTGGGGTGTGTTACCTAAAAGCTTTTAGTTTTACTCCGTGTTAAAGTTTCATGTGTGTATGTTATTATCTCCCAATTAGGGTGTGTTACCTAAAAGCTTTTAGTTGTGCTCCGTGTTAGAGTTACATGTGTGTATGTTATTATCTCCCAATTTGGGTGTGTTACCTTAAAGCTTTTAGTTATACTCCGTGTTATAGTTACATGTGTGTATGTTATTATCTCACAATTGGGTCGTGTTAACTAAAAGCTTTTAGTTATACTCCGTGTTAGAGTTACATGTGTGTATGTTATTATCTCACAATTGGGGTGTGTTACCTAAAAGCTTTTAGTTATGCTCCGTGTTAGAGTTACATGTGTGTATGTTATTATCTCCCAATTTGGGTGTGTTACCTTAAAGCTTTTAGTTACACTCTGTGTTAGAGTTACAAGTGTGTATGTTATTATCTCCCAAATGGGGCGTGTTACCTAAAAGTTTTTAAAATAGTTTGACGAAATAAGTAACTGCTTATTATGAAAACATTCTTTATTTGCCTAAATGGATTAGGTTCTATTCAATAAATATACTTTTATTTATACAGATTTATCATATTTTGCCTAGATCTTTTTCAAAATCATCTGCAGACATTTCGCAAGACCAAATGTCAAGCGATTTGCCAATTTTCGACACTTCGTGTAGCTAAATACAAAGCCCCGTACACTACTGTAACATCTTTTTGTCTTTAAGATTATACATTCCTAAACAAATTGCAGATAAAGAACAAATAAATAAGTTATATGTGAACAGTGTAGATCTTGATCAGCATGTGCACATATACAGGCTGATCTGGATCTACATTGTTGACAAAAGCCAACTTGTACCTTTTCCCATGGAAATTAAAACGACCTGGAGGAACAGGTATGAAGTAAGTAATAAACGGAGACATATATATATGATTGCAAGGAGGTAACGGACTTTTCTTAACCCTTTCCATCATATAGGCACCTTCTGACGCCTCCGCAGCAGACGACATTTGAAAACATTGAGGCAAATGGAGATATTGCTCAAAATGAGCAATTTATCATTTTGTCACAATGTTTTCAACTCCGTTCTATTTAATCGTTATATACTTTCGTTTCTAATCACTAATTGTATTGTTTCATTTCACTAGATTTTACACACTTTTTATAGGTACAATTTCGAAGTCGTCTGCTGCAGATTTGTTGTATGTGGGAAAGTGTTACATGAGACACGGTAGCCTCGTTTCAACATTAATACCGTACGCTGTACGCTCCATACAACGGATGACGTTCCAGCATCGATCTGATATAACTCAGCTTTGTCATTGCCTCTACCCAGGGAACGTATTCTCGTTCTTTAACCAGATAGTCTATGGTCTGTAGAGCTATCTCCATCCTCAGATCTCCTGACCTGTAGGTTAAAATATGATATTATCCAGGGGTTGTGAGTTTGAACCCAAGGTCCGCCAACATCTTTTTCGACGTTTGACAAAAGTCTCTGTGACAAGCGTCATTCGTCTTTCACCAACGGGTAAACAATCTATGCCGAAAAGCAGCCAGATGCATGGAAAGTATGTTGTATGGAGTACTTGTGTGAAAAAGCAACGAAAAACACGATTAGGTGAACTGACCGCCGTTATTTGAATGAAACATTGTTGAAAACAGCGTAAAACATTGTTGAAAACGGCATTAAATATGTTATAACATTATTACCGTTATTTGACAGAATCATTGTTGAAAACGTCGTTAAACCTCAATCAATCAATATATTATTACATATACCGTTATTTGACTGAATCATTGGTGAACACGGCGTTAAACCCCAATCAATCAACATGTTATTACATATACCGTTATTTGACAGAATCATTGTTGAAAACGGCGTTAAACCCCGATCAATCAACATATTATTACATATACCCTTATTTGACAGAATCATTGTTAAAACGGCGTTAAACCCCAATCAATCAACACATTATTATGTATACCGTTATATGATAGAATCATTAGTGAAAACGGCGTTTAAACCCAATCAATCAACATATTGTTACATATACCGTTATTTGACTGACTCATTGTTGTAAACGGCGTTAAAGCCCAATCAATCAACATATTGTTACATATACCGTTATTTGACAGAATCATTGTTGAAAACGGCGTTAAACCCCAATCAATCAACATGTTATTACATATACTGTTATATGACTGACTCATTGTTGTAAACGGCGTTAAACCTCAATCAATCAACATATTATTACATATACCGTTATATGACTGAATCATTGTTGAAAACGGCGTTAAACCCCAATCAATCAACACGTTATTACATATACCGGTAGATGTTTTAGAAATGTCCGGGAATGAGACCAATCATTATTTCCCAGTGAAAACACTTTTCCCGTGGATGTTAGTCAGTTACCGTAATGATGTAAACTGACGTCACATATAATCAGCCGTCCCACGAGAAAACCAACATTTCGAAATCTGCGTAAAGGTATCTATCAGGATCAGCTTAAACATGCCGCACAGGCTAACCCGGACAAATACTTTTTCTGTTACATGAATCATTATTCTATATATCTATCTCCCTAAGACGGAATATGCTGGCCCGGATAAGCATGCGCGGACTGCGCAGGCTGATCTGGATCGATACATGACGCAAAGTCTATAATGTTGATTTTGTCATGGAACGGCTCTAACTACGTCACCACCTACATTATGATACATACATGTACACATATTCGCGTCATGAAATGGTTGATCATGTACAAAATGACGTCAAATGAAAAATTGAAAAAAAAAACTTTATAAAACAATCATATCACAACGTAGACAAACAAACAAAATAATATTTGGACATGATATTAAAGTGGAGTTCACCAGCAGTCAGGCAGTAAGTAGCAAGCATGAATACAATTGTATTCATTGTTGGAGGAAATGCTCGTCAATGACTATATAGCTGAGTACAAGGGTACACAACTTCATAAACTGAATGAACGTTGGAGGAGAGAAATGGTGGAAAGCTAATTTCACTTGCAAGAGAGCCAGTTTCTGACCGGAACAGTGCCAGTGTCATTTTTTACCATAATAACTGTCATTTGTTAACCATCATATGTGATGTATTTCGATGAATAGGGGTTATGAAATCTAAGCAATGGACTTGGGGAAATTGATACAGAATGTTGATATCAATGTTATTGAACTATTTATTAATGTATTTAATCTAACTTGTTTCGCTTAAAACAGAGACGTCATGATGACGTTACTCCCGTGGTCGCAACCATGGTACTAACTATGTTTATAGTTTCATATAACTTTATTTTTTCGACAAATTATCTAATGATTTTAATCTTCTTGTTTCATCTTGTGTCTGATTTGTGGTTATAACATAATGTTAATCAACGCTATGGGTTACATTGGTAACTGTTATTAACATTAATATATTTTTCTATGTGATTATAAATAAAGTATTAAAAAAAAGCTGATAAATTAATGCGCTATTTGATATTATTTCTTTTCAAAACATAGAATAATGAAACATGACAAGATTTGTCGAATCAAGGTAAATGTATTAAACAATTGACAGCCAAATTATAAAGTATGAAAGAGATAACGCATTAATATATATTATAATATAAATTAATATAGCTAAGTATATTTATATTAAACTGAAAAGTGTTAGAAGCAATTATTACGTCTGTTTAGAACGTTCGGACATTTTAATATACCGATCTTATTGACCGTCCGTATATCTTAACCAGGAAACAGGCTGTATTAAACCACCTCCAATATTATATACCTTTATTGTAATATGACAAGTTTATACAGCCGCCTGACTGAACAGATGTCCGACTTGGTTGTTCCATTATTTTTACTGCACAAAACATGTTTGATTGTGTTGCATTTGTATGAAACAAAAACGACACACACGGAATTGTTTCTTTGAAATATTTCTTCTCGTCCGAATGTTTTAAAGAATCATTATCTCGTGATATATCCGGTTTATTCGTAGTGTACTGGTTTAACATTTTAAAGGCTGATTGTTTTAAATTAAATTGTCCAATCTTTTATTTAAAAGTGTCTAAATCCAATGTAACATGTGACCCTACACTATCAGGCTGTACCACTGTACCTCTTTCTCCAACACGTTTTACATGTAACATGTGACTATACACTACCAGGTTGTACTGCTGCACCACTTCATTAAACACGTGTTACTTGTAACATGTGACCCTACACTAACATGCTGTACTGCTGCACCACTTCATTAAACACGTGTTACTTGTAACATGTGACCCTACACTAACATACTGTACTGCTGCACCACTTCATTAAACACGTATTACTTGTAACATGTGACCCTACACTAACATGCTGTACTGCTGCACCACTTCATTAAATACGTGTTACTTGTAACATGTGACCCTACACTAACATGCTGTACTGCTGCACTATTTTATTAAACACGTTTTTCATGTAATATGTGACCCAATACTACCAGGCTGTACCACTGTACCTCTTTCTTCAACACGTTTGACATGTAACATGTGACCTTACACTACCAGGCTGTAATGCTGCACTACTTCATTAAACACGTTTTACTTGTAACATGTGACCCTACACTACCAGGCTGTACACCGCACCACTTTATTAAACATGTTTTTCATGTAATATGTGACCCTACCATACCAGGCTGTACTGCTGCATCACTTTATTAAACACGTTTTACATGTAACATGTTACCCTACACTACTAGGCTGTACTGCTGCACCACTTCATTAAACACGTGTTACTTGTAACACGTGACCCTACACTACCAGGCTGTACACTGCACCACTTTATTAAACACGTTTTACATGTAACATGTGACCCTACTCTATCAGACTGTACCACTGAACCACTTTCTTCAACACGTTATACATGTAACATGTGACCCTTCACTACCAGGCTGTACCACTGTACCACTTTCTTTAACACGTTGTACATGTAATATTTGACCCTACACTACCAGGATTTGAATGTCAAATAAGGATTTGAGAACATGAAAAATGCCCCTTATCCAGAGCTCTGATTATGATCCGAAACCGCCAGACACGGATCCTACGAAGCTGGCTGTACCACTGTACCTCTTTCTTCAACACGTTTGACATGTAACATGTGACCTTACACTACCAGGCTGTACTGCTGTACTGCTGCACCACTTTATTAAACACGTTTTACTTGTAACATTTGACCTTACACTACCAGGCTGTACTGCTGCACCACTTTATTAAACACGCTTTACTTGTAACATGTGACCCTACACTACCAGGCTGTACACTGCACCACTTTATTCAACACGTTTTACATGTAACATGTGACCCTACTCTATCAGACTGTACCACTGCACCACTTAATTCAACACGTTGTACATGTAATATGTGACCCTGCACTACCAGGCTGTACTACTGTACCACTTTATTAACACATTTTACTTGTAACATGTGACCCTACACTACTAGGCTGTACCACTGCACCACTTTATTCAACACATTATACCTGTAACATGTGACCCTACACTACCAGGCTGTACTGCTGCACCATTTTATTAAACACGTTTTACATGTAACATGTGACCCTACACTACCAGGCTGTACACTGCACCACTTAATTCAACACGTTGTACATGTAATATGTGACCCTGCACTACCAGGCTGTACTACTGTACCACTTTATTAACACATTTTACTTGTAACATGTGACCCTACACTACCAGGCTGTACCAATGTACCACTTTTTTCAACACGTTTAATTGTAACATGTTACCCTACACTACCAGGCTGTACCACTGTACCACTTTCTTCAACACGTTTTACTTGTTACATGTTACCCTACACTACCAGGCTGTACCACTGCACCACTATCTTTAACACGTTGTACATGTAATATGTTACTCTAAACTACCAGACTGTACCTCTGTAGCACTTTCTTCAACACGTTGTACATGTAACATATTACCCTACACTACCAGACTGTACCACTGCACCACTTTCTTCAACACTTTGTACATGTAAAATGTGACCCTACACTACCAGGCTGTACCACTGCATCACTTTTATCAACACGTTATACATGTAACATGTGACCCTGCACTACCAGGCTGTACCACTGTACTACATTCATCAACACGTTATACATGTAATATGTGACCCTACACTACCAGACTGTACCACTGTACCACTTTCTTCAACACGTTATACATGTAACATGTGACCCTACACTACTAGGCTGTACCACTGCACCACTTTATTCAACACATTATACCTGTAACATGTGACCCTACACTACCAGGCTGTACTACTGTACCACTTTCTTCAACACGTCATACATGTAACACGTGACCCTACACTACCAGGCTGTACCTCTGTACCACTTTACTCAACATGTTATACATGTAAGAAGTGACCCTACACTACCAGACTGGACCACTGCACCACTTTCTTCAACACGTTATACATGTAACATGTGACCCTACACTACCAGGCTGTAGCACTGCACCACTTTCTTCAACACGTTTTACATGTAACATGTGCCCCTACACTACCAGGCTGTACCACTGTACCACTTTATTCAACATGTTGTACATGTAATATGTGACCCTACACTACCAGACTGTACCACTGCACCACTTTCTTCAACACGTTATACATGTAACATGTGACCCTACACTACCAGGCTGTACCACTGCACCACTTTCTTCAGTACGCTGTACGTGTAATATGTGACCCTACACTACCAGACTGGACCACTGCACAACTTTCTTCAAAACGTTATACATGTAACATGTGACCCTACACTACCAGGCTGTACCACTTTACCACTTCATCAACACGTTTTACATGTAACATGTGACCCTACACTACCAGACTGTACCACTACACCACTTTCTTCAACACGTTTTACATGTAACATGTGACCCTACACTACCAGGCTCTACCACTGTACTACTTTCTTTAACACGTTGTACATGTAATATTTGACCCTACACTAACAGGATGTTCCACTGTACCACTTTCTTTAACACGTTGTACATGTTAATTCTGCCCCTACACTACCAGGCTGTACCACTGCACCACTTTCTTTAACACGTTGTACATGTAATATCTGCCCCTACACTACCAGGCTGTACCACTGTACCACTTTCTTTAACACGTTGTACATGTAATATCTGCCCCTACACTACCAGGCTGTACCACTGCACCACTTTCATCTATACGTTTTACATGTAATATGTGACCCTACACTACCAGGCTGTACCACTGCACCACTTTCATCAGTACGTTTTACATGTAACATGTGACCCTACACTACCAGGCTGTACACTGCACCTCTTTCTTCAACACGTTGTACATGTAACATGTGACCCTACTCTACCAGGCTGTACCACTGCACCACTTTCTTTAACACGTTTTACATGTAACATGTGACCCTACACTACCAGGCTGTACCACTGCACCACTTTCATTATTACGTTTTACATGTAACATGTGACCCTATTCTACCAGACTGTACCACTGTACCACTTTCATTATTACGTTTTACATGTAACATGTGACCCTACTCTATCAGACTGTACCACTGAACCACTTTCTTCAACACGTTATACATGTAACATGTGACCCTTCACTACCAGGCTGTACCACTGTACCACTTTCTTTAACACGTTGTACATGTAATATTTGACCCTACACTACCAGGATTTGAATGTCAAATAAGGATTTGAGAACATGAAAAATGCCCCTTATCTAGAGCTCTGATTATGATCCGAAACCGCCAGACACGCATCCTATGAAGCTGGCTGTACCACTGTACCTCTTTCTTCAACACGTTTGACATGTAACATGTGACCTTACACTACCAGGCTGTACTGCTGTACTGCTGCACCACTTTATTAAACACGTTTTACTTGTAACATTTGACCTTACACTACCAGGCTGTACTGCTACACCACTTTATAAAACACGTTTTACTTGTAACATGTGACCCTACACTATCAGGCTGTACACTGCACCACTTAATTCAACACGTTGTACATGTAATATGTGACCCTGCACTACCAGGCTGTACTACTGTTCCACTTTATTAACATCTTTTACTTGTAACATGTGACCCTACACTACCAGGCGGTACCAATGTACCACTTTCTTCAACACGTTTAATTGTAACATGTTACCCTACACTACCAGGCTGTACCACTGTACCACTTTCTTCAACACGTTTTACTTGTAACATGTTACCCTACACTACCAGGCTGTACCACTGCACCACTTTCTTTAACACGTTGTACATGTAATATGTTACTCTAAACTACCAGACTTTACCTCTGTAGCACTTTCTTCAACACGTTGTACATGTAACATATTACCCTACACTACCAGACTGTACCACTGCACCACTTTCTTCAACACGTTGTACATGTAACATGTGACCCTACACTACCAGGCTGTACCACTGCATCACTTTTATCAACACGTTATACATGTAACATGTGACTCTGCACTACCAGGCTGTACCACTGACCACTTTTATCAACACGTTATACATGTAACAGTGACCCTGCACTACCAGGCTGTACCACTGTACTACATTCATCAACACGTTATACACGTAACATGTGACCCTACACTACCAGACTGTACCACTGTACCACTTTCTTCAACACGTTATACATGTAACATGTGACCCTACACTACTAGGCTGTACCACTGCACCACTTTATTCAACACATTATACATGTAACATGTGCCCCTACACTACCAGGCTGTACCACTGTACCACTTTCTTCAACATGTTGTACATGTAAGATGTGACCCTTCACTACCAGACTGTACCACTGCACCACTTTCTTCAACACGTTATACATGTAACATGTGACCCTACACTACCAGGCTGTACCACTGCACCACTTTCTTCAGTACGCTGTACATGTAATATGTGACCCTACACTACCAGAATGTACCACTGCACCACTTTCTTTAACACGTTTTACATGTAACACGTGACCCTACACTACCAGGCTGTACTAATGTACCACTTTCTTCAACACGTTTTACGTGTAACATGTGACCCTACACTACCAGGCTGTACCACTGCACCACTTTCATTATTACGTTTTACATGTAACATGTGACCCTATTCTACCAGACTGTACCACTGTACCACTTTCATTATTACGTTTTACATGTAACATGTGACCCTACTCTATCAGACTGTACCACTGAACCACTTTCTTCAACACGTTATACATGTAACAAGTGACCCTTCACTACCAGGCTGTACCACTTTCTTTAACACGTTGTACATGTAATATTTGACCCTACACTAACAGGATGTACCACTGTACCACTTTCTTTAACACGTTGTACATGTAAATTCAGCCCCTACACTACCAGGCTGTACCACTGCACAACTTTCTTTAACACGTTGTACATGTAATATCTTCCCCATACACTACCAGGCTGTACCACTGTACCACTTTCTTTAACACGTTGTACATGTAATATGTGACCCTACACTATCAGGATGTACCACTGTCCCACTTTCTTTAACACGTTGTACATGTAAATTCTGCCCCTACACTACCAGGCTGTACCACTGAACCACTTTCTTTAACACGTTGTACATGTAATATGTGACCCTACACTAACAGGATGTACCACTGTCCCACTTTCTTTAACACGTTGTACATGTAACATGTGACCCTACACTACCAGGATTTGAATGTCAAATAAGGATTTGAGAACATGAAAAATGCCCCTTATCCAGAGCTCTGATTATGATCCGAAACCGCCAGACACGGATCCTACGAAGCTTTATTCAAACAATGGCTAAATACCAAAAAGTTAAAGAAGTGCATTTACCTGCAAATTAATTATTTTCAAACATGTTTTTAGTAGAATTATGTTTTCATCTTTGTTTGTTACATTTTATTTGGTAGTTATAAAGTTTCACTTTCCGCCGTACGATATTGACGGCCAGCAGGCGGTTATTACACAATACAGTAAGAATATATAAATAATTTGAGAGAAATGAGGAGATTAACGTCAGTTTCATATATAACACGGCGACCATTTTGCCTTACGTGGGTTTCCTGGGTTTCTTGACAAATGTACTCCACACAAAATTCTTCCCATGTAACTTGTTGTCTTCCAACATTGACAACTTAGCCCATTAAAGGCCGAATGACGTAAGTCACTTCGTCAATGACTTTTGCAAATGAACGGAAAACAATGAACGACCGAGTCGGGGTTCGAACTTTCTATCTCTAAATTGATAGCCATTTTCATTATCGACTGAGTAATCGCGGATGGTCGGAGCATTTAGGTTAATAGAGTTTAACGCCGTTTTCAACATTGTTTTAGTTATATCACGGCGATAGGTCATTTATTCATGATCCTATGGTAAACAAACCAGTACTAGGCTAGGACATTTTTGGAGAGTATCGATTCAGATCAGTATAATCAAAGTCTTTACTATTCAGATATGACTTACATAAGCTTGCGAGAACTTTCCGTGAACTTGAGTAGACTCTCTGAACACGAAGCCGATGTGCCGACTGACCTCAACTTACACCGTTCAGAAATGCCAAAGTGTACCTTTTCCCATGGGGGGCTCACATATAGATGATAATTATTTATCGAAGTTTTTATATAAAGATAACAATTATTGAGAGGAAACGAATACAAAAATTAAATTTTCACAATCATCTATTTCACAAGAGAAGCATTGCTGTTCAAGAATATATCTAGACTGGAGTTACCTGCCCCTACCGTTATACTATCGAGTCATGCATACATAACTAATGGCGGCGCCTTTTTAGTCATTGTGTATTAAGCAGAAGGCTATAGAGATAATCTTTTAGTGAACCAAGCCAGTTTAAACATTAGACCTTGAAATGTTGTTTGCTTTATCATTTACGTATTGATCCCCTGCATCAAGTTTTATTGCTGCGCTGTTTAATTTACTGTAGTACGCAGGGTATCAGATTAACATGTGACGTCTAATTTACTGTTGTACGGCGGGTACTAGAGTAACCTGTGACATGCTAAGAGAAAACATTTAGCGCAACATATTTGTGTTACAGCCCAAACGAAAAACAATACAATATATCTAAGACAATCTATATAGTTTTCTATGGAACAAAGTGGAAAGCATTCATGTGACATTTTACAACTAATCATCATCGGTAAGTGGGCGGGTCCTTAGTTTAATCTATATCTTCCCGGTATGACGTCATTTCAAATTATATTAGACGTGCAACTAGTGTGGCGACATACATGTCTGGTTTTGTTTGAGAGTAGATGCATTTAGGTTTATGTTACAAACATGTCTGGTTTTGTTTGAGAGTAGATGCATTTAGTTTTATGTTACATACATGCAGACTGTGAAGACTGACCGCCTCAGTGATGAATGGTAAAAGGTCCGCCTCGGTGCGGGAGGTCGAAGGTTTGACCCCCGGCGGGGTAATTTCAAAGGCGTTTCCTAGGTAAGTTACAAGTCCTACTAGTCCATTTATCCTCCCAACAGTCAGTCAGTCTTAATGCCAACCCCGCAGCCCTGAGTGTCAAGGAGGGTACAGAAAACACATCCGATATGTGAGGACTTAGATCAATGTGAGAACCGACACTACACAGGGGGATCAAAATTAACAGAGAGTTCCAAGAGTCATTCTCAACTCTTTTCCACACGTAGACTATTTTTAACGCATATTGAATAGACTACATTTGAGTTCATACCGGCTAAAGGAGAAATTGCCTAAATGGCCACGAGTAAAATGGTACACGCTTTTTGAAGTACATGTATACGAATCAGACGAATATAAAAAAAAATCACAATGTTTCAAAATTATCTTTTCAGTAATTTCATTTTCATTGATATGTAATTTCCACATTTTTAGTGTGCCGCTGATTTGTTGTTTGTGGGATAGGGTTAAGGTAAGTATACCTAAGCTGTAAAGTGTGTCAAGCCTAATAAACATGCACACAAAGCACGTGTATACATGTCATGTTTTGTTTGAGAAGGGAACAAATTCTGCTACGGGTGCGGGATGTCGCGGGTTCGATGCATTTAAGTCTATGTTACAAACATGTGGACTGTGAAGATTGACCGCCACGGCTGCGGGATGTCGTGGGTTCGATGCCTTTAAGTCTATGTTACAAACATGTGGACTGTGAAGATTGACCGCCTCGGCTGCGGGATGTCGTGGGTTCGATACATTTACGTCTATGTTACAAACATGTGGACTGTGAAGATTGACCGCCTCGGCTGCGGGATGTTGCGGGTTCGATGCATTTAAGTCTATGTTGCAAACATGTGGACTGTGAAGATTGACCGCCCCGGCTGCGGGATGTCATGGGTTCGATGCATTTAAGTCTATGTTACAAACATGTGGACTGTGAAGATTGACCGCCCCGGCTGCAGGAGGTCGCGGGTTCGATGCATTTAGGTCTATGTTACAAACATGTGGACTGTGAAGATTGACCGCCCCGGCTGCGGGATGTCATGGGTTTGATGCATTTAAGCAGTGTCCGACAAATTTTAGAATTGTGTGGTAGCCCACTGGGCTACCAGATTTGGAAGCTGGTAGCCCGAATTATTGCGGATGCTGGAGTGTTTTATGGTTATTTTTTTTCTACTTCCCTACAAAGATAATATTAATAGCACACCATGTACATGATATAAGGGTAGCGACCAATTCAATTAACATGACTGTGTTGCAAAAGACCTGAAGTGCAGCATTCAGTTAAAAAAGAAAATGAATTTTTTTGAAAAGAGACTTTTTTTGGTAGAGACAGATAGGAGAAAATTGGTACTAAGTTTTTCAAGATTATTTTTCACTAGGTTATTTGAAATATTCTTATTTACAAAAGATTCAAAGCTATTGACAGAAATGTTTATACTTGAGACCAAAATCTCTACAAATTGCAGATAAAAGAAAAAGGTCACTGATTTAGGTCCCTCACCGAAACAGAGCATAGTATACGATACGAGTGTCAGTTTTATTAAATAAAATTCAATTTATTAACCAAAAGTCAAATTTATCAGGTTCAATGTATTAAAACATAAAATATTGTCAAAAAACGATGACAGACAACAAAACGTTAAATTTGTTTCATGTGTTACGGTATTTAATATTCGCAGTCGCAACATAGCCGCCATTTTGATTATTGCGCAATGTTATTCATGGTTCCCTACCGAGAATTAGAAATCGGTAAACAGCGTTGAATGTAAACATCGGGGACATTCGAGTCAGGTCGTGAACGTCATTGACCCAATTTGACATCCAATGAAATCGCAATTATTAAGTCATATGTTTTTTTCCTTCCGGTTATGCTAATTAATTTTGATAAACAAAGCCGTGATTGGGCATTTATTATTCTCGGGGAATTATTTATAGATTTCATTCCAAACATTTTCTTAGATAATACTAGTGTCCCTGATATATTACGAATACTTTGTCAATAATGAAGGTATTTCATATTTGATCAACGGCAAGATAAGATCTAGAAGTCGTTGTATTGTCTTTAATATTTGGATCGAATTTATTTTATTAACTTCTGCATGGCGAAAATTTTCTTCCCAGTCTTTCTGAACTGGTTTGCACCAGTTTGCAAATATCGCATACCGAAAGTAGAAATATGGATCATAATACATTGAAGGGTATATTTTAATTTCATTGGCTATTCGCTAGCATCCATCCATGGATTAACACATTGCCCCAGGGAACAATTGTCACTAATGATTGGACCGCCTTATCGGGTATATATATATATCCGTAAATTGACTATTACAGACGCGATTCGGTTGGCTGAAACCACTCGATCTGACAGGTGGGTAACTCCGCCTACTGTTATTGATTTGTTATGGTCACAGCGAGTGGTTTTCGCATGTAACGTGCAGTCACTCTTTATACACAACATGTGTGTAAGTAATTAGGCCGGGCTTCCAGACACAGGATTAAACAGTAGCCCGGTGGGCTTTCATTTGAAAATGACAGTAGCCCGATCAATTATTGTGGTAGCCCGCGGGCTCCGAGCAATGGATTTGTCGGACACTGATTTAAGTCTATGTTACAAACATGTGGACTGTGAAGATTGACCGCCCCGGCTGCAGGAGGTCGCGGGTTCGATGCATTTAAGTCTATGTTACAAATATGTGGACTGTGAAGATTGACCGCCCCGGCTGCGGGATGTCATGGATTCGATGCATTTAAGTCTATGTTACAAACATGTGGACTGTGAAGATTGACCACCCCGGCTGCAGGAGGTCGCGGGTTCGATGCATTTAAGTCTATGTTACAAACATGTGGACTGTGAAGATTGACCGCCCCGGCTGCAGGATGTCGCGGGTTCGATGCATTTAAGTCTATGTTACAAACATGTGGACTGTGAAGATTGACCGCCCCGGCTGCAGGAGGTCGCGGGTTCGATACCCGGCCAGGTCATACCAAATGCTTTTCCTGGGTAAATTACCAGTAATACAAGCTCACTTATCCTTACACCAGTTAGTCAGTCGAGATGCTAACCCTGCAACCCTGAGCGCCAAGGAGAGCAGCCGTTACTATGACCAGACCAGGAATCGATTCCGCAACCTCCTGCACACGAGGCAGACGCTCTACCACTACACCACCAAGGTTATATATTATATATACTGACATGGATATAGCATTAAACCCTAATACGTATTTCCATTAACTGAATTCTAATAAATACTAGGCTCATGCTAAACCAAACACTCAGCCGCTGCGAGAAGGTATCGATACTGCGACGCCATACATCAAAGCTACAACGCAGCTAAATCGCAGCAGTTGATTACTTATCCGCGCTGGTCGATCATGAGTCACAGGCCGAAAGACCCTGAAACATGCATTCTATTAATGAGCTTTCAGTATATGTATATAGCCAGTTGCTTGGAAAGACGGTTGTGTGGAGTACTTGTGTTAGACGTGACACTCGGGTATGTGAACTTGCCGCCGTAATATGACTGAAACATTTATCAAAATGGTGTTAAATCACAATCAACAACAATCAACATGAGTCACAGTGGGTTTTTAACCCTTATCTCTATGTATTCTTATATTGACGCATTTTGATAAGAATAAATAAAAAACAATTTCTCAATTTGCTACAATGTTTTCCTTTTCCATAGTTTTGCCTAGATGTTTTCAAAGTATGATGATGTAGATTTGTTTCAATTGTGGGAAAGAGTCAGGGTAGGTATACTTGAGCACCACTCCATTAATACCAACCATGGTAGTTTATGTCGGTGCGAAATGCATAAAGTCAAATAATTGATTGATTGATTGATTGGTGTTTAAAGCCGCTTATAACAATTGTGCAGTTTTTCGTTTGTTGGTCACTTTTGTTGGCCTCCTTTACCCCTAATATTTAATGTATAACTTTATTTACACGTGTGGAAATAAAAAGCCTCTATAACAATAAACACATCTTTAGTGTCGGATACTTTAAACCGGAACAATTGTTCGGTTATATCACGGCGTTTCCTTGGTAAGTTACAAGTACTACTGGTCAATTTATCCTGACGACAGTCAGTCAGTTGTAATGATAACGCCGCAAGCCTGAGTACATATAAAAGAAGCAGCCGACTTTTGAAACATAAAGACGAATGGAAAGAAATGTTGAAAACGAATATTTTCTCATTTTGCCACAATGTTTAAAATTTATTTTCCAGCAATTAAACTTTCAATGATATAAATATATTTTACTTTTGCCTATATTTTTTCAGCAATTAAACTTTCAATGATATATATATATTTTACTTTTGCCTATATTTTTTCAGCAATTAAACTTTCAATGATATATATATTTTTTACTTTTGCCTATATTTTTTCAGCAATTAAACTTTCAATGATATATATATTTTTTACTTTTGCCTATAGATGTTTTTTGTTGTACGTGGGAAAGTTGTAGAGCACGTATACTTAAGCTGCGCTCAAAGAAAAACAACCATTAGTACTTTTCTTTTCGTATAAAGCCTAATAAACCTGCACACAAAGCACGTGCAATACGTGTCGACGTTGTGTGAGACTCCGCATATATCTCTAACTGGATCTACGGAATCACAGAGGTTTCCAAAAGAAATCTACACCGTTTTACACATGCAATTTGACTCCTTTACATCACACGACTTTTGAAAACATTGTGACTAAGTGTAGAAAAAGCTCAAGACGAGCAATTTTTTAATTTTACCACAATGTTTTACATCTATATAGACTAATTAAAATTTCAAAGATATATATTTTCAAACATACGACTATCGAAAACATTGATTCATAAGGAGAAATGGTCAAAACAATCAATATCTTCTTTCGCGACAATGTTATAAAAATTTCCAGTCATTATATTTGTATTCAAATAGATTAAGGATACCTTTGCTCAAGTTATTTTAAGGACGACTTGTTCAAAATTTGTTGTGTGTGGGAAAGGGTTAAAATACAAGCAAACCAAAGCAATTTCTCCTTTTGCCGCAATGTTTTCCTTTCTTTCACTAATTATTCTTTCATTTATAGATATTTTCCACATTAATTGCTGTGTTATATTCAAAGATGTCGTAACGCTGATTGATGGTTAACTTACGTATATTTGAGCTACGTCCCGTAAAGACTAACCATGAGTAACTTCCAGTCTGTGTACAGTTTGTAAAGTCAAATAAACCTGCACAAAAAGCATGTGCCAAGTGTGTCGACGTAGATCAATGTGAGACTCCGCATACATCACTTTACAGAACTACACTGATCGATCAAGGGTCACAGAGGTTTCCTAGAAACTGCTTAACCCTTTCAAACATGTAGAAGCATTTAGACGAATTAGAAGCAGACAATGTTTGAAAGCAGTGTAATAAAAGGAGCAATTTCTCTTTTAGCAACAATGATTTCAACTTGTTTTCAAGTAATTATACTTGCATTTATGTATTGACCATACTTCTGTCTAGATGTTTTGAAAATCGCCTGTAGCATAGTTGTGGGAAAGAGTAACTTGATATGCGCTACGAGAAAACTAATCATTAGATATTTCAATTCCATGTAAAATATGTAAAACTATGGAAACCTTCACACATAGCAAGTGCGACCTGAACGATGATCTCTGTAGGAATCCGCATATATCTCTATCTGGAACTACATTGATCAACCAAGAGTCATAGGCGTGCCAATAAACTTCTAAACCCTTTCCCAATTGTAGATGCATGGCCGCTACCCAAGGAACGTATTTTCTTTCTTTATCCAGATAGTCAATGGTCTTTAGAGCTTTCTCAATATTCACATCTACGGACCTGTGGGTTAAAATATGATATTATCCAGGGGTTGTGAGTTCGAACCAAGGCTCCGTCTACATTTTTTCTGACTTTTGACAAAAGTCACTGTAACAAGCGTCATTCGTCTTTCACCATCGGGTAAACAATATGTGCGGAAAAGCAGCCAGTTGCTTGGAAATTATGTTATGTGGAGTACTTGTGGCAGAAAGCCAGGAAACACATGAGTAGGTGTACTGACCGTAGTTATTTGAATGAAACATTGTTGAAAACGTCGTGAAACATTGTTGAAAACGTCGTGAAACATTGTTGAAAACGTCGTGAAACATTGTTGAAAACGTCGTGAAACATTGTTGAAAACGGCGTGAAACATTGTTTAAAACGGCGTTAAACATTGTTTAAAACGGCGTTAATCTTGTGATTACATATACCGTTATTTGACAGAATCATTGTTGAAAACGGCGTTAAACCCCAACCAATCAATATATTATAACATATACCGTTATTTGACAGAATCATTGTTGAAAACGGCGTTAAACCCCAATCAATCAATATATTATTACATATACCGTTATTTGACAGAATCATTGTTGAAAACGGCGTTAAACCCCAATCAATCAATATATTATAACATATACCGTTATTTGACTGAATCATTGTTGAAAACGGCGTTAAACACCAATCAATCAATATATTATAACATATACCGTTATTTGACAGAATCATTGCTGCGATCCATTAAAACTAAGTAGAGGTAATTTCCTTTCCGTATACAGATTGTAAAGAGGAATAATGGTTGATTGATTGGGACTAAATGCCGTTTTTAACATTTTCTCAGTCGTATCACGGCAGCCAATTCACCTACTCATGTGTGTCTTGGTTTTCTCACACCAGTATTCCACACAACAATCTTCCAAATCAACTGGCTGCTTTTCAACATAAACTTAGCCCAGTGGTGGAAGACGAATGAAAAATTGACAGCAGGTATTTGTTAAAAAAACCTGGTTGATTGATTACGCAGTATCCTTAAACAAATAAGGAATATCACGGTGGCCAATTCATTTGCCCATGTAATTCCTGACTTTCTTACACCAGTACAACACACAACAGTCTGTCCAGAAAACTGCCTCATTTTTTCACATAGACTATTAGGCCTGTAACTGCGGACCTAAGACGCTGTATAAAAAATCAAAGCGCAGAAGGCATTTTAGTGGCGATTGTGTAGAAAATCCTGCAAAGTAACAAGCAGTATCTCGGAGTACATGTATCCACAAGCAGATATTAAAATAAACAGAGCCAAGATCATCCTAATTATATCACCTTCTAACACCTTAGTGATGACATAGTAGTTAATGGGTCCAGAAAACGTAAATGAAATGAAAGCTGTTGATTCTTACAAACAAAGTGTCTCAACAAACCCCTAAACTGTTGACAATGTCCGAGCGGGAGAAGTCAGTCCTATCAAACAGTCCTCATTTCGACCTTTGACCTATACGAGTGACCTTGATATTTGAGGTAGAGGCCCGAATTTTATGAACGACACACAACCTCACAATGGTGCACTTTTATGCCAATTTTCTTAGAAATCCTATTATGCATGGTTAAGATGGACAGACATATTCATGGACGCAAAAACACACTCACCGAACCGCCATTGTGACAGCGGACTCGACCACAAGTGATTTCAGACAGTATAATGGTTATCAACAGTCAATAAACGACAGGCTTTTGAACATCCCTTTCCAACAATCAAACAATTTGCAAAGGAAGAGCTGCTCCTATTGATAAATTTATTGTAGCATTATATTCTATAATGTGTTTCCTGGCTTTCTCACACCAGTACTGACTACTCCTTAAAACATTTTTTCCGAGCAACTGCCTGCTTTTTTTCACAAAGACTGTTAGCCCATTGGTGAAAGACCATGCCGTTTGTCACAGTGACCTTTGTCAAACGTCGGAAAGAATGTTGGCCGTGCAAGGGTTCAAACTTACAACCCCTGGGTTGGGTTAGGAGTGCTCCAGTAAGAGATCAGACAAATACTATCAAACACAATTTCACTCATAAAGGGGATATAGCTCTGGCATAACTGGAAAAAGTTGACTTGAAAGTGAGTATGTTCCTGAAATTATTCTCATATACAGTCAAACCTGTGCTAAAGTCAGGCTTTGTTTAGCAATACCCTGTCTATAGCAACCATATTTTTATTTCCCAATTACTAATTTTCTGCACAGATGACCCTGTAATTAACCCTTTCCCACATGCAGATGCTTTATGACGCCTCTGCAGCAGACAACTTTTGGAAACGAGCAATTTCTTCTTTTGCCACAATGATTTCAATTATTTTTAGTAATTACCTACATTTATAGAGCTTGTTCGTGTTTTTGCCTGGATATTCCAAAAGTCATCTTCTGCAGATGTGTTGTATGTGGGAAAGGGTTAAAGACCATCTGATTGGCCCCTTCCCATGGATGGTCTTTAAAAAAAGGTTTGCTCAAGTAAGAAAGGAACATGTTCGTCTAACTTCTAAGTCTTAAACCTTCCACACATACACACGCTATCCGGTTTATTACTTTTGTTAGAAGGTTTATTGCATGATAATTCCGGCAGAAGCAGGTGATGCATGCTTCTTCTTCTCAAACGTATGGGCCGAATATATATTGGCATGATCTTACAAGAAGCAAGAACACGATTATGTTTGATGTTGGTTGGCGTTCGCTCGGCATTACTGCCATTTGGCGAGCAACTATCGTTGCGAAAGTAACACGATCAGTCAATTTCAATTATATAAACTATTTTAAAAGAACATCTCAGCAACTATATATTACTTCCGATTAAATCAAAATAGTTTCGATTTATCTCCAATGTTACAATATATAACTTTTTAAAAGGATTTTACTTCGAAAAGTGTTAAATAAAAGTATTTGTACTATATTCAACATAGAATCTAAGAATAATGTAATGATTTTTGAATTACTTCCCTTCATATCAATTATATTTACAACGGAGGTTGTTTTGCCAACCAAACGTCGGGTGACCTAACGGGCACCTGCTTACTACGTCACTACTCAATGGGCGGTATGTCTCGTGCAGTAATATTCTCTGTCTCCAGACACGAAGAAGGATAATGTTTACATGTTTTAACTCAATTACATCTTAGTTCGATAGTTCTAAAATCTTAGTATCAATTCTGTACCAAAATAGCACGGACATTATTATTGTTAACCATGTCTCTGTAGAAATGATGGAACTATTTCGCAGTTAACGTTTTCAAATAAGGATTTCTGACGTACTGCCGAAATCTCCTGATATATTGTTCTTCTTGTGTCATATTACAGTGGCTATTATTACCACAATCGCCACAAAAATGGTATGACAAAAACAATCTAACCGCTTCACAAATATCAAATTACCTCCCTTTACTGATTATAATGGTAATTGTTATGATTTGTCTATTTTTCTTTGAATTATTATCAATTGATTATTAACGGTTTCAAATTTTAATCTAAAGTTACTATATAATATTAATGAAATATGTGTAAATTTATCATGTATCTTCTTATGGTATTTAGTTTCCCTAATGGTAAGATAAAGATATATCCTAAATAAACTAATTATACATTTTTTCTGCCCTTTTGCATTATCGTGTAATCACGATAACAATGTTTTCAACTAAGGAAGTTACCAGTGTACCTCACAGGAAACGCCTTTATTTTACAGGCTGATTTCACTGTCTAAAGCGGGAAATTGGCCTAAACAAACTTATTAATAATGTTTTCACACAGACTCCATGGAACAAACATGTCTGCAGATGTTTGAAAGGACTGAATCCCATATGAGAAAAAAGCGAAAAAAAAAAAGAAATTTGTTAAAAATTGCTATTACCTAATTTGTTTGCATGTAAGGCATTGATATTTGCTGACTGATGTTATAACATATATGCAAACTATTAATATTTCGGAGATTTTTCGTTATTTCGCATCGTAAAATCTACTGGGTTAGTAACCTAGTAAATCTAAAAATATCGCTGAATATTTATCACGTGATCACTACAACCGAATTGACAATCTCCTTCGCAGAGTTGTCGTTCCTTGCACTCACGAATACATAAATGTAATAAGTCGATAGTGTTAGAGAATGCCAAATTGAATCCACAAAATCAAATGAGCAAGAGAAAATTCCACGGTATTTTTAAACGGGAAAACACGGAGCGGACGTTTTTTTTAACTGCTTATTTCCTATGAAATAATGAAAAACAAGACTTGTACGACCTTCTACAACATTCCGTTACATATATATCGACGTATTTTGGATTAATTAGAATAAGTATAAAATATAACGATTTTGGACCATTATGGTGTTCAGTCCCTTTAAAACGCCTTGTCCAAATTATGGAAATCTCTTTAAATAGAAGAATACAATTATTAAATGATAATCAGGAGGAGCTCTTTTTCTTTCTTTTGCAAACGTATAACGTTAACTATTCTCCCAGTCTAGCGTGTTTGAACCACTAGACTACCATGACCTACTCGTATCATTGCTTATGTTAACCATTTCCCCAGTCTAGCGTGTTTGAACCACTAGACTACCATTACCCATCATCTCATTGCTAACGTTAACTATTTCCCCAGTCTAGCGTGTTTGAACCACTAGACCACCATGACCCATCGTGTTATTGCTAACGTTAATACTTTCCCCAGTTTAGCGTGTTTGAACCACTGGACTACCATGACCCATAGTGTCATTGCTAATGTTAACTATTTCCTCAGTCTAGCGTGTTTGAACCACTAGACCACTATGACTCACTCGGGTCATTGCTAACGTTAACTATTTCCCCAGTCTAGCGTGTTTGAACCACTGGACTACCATGACCCATAGTGTCATTGCTAACGTTAACTATTTCCTCAGTCTAGCGTGTTTGAACCACTAGACCACTATGACTCACTCGGGTCATTGCTAACGTTAACTATTTCCCCAGTTTAGCGTGTTTGAACCACTAGACTACCATGACCCATCGTGTCATTGCTAACGTTAACTATTTCCCCAGTCTAGCGTGTTTGAACCACTGGACTACCATGACCCATCGTGTCATTGCTAACGTTAACTATTTCCTCAGTCTAGCGTGTTTGAACCACTAGACCACTATGACTCACTCGGGTCATTGCTAACGTTAATAATTTCCCCAGTTATAGATCCTATCGGACGCTTATATTGCAGACGACTTTTTAAAACTTGTTGGCAAATAGAAAAATCAATTATAATGAACAAGTTCTCCTTTTGCAACAATGTTTTCCACTTAATTGAATAGTTGTTCTTCTATTAGTATAGAGTTTCCATGTTTTCGTTTTAATATGTTCACATTCGTTTGCCGCATATATGTTATAAATGGGAAAGGTTAATCCACGGATAGAGATGCAACGTAGCCCAGAAGATGTAATTAATGTCGATCATTCATCTTAAAGGCGTATGGTTTTTTTTTCACAAAATATTTCCCAATCAAAGAATTTCTTTATATTTAGTATTTTGTTAGAACCTACAAGATATAGCGTTTGCCGAGATTCCTTCAAAGTACTCTGTCGCATTTGTGTTGTATGTGGGAAAGGGTAAACGTACGTATACTTGAAATTTCACTGCGCACCGTGAAGAAACCATTAGTAAATTATGTCCGTCTAAATGTTGTAAAGCCAAATGAGCCTGCACGGAGAACACTTGCGGCGTAGACACAGATTTATTTGAGAAACCGCATAATAGATTCTTGGCTGAAAGATATAGACGAAGGAAAACTCATCGGCAGTGTGTAGCTGGACCTCCGTAAAGCCTTTGATTTAGTTGATCATACAATTTTACTCCACAAACTTAAACTTTATCATTTTAATGAATCAGCATTAAGACTTTTTAATTCTTTCTTAAAAAATCGAAAACAAAGTGTCGTAGTAGAAATCAACAGATCTGATGAACTCCTTATACAATCTGGCGTGCCTCAAGGATCGATCCTCGGACCGCTGCTATTTTTAATTTATATAAACGACATTGTTTACGAGTGTGAAAACAATAACATTGATATGTATGCCGACGACGCAACATTGTATCAATCAGGCAAAAGTGTATCTGACATTCAAATCACGCTGCAAACAAAACTGAGCAATATTGGAAATTGATGTAAAGTTAACAACATGGCGATCAATCCCTCGAAAACGAAATGTATGCTTATTGGAACAGCCAACAAAATAAAATCTTCAAGTAAACTTAAATTGACAATAGATAATGTAGCTTTAAACAATGTAACTGAACAAGAAATATTAGGGATTTATATTGACCAAACACTCTCATGGAACACTCAAGTGACGAAAGTCAGAAAAATATTAACACCAAAATTTCATTGCTTAAACGAATATCTTACCTCATCACTTTTGACATGAAAACGATGTTCTACAATGCCTACATTGTACCACTGCTTGATTATTGTTGCCATATTTGGGGTACTTGTTCAAGAAAAAACGCAATAACAATTATTAAGCTTCAAAAACGAGCCGCAAGACTGGTTCTAAACCAAGCCGAAAGATCAAATTCCGAGTGTATTCTACAATCAATGGGTTGGCTTAATTTTGACAAAAGATGTCGTTACTATGCTGCGGTTCTCATTCATAAAACAATTAACAACATGACGCCGTCCTATATGAATGATGTAATAACAATATCTAAAAACCAATCGTATACTCTGAGATCACAAACAAACAATGATCTTACTCTACCCTATATACCTCGCACTAACTACGGCAAAAATACATTGACCTTCTATGGAATGCGTGTTTGGAATGAATTACCATTGGAAATTCGCAATATCAGCAACAATAAAACTTTCAAAAATAGAGTGAAATATCACTTACTACAAGAAAAATAAGACCCTATCCCAATAACAACTTAAATCAATAACATGTTGAATATCAATGTTTATATTTGCATAAAAGCAAACATAACAGTTCATTTGTGTCTGCCTACTGTTTTATCATTTCATGTTCCCATCTATCATTCACCATCTTAAGTACATTGTATCATAGTATCATACTAACATTCACCTTATTCAAATTGAAATGTAGTTTCTATTTGAAGGCCACATGGCAGATAAGTCATATGCAATTCATGTGTTATATTACTTAATGTGCAACCTTCGTTAAATAAAGATTGTATTATTATTATTATTATTATTATATCATGATCTACATTCTCAACCCTTTTCCACACGTAGACGCATATTGAAAAGACGTCATTTGAAGTCAGTGTTTAGCCAAAAAAGTCATGCATCACAAAGGGTTGTAAGAATCATTTTAACCCTTACATACATGTAGACGCTTCTTGGTGTAAATTAATGCGACGACTTACGAACAATAGTGACGAATGAACAAAATGTTCAAAACCAATAATTTCTCGTTTCGCCATCTGGATCTACACTGATCGATCATGATTCATAGACGATTCGAAGAAAAGTTTTAGCCGTTGTCCAAATATAGACGATTTTTGAGAGCATTGTGAGAAAATGAGCAATTCTTCCTTTTGCCACACTAATGAGATACAGCTGTGCACAAATGACAAAGTCAATTGTATCACTATATACATACGCACAATCACAATATTATGAGAACCATAATTATAAACATCTTTGCATCTGTATCTGGTTCCGCGCTGGTCAGTCATCGGTCACAGGCCGAGCCCCGTTCGCTCAGTCGCTAGCGACGCGAGTTGTGGGTTCGCACCCCAGTACAGCCAGCATTAAATCCGACGTTCGACAAAAGTCACTGGGACAAGCGTGATACATCTTCCACCAATTTGCTTTCAGTCTATGTGGAAAAGAAGCCAGTTGCTTGGTAAAGGCTGTAGTGTGGAGTACTTGAGCCGTGAAACACTTGGGTATGTGATCAACCGCCGTTATATGACTGAAACATTGCTAAAAACGGCGTAAAAACAGAATCAACAACAATCAACATGAGCAATTTCTCATTTGACCACAATGCTTTCAACTGTTTTCAACAATTTAAATTTCATTAATAGAGCTTTTCCATACTTTTGCCTACATGTTTTCAACGTCTGCTGTTGTACATTTGTTCAATTATGGGAAAAAGTCAAAGTACGTATACTTGAGCATCACCCGTTAAAACCATTTGGTGTTTTATGCCGCTTATAACAAATGTTCAGTTTTATGTTTGTTGGTCGCTTTTTTTTGGCCTCCTTTTCGACTAATATTTAATGCATAACTTTATTCACGCCTGTGAAAATAAAAAGCCTCTATAACAATAAACTCATCTTTAGTGTCGGATACTTTTAACTGGAACAATTGTTCGGTTATATCACGGCGTTTCCTTGGTAAGTTACAAGTTCTACTGGTCAGTTTATCCCGACACCAGTCGGTTCCTGGGAACCAAGGAAGGCACACAAAGCACGTGCAATAAGTGTCGACGCAGATTATTGTGAAAATCCGCATATATCTCTATATGGATCTACAGCGTCACAGACGTTTCCAAGACACTTCTACACCCTTTTCCACATGAAGTCGCATTTTTAATCCTCTACATTAGACGAGATTTGAAAACACAATGTTGTTGTTGTTTTTTTAATTTACACTTTCACTTATATATGCGCCGTCACGCGAGAAAATCATCAATATGGACTCTGCGTAAAGTATCCACCTTGATCAGCTTAGGCATGCCGCACAGGCTAAACCGGACTGACACTTTTCATCTCCTGTGGACTCTCTTTTTCAGGAATCATTACTTTGTACCTCTATCCCCCTGTGACGGAATGTGTCGGGCCGGATTAGTCTGCTCGGACTGCGCAGGCTGATCTGGATCGATGCATTACGCAGAGTCCATAACGTTGGTTTTCTCGCGGAACGGCTCATATATTCTTCACATTTTCGCTTATATTCAAAGTCGTCTGTTGCAAATGTGTTGTATGTTGGAAAGGGTTATAACGTACGTATACCGCAGCTACGCCTAATGACAATCAACCATTAGTAATGTTCTGTCTGTGTAAAGTTGTTGTTGTCTAATAAACCTGCACACACACCACGTGCGACCTGTGTAGACTCAGATTAATGTGAGAAACCGAATAGATCACTTTATAGAACTGCATTCATCGATCAAGAGTCACAGAGAGTTCTAAAAAAAAACTTATAAACCCTTTCCTATATGTAGACGTATTTTGAAGAATTTGAGGTAAACGACTATTGAAAGCAGTCATTGTCCAAAAAAAACATTTTTTCCTTTTGCTACAATGTTTTCAACTTTTTGTTCAAGTAATTATACATTCATTTATAACTTGTTTTGCTGATTTGTTGTATTTGTGAAGAGTTAAATATGTATGCTTCCAGTACGATCTATTTAAACTAACTATCAGTAATGTCCATTCCTTATACAGATTGTTCAAGTAATTATACATTCATATATAACTTCTTTGTTTTCACTTTGCCTAGACGTTTTTAAAGTCGTATGTCGCTAATTTGTTTTATTTGGGAAAGGAATGCATAATTATACTTCAGCTGTGATCCATTACAACTAACTATAGGCGATCCATTCCAACTAACTATAGGCGATCCATTACAACTAACTATAGGCGATCCATTACAACTAACTCTAGGCGATCTATTGCAACTAACGATAGGTAATTTCCTTTCCGTATACATATTGTAAAGAGGAATAAAGATTGATTGATTGGAGTTTAAAGCCGTTTTTAACATTTTCTAAGTCATATCACGGCAGCCAGTTCATGCGTTTCTTGGTTTTCCCACACCAGTACTCCGCACAACAATCCTCCCAAACAACTGGCTGCTTTTCCACATAGACTTAGCTCATTGGTGGAAGACGAATGAAGAATGTCGTATTGCCTTTGTCAAACGTCGGAAAGAAAGTTGGCCGAGCCGGGATTCGAGCTCAAAACCCCTGTATTGACAGCCCGCGTCGCTACCGACTGATCTACCGGGATTCGGCTGTAAAGAGGTATAAACCTGCACACAACGACTACGTGAGATCAGTGTCGACGCAGATCAATGTTAGAAGCCGCATATATATGTATCCCGATCTAAAGAATCAAAGAGATTTCCAAGAAACTTCCACATCCTTTCCCACATGCATTTTGACTCCTCTACATCAGACGATTTTTGAATATATTGTTAAAAACGCAGAAATAGCTCAAAACGGGTAATTACTCTTTTTGTCAAGATATTTCAACTGTAAAGAGTTATTATATTTTCAACTATAGAGATTGCATGGAGGTTTTTAAACAGGCATTTATTGAAAATATTGAATCGAACAGTAGAAAGTGCTCACATCGAGCAATTTCTCCTTTTGTGACAATGTTATCAACATTCCCAATAATTATGTATTCATTTGGCTACTTTTGCCAAAATTATTTTAAGGTCTTCTAGTTTACGCCCCGTAAAAACTAACCATCAGTACTTTTCTGTGTAAAGTTTGTAAAGTCAAATAAACCTGCACGTGACAACTGTGTAGACAAATATTAATGTGAGAAACCGCATACATCACTTTATGGAACTGCACTGGTCGATCAAGGGTCACAGAAGGTTCCTAGAAACTTATTAACCCTTTCAAACATGTATACGCATTTAGACAATTTTGCAGCAGACGACGTTTAAAAACAGTGTGACAAAAGGAGCAATTTCTACTTAAGAAACAATGTTTTCAACTTTTGGTCAAGTAATAATACTTTTATATAGGTATTTTCCGTACTTCTGTCTAGATGTTTTCAAAGTCGTCTGTAGCATATTTGTGTGAAAAAGTAACCTGATATGCGCCACATGAAAACCAATCATTAGACATTTTATTTCTGTGTACAGTTTGTAAAGTTAAAGAAACCTGCACACATAGCACGTATTTGGAACTACATTGGGCAACCAAGAGTCATAAAAGGCGTGCCAAGAAACTTCAAAACCTTTTCCCACATGTAGACGCATTTTGACAAATTTGAAGCAGACGACTATTGAAAGTATTCCGATAAAATAAGCAATTTCTCATTTTGCCACAGCGATCTTGAGTCAAATATGATTAAATGAAACTTCTTAACCCTACCAAAAACGAGCAAGTTTTCCTTTTGTCAGTTTTTTAAAATTAATCGTTTATAAACTTTTAATTTAAAAAAAAAGATAAGACACAGGCGACGTTTGCAACATTGTGAAAAGGGGAAAATTGCACAAATTGAGTGATTTCTCTGTTTGCCACAATGTTTAAAACGTTTTTCAAGTAATCATACTGTCATTCAAAGAGATTGATCACGCGTTTACCAAGATTACTTCAAAGTACTGCATATTTTTTGTATGAGGGAAAGGGTATACTTCAATTTGAGAGTCGCACCGTGAAGAAACCATTAGTAAATATATTTCCGTGTAAAGCCAAATAAGCCTGCACGGAGAGCACTTGCGGTTAGCGTAGATTTATGTGAGAATCCGCATATAGCTACATCTAATTTTACACTGGTCGATCATGATTTACAGACGGTTTAAAGAAAAGTATTAGCCCTTGTCCAAATATAGACGAGTTTTGAATCTATTTTTATAATTTGCAATTCCTTTTTTTTCCACATTTGTCAAGAGTCACAGAGGGTTCTAATGAATTGCCTAAATCTTCGCCACATGTAGACGTATTTCGACGAATTTCAGGAAGACGACTTTCGAAAGCATTGTTACAAAATAAGCAGTTTCTCTTTTTTCCACAATGGTAACGAGTCACAGAGAGTTCTAATAAACTGCTATACTCTTCGCCTCATGCAGACGTATTTTACATGTATAAGAAGCAGACGACTTTTGAAATTTTCCTTTTGCCACAATTTGTTCAACTGTTCTCAATACCTAAACTTTTATTCATAGAGATTTTCCATACTTTTTTTCTAAATGTTTTTACAATGGTATGCATCATATGTGATGTATGTGAGAAAGGGGCTGGAGGCACGTATACGGAAGTATACCGGCAAATACCACTTTCGCTATATGTTAATAGAGATATTTCATCCTTTTGCCTAGATGTTTTTTAAAGTCGTCTGTTGCATATTTGATGTATGAGGGAAAGGGGGGTTAACGTTAGTCAATGGGAAATGTCTCTTTTTACCACAATTCATAATTTTTTCAGGAAACAATTCTTTAATTTATAGAGATTTTAAATACTCTTTCTACAATGATGTTTTCAACGTCGTCTGTTGCATATTTGCTGTGTGTGGAGAGGGTGAAAGGGCGTATGGGAAAGGGTGAACGAACGCATACTTACGCTGCGATCAATGACAATCAACCGTAGGTAAAAAAAAGATCGTGTACAGTTTGTAAAGCAAAATGAAACTGCTCACAAAGCACGTGCGACCAGTGATGACTCTGATCTCTATCTGGATCTGAACTGATGGATTATGACTCACAGAGAATTTCAAAAAACTTCGCAACCCTTTCCCCACATGTAAAACAAATTGGCAAAAGGAGAAATCGCTAATAATGAGCAATTATCCGTTCTCCACAATTATTTAAACTCGATTTAATTTTCATATTTCATTGATAGAGAGTTTCCATAGACGTCTGTTGAAGATTTGTTGTATAGGGGAAAAGGTTAATGTGGTTAAACTTGAACAGGGCTCCATTGAAACCAATCATTAGTAATTGTCTCTCCGGGTAATGTGTGTAAAGCCAAGTAAACCTACACACATAGCACGTGAGATCAGTGTGGACGAAGATCAAAGTGAGAATCTCTATCTGGACCTACACTGGTCTATCATGAGTCACAGAGGGTTCTAAGTAATTTCGTAATCCTTTCCAACATATATTCGTATGTTGACGTATATGGACGACTTATGAAAACATTGTGACAAAATGAGGATCTGCTAAATACGAGCTAATATTTCGAGTAATACATGAAGTTAGCTAAAAGGACATAACTATGTAAATATTGTAGAGTTATACATGTACAGGTCAGAATCAGGTAAACATTTCGAGTAATACAAGTTGGCAAAAGAAGGGTCAGGATCAGGTCAATATTGTTATGATATACCTGCTAAGTATCAACGGCTCTTTGAAACAGGAGAGAGCGGACATAAGTCTAGATTTTTGGGATGCCAGGTTAGCTGCCCTGTATTGGTTCAGTCCATAATACCCCCTCGGCGATAACGCTACAGTACACGGTGGATTTTAGACCCGGATCAATGCTGTAAGATTAATTACAAAATGCATTTATAATATACCTGCAAATCATCCGCCGCAAATACATGCAGATAGTCATGGTCAGTTCAGATACGACGCATTAACATTTTGTATTTACGATACCAAATTTAAAAATGGTAATGGTACGTCACTGAAATAGGATGTGACGTGTCAGTGAAATATGATTTCACATCATTTAAATTGAGGTATTTGGGGCTTGGTTAACCCTATTTTTGTGGAAAATCAGCGATTGTCAAAGACTGTTTTGTGGAGTACTGTTGTGATTAAGACAATGCCTGGAAACACATGGATATATGTGAACTGGCCGCCGTGATATAACTGAACCTTTTATGAAAACGGCGTTAAACCCGAATAATTGAAACTGGGTATTGCACAGACACAAATATTTATTATCTTTATGGGACCTCCGTACGATAAGGTACAAATTGACATCTCTGTAAAGTGTAGATTCATACCACCCTGTCAATCCAGAAGACTAGAAAAGGAGGAGTAAATATATCTTTCTTATATACTATCTCTCTTAGCACTCATTATGATGTGGGTACTCATAAGAATCGTCTCACAAAGAAAACATAGGTTTGAGAGGTCAAATAAGAATTTTAGGGCATGAAAATGCTAATTATCTAGAGCTTTGCAATCTACTTAATATGATCTGAATCTACATAAAGTGACTGAACCTTCTAACACTCTAAGGTTAGTAATATGTGAACAGTGTAAATCTAGATCTGAATCTACATAAAGTGACTGAACCTTCTAACACTCTTAGATAAGTAATATGTGAACTGTGTAGATCTTGATCTGAATCTACATAAAGTGACTGAACCTTCTAGCACTCTTAGATAAGTAATATGTGAACAGTGTAGATCTTGATCAGAATGTGAATATACACAGGCTGATCTGGATCTACATTGTTCACAAAAGCCAACTTGTACCTTTTCCCATGGAATTTGAAACGACCAGGAGGAACAGGTATGAATTAAGTAATATGTGAACAGTGTAGATCTTGATCAAAATATGCATATACAAAGGCTGATCTGAATCTACATAAAGTGAAGGAATCTTCCAACACTCTTAGGTAAGTAATATGTGAACAGTGTATATCTTGATCAGAATGTGCATATACAAAGGCTGATCTGAATCTACATAAAGTGAAGGAATCTTCTAACACTCTTAGGTAAGTAATATGTGAACAGTGTATATCTTGATCAAAATATGCATATACAAAGGCTGATCTGGATCTACATAAAGTGAAGGAATCTTCTAACACTCTAAGGTAAGTAATATGTGAACAGTGTATATCTTGATCAGAATGTGCATATACAAAGGCTGATCTGAATCTACATAAAGTGAAGGAATCTTCTAACACTCTTAGGTAAGTTATGTGTGAACAGTGTATATCTTGATCAGAATGTGCATATACAAAGGCTGATCTGAATCTACATAAAGTGAAGGAATCTTCTAACACTCTTAGGTAAGTAATATGTGAACAGTGTATATCTTGATCAGAATTTGCATATACAAAGGCTGATCTGAATCTACATAAAGTGAAGGAATCTTCTAACACTCTTAGGTAAGTAATATGTGAACAGTGTATATCTTGATCAGAATTTGCATATACAAAGGCTGATCTGAATCTACATAAAGTGAAGGAATCTTCTAACACTCTTAAGTAAGTTATATGTGAACAGTGTAGATCTTGATCAGAATGTGCATATACAAAGGCTGATCTGAATCTACATAAAGTGAAGGAATCTTCTAACACTCTAAGGTAAGTAATATGTGAACAGTGTATATCTTGATCAGAATGTGAATCATACACAGGCTGATCTGGATCTACATTGTTCACAAAAGCCAACTTGTACCTTTTCCCATGGAAATTCAAACGACCACGAGGAACAGGTATGAATGAAGTAATATGTGAACAGTGTAGATCTTGATCAGAATGTGAATATACACAGGCTGATCTGGATCTACATTGTTCACAAAAGCCAACTTGTACCTTTTCCCATGGAAATTCAAACGACCACGAGGAACAGGTATGAATTAAGTAATATGTGAACAGTGTAGATCTTGATCAGAATGTGAATATTCACAGGCTGATCTGGATCTACATTGTTGACAAAAGCAAACTTGTACCTTTTCTAAAGGAAATTTAAACAACCAGAAAGCACAGGTGTGAAGTAAGTAATAGACGGAGACAGACATACATGTATATTTAGGGTTGCAAGTGGGTAAGGGACGTTTCTTAACCATTTCCAGCATACAGACGCCTTCTGACGCCTCTGCAGCAGACAACATTTGACAACATTGTGGCAGAAAGAGAAATTGCTCACATTGAGCAATTTATCCTTTTTGTCACAATGTTTTCAACTCTATTCTATTTAATCATTAGTATACTGTCGTTTCTATTATATTCTATTCAATAATTAAACTGTCATTTAACTAGATTTTCCATATTTTTATAGGCATGTTTTCAATGTCGTTTGCTGCAGATTTGTTGTATGTGGGAAAGGCTTACATGATACACAGAAGCCTCGTTTAAAAATTAATATCGTAAGTTGTTAGATCGATATAAGAGATGACGTTCCAGCATCGATCCGACATAACCCAGCTCTGCCATGGCCGCTACCCAAGGAACGTAATCTCTTTCTTTATCCAGATAGTCAATGGTCTTAAGAGCTATCTCCATGTTCAGATCTCCTGACATGTAGGTTAAACTATTGTAGTATACATGGGTTGTTAGTTTGAACCCCAGCTCCGCATACATTCATTCCGACGTTTGGCAAAAGTCACTGAGACAAGCGTCATTCGTATTCCACCAATGGGCTAACAGTCTATGTGGAAAAGCAGCCAGTTACTTAAAGTATGTTGTTCCGCTGTGAGAAAGTGCGGAAACACACGAGTAGGTGAACTGACCGCCGTTATTTAACTAAATCATTGTTGAAAACGGTGTTAAACCCTAATCAATCAATATATTATTACATATACCGTTATTTGACAGAATATCAATCAACATATTATTATATATACCGTTATTTAACTAAATCATTGTTGAAAACGGCGTTCAACCATAATCAATCAACATATTATTGCATATACCATTATTTAACTGAATCATTGATGAAAACGGCGTTCAACCCCAATCAATCAATATATTATTATATATACCATTATTTGACTGAATCATTGATGAAAACGGCGTTAAACCCCAAGCTATCAATGTATTATTATATGTACCGTTATTTGACTGAATCATGTTAAACAGGGCGTTAAAACCCAATCAATCAACATGTTATTACATATACCGTTATTTGAAAGTATAATTGTTGAAAACTGTGTTAAACCCCAATCAATCAACATATTATTATATATTCCGTTATTTGACTGAATCATTGTTGCAAACTGCGTTAAACCCCAATCAATCAATATATTATAACATATACCGTTATTTGACAGAATCATTGTTGAAATAAAGGGTTTAATAAAGGGTTTAATGTATGTTTTGGTACAGTTATAAGAGTATAACACGAAATTGCCTAATTACTCAGCAAATAATGCCCGAAGGGCATTATGTCAGCTGTGTAATTTGGCTATTTCGTGTTATACTCTTATAACTGTACCAAAACATACATTAAACCCTTATAATTGCAGTTTAAGAAAAAAACAGCTATTTTTCATCGAAAGAATTGTTTGAAAAGGGACATATAATTTGAAAATTGGGATCTCTTTTTTATGTTCATTACGCCGATAACATGATCTAATACTAGGAAAATTACCTAATACTAGGAAAATGACGTCACGTTAACGTTTTGACGTCATACGTTAGTCGCTTTGGCGCCAAAACCCGTAAATTTCATCTAGAAATAGTGTAAACGTTAAGTACATTTTTATCGAAATACGCCTCATAAGTCACTGTATGTGATAGATATAATATCTCATGAGTGTTATTTATTATTACTTTTAAAAAATTAAGCTGAATATGACCTCGGCATAATTATTTGTGGCATTGTTTACGGTTAACTGTCGAAATTAAAGGTATTTTCCGAAAGTAGTTCCGTGAACTGGTCATGTGATCAATTGCAGTTATTGGAAAATAAACGCAATTCCTTTTAGTCACGTGATCGGTTTTGAACCAATCAAAACGAGCGATTCACCAGGCTTTTGAAGCAACTGCAATTATTGTATGTTTTGGTACAGTTATAAGAGTATAACACGAAATTGCCTAATTACTCAGCAAATAATGCCCGAAGGGCATTATGTCAGCTGTGTAATTTGGCTATTTCGTGTTATACTTTTATAACTGTACCAAAACATACATTAAACCCTTATAATTGCAGTTTAAGAAAAAAACAGCTATTTTTCATCGAAAGAATTGTTTGAAAAGGGACATTTAAATTGAAAATTGGGATCTCTTTTTTATGTTCTTTACGCGGATGAATAGGCATATTTATCACGTGATCATACTCATGCTGAAGGCCCGATTTCTCGATTGGAAAATTAAATTGTGATTTTAAAGCTGTTTTTATTCTTAAAACTACGCAAATTTGGATGTTATTATTATATTTCCTATTGAAGTTCACAACTTCTATAAATATATACGGATTCTTTCTCCGAGATTGGAATAAAGTGATACAATCATTGCTATTCAATATCCGGATGGTACCTGTAATTCGGATACATTGGAAATCGTGAGTGGTGAGATGTTTTCGGCGAGTGTCTCATTCGTTGGATATTTTTTGTTAATAAGGATACTGTCATACATAAAGGTAAGGTAACTTTAGTTTGCATTGGTTTATCGCCAATTTCGGCTTTTCATATTCTTTCATGAGGCTAGAGGATATAGGGAAGGAGTAAACTGTTGTTTTCTGTCTTATGACTCGACCAAACCCAATGCTGTTGACAAGACCTACCCCAAACATGAGGCTAGAAGGTCACAGTCTGACGGAAGGATGTTAGAACATAAAAACGCCACTTATCTAGAGCTCTGTTTTTTTTAAAACAATTTCAATCTGTGATTTCTTTGGATAGAAAGAAGGATCATGAACAGACAGTTTTAAACAAAATATTTGAGAAGTGAGACAAATTCATGAAAGAATAATTTTGGAGTCATCTGTTTTTGTACGCTAGGCAGATATAATAATGTTGTGACAGTTAAACATTCGGTAGTAGCTCTAATTGTTGGCCTCATAAAGTTGAAAGCATTGATGATTTAAGTGGAATTTAATTACAAAAATCTCCATTTACCACAATGTTTCATGATTTTGAAATTTACATTTCTGGATGTCATATTAGTATCAGAGAAATACTTAAATTATAGAATGTGCTGAATACAAATGAAATAAATTGGATATAAATATTAAAAATATTGTTTTATAAGCATGCAGTATGTTATTAGTGCAGTGCTTTCTGAGAAACCTGTCTCTTTATTAACCCAACTCTTCAATAAAATGATAAAACAATGATGGTTAAATTATTTATTTGAATTTTATCCAATTAAAATTTGAAAACATGTGTAACGACATTATGTTACATAACACACACACAAAATGTAAACAAGAAAACAAGTTGTGGAAAAAAAACATTGTCCTCAGTGTTTAAAATAAGAAAACAAGAAAACAATGTAATAATATCAGTTATTATCTCATAACAAACATAAAATGATAAATGATTATCGTCTTTTACCTTCAAAATTAAAGGTTTTGTCTATACTTTTTCAGTTTTTGGGACTTGTTCAATTATTACATGAAATCAATCTATAGTGTAATTGAATATAAATATATTTTATAACATTGAAAACTTTTGAAACCCAGAGTGCGAAAGTCTTGACCTGAATTATTATTATTATTTGAAATAATAAAACTAAAAACCGAAATGCACTTCAAATGTATAGTTTACCGTGTAACAGTGGTTTATTTACATTAAACCACTATAACATAGTATTAGTAAGCCATACATACAGTGTTTTTGTTTTTTCCATTAAGAACTAAATATATATAATAATTCCTTGAATTTAAATTACAAATCATGTGAAATTTAATATTGTAGAACTCTGTACATTGTTATTTGAAAACATTGTGAAAAAAGAAGCAATTTCTCTTTTTGCCACAATGGTTTCCACTTTTAGTCATAGGTTATAAATCCATTCAATTATATTCTATTTCTATCTTTTGACAAAATATGTTCAACTTCAACTGCTATAGTATAGTTGTATGGGGGAAAGGGTTAACAGTGCAAACATAAATAGGAACTTTAATATATAATGCATTTATATAAATAAACAGGACAAAGTATTTGAACAATTACCTAACTTATATTGAGTCAAATAAAAAAGTGCAGTTATTAAATGTGCAATTTGAATTGGTGATGAATCCATTCATCATGGCATTCATAACTGTACGTGGGGATACTGCTGCATTACTTACAGTACATTGCTGATTTTCCGGAATAGCTAATGAAGTATTTTCCGGAATAGCTAATATATTTACAGGAATAGCTACAGGTACCTGATTTTCTGGAAGAATTTCCTGATTTTCAGGAAGAATTTCCTGATTTTCAGGAAGAATTTCCTGATTTTTAGGAAGCGCTCCCTGATTTCTGTCTGTGAAAACATTCGATAAAATCCGACTCATGCTTTTTTTATGACTTGTACTGGGCCTGGCATATGGAATTAACGACATTTCTGTGGAGTGGTCAGACAGACTCATGATGTGTCGGGCAGGAACATTTTCGTCTGACATGGCAGACAATGCAGTTGTTCTCAGACAGTGAGCGGTAAAGCGATTTTCCAGACCTGCATTTCTGCATATGTCTGCCATGAAATTCGAAAATTGCCTCTTTCCAACTGGTTTAGTGTTGTACCACACATCATAGAGTTCTGGTGAAACCAACACTGCTTTATCTATATGGCAGAATAAATTACTTGCATTTGGATTTGTTTTTTTCAAAAATAACTTCAAACAGTGTACTGGACAATGTAGGCCCCCAGTACCATACATCCGCTTGTCCCCGTTTTCCTCTTTACTATTCATGTCCCCCTGATGGTTTTTCTGTTTAGTAACATGAATGACAGTTGCGTACTCTGATCCAGTCTCATCTTGAGTGAAAGCAAAACTGGTTGGGGTCAACTGTTCATGAAATTCAAGTCCCCTAGTTACAAACTGGATACTTAACTGTAACCAGACTTTTTGGCGTAATACTATTGGATTCAGCTTTTCAAGATATCTAAAAATTCTTGTCATATCTTCTCTACCAATAACTGCCTTGTGCGTTGTTGGCTTGGAAAGCCCCTGTCGACAGTCACTTTTCAATTTCCCGGCGAGCATATCATTGCACTTTTTAAATTTTGGGTTAGTAACAATGTTTAAATCTTCCCTTTTACAGTCTACCTGTATGTAACGATTTAAGGCTGAACGCAAGTTTTTTAGGCTGTTCCTATGATAGTTGGTGGCTTCATTGTTCTTGTCTGGCTTTGTTTGGGCCTCTGCATAAAACACAGCTAGATGGTCAGCTAGCTCCTCAGGTGCAATTGTGGCCAAGTTAATGAGTATGTCTTTCTCTTTGCTCCATTCTATGTAAAAGAAAAATGTAATGAATGACAGAAAGAATCATTTAAAACTTGTCCTTTTATGTATATTTTCCAAATCATTATTCTTCATACCCTTCTATAAAGTAACAACATTTCTGATTGAAATAAAATATGCAGGTTTATGAAGAATGTATAAATACTAAATTAAAAAATTCAACAGGATAGGGGTTAAGCCAAACATAGAGCGTGAAACTGTTCCAAAATAAATGGTGAAACTGTTCCAAAATAAATGTTATTTTATGTCATTTATAAGTCTATTTAGAGTTGAAAACTGTTAACAATGTCAGGAAAGGAGAAATAGACAGCACAACATCATTCAAATTGACCTGTTGCTTCTTCATATTAGCCATATCGTTGAATGCATGCATTTTATAGGAATTTAATTTTGTTTAATGTTACTTTCAACAATTTTTCAACTATATATCAACAAGTTTCCTGGATACATTGTAAGTTACTGGTTCATTTATCCTTATACCATACCAAGGCAGATGCTAAACAACTACGCTGAGCTGCATAAAAGAAAATGGCAGACGAACAGTGGATGGTTACACAAGTGACAACATGCAACTGACCCAATTATGGAAGGGGCATAAGAAAATTAACTTCAATGGACAACATTAGAAGATATAGATTGAAATCATATTGTGTGTACTATATTGTTTATCAGTGACTAGTCTGTGCATTATATCAGAAAGTCCTGATGAGCGCATAGTATGGTTTCAAAAAAATCAGCAGACATCATATGAACCAGAAAAGCAGCCTTTGGATTTATCAATTTTTCAATGAGTTATGCCCCTTTTTGGACTTAGAATATTTGTTTTCCGCACTTTTTTTCTACATGCTTTGATGTATTGAGCTGAAATTTTGTATATGGCTTTGTAATCATGTGTCACAGATCAAGTTCATATTTCCTGGCCCTTTTTGGACTTGGAATTCCTGACGGGCGTATTATGTACCGTTTGCGGTACTCTTGTTAGAATATTCTAAATATGAGAATACTATTCAAGACTTGGTTTGTAATATATGACAATAATGAATGCAACTCACCTGAAAATACATTGAAACCCCATTTAGAATTCTTTTTAGTTGAAACCGAGAACCTCTGGTCTGCCAAATTTTCCAGCTCCCCTGTAGACATTACTTTAAATCTTTTAGAAGGATTAGTCTCCTCCTTATTTTCCATATGGTGTGGTTGTAAAGACAACATTTCTTCTAAAAATGGGTCGTCGAATAGGGCTGGATCTATATCGTCAAATTCATCGACGGATCTTAGATAGCTTGACAGGTCGAACGTTCCCAGTGCTTCCATGTTGGGTTAAGCAAAGGATAACGCTGCAGACGGACAATATTGGAAGGATGGGAACATCTTTAATAATTGTGAAATAAACAAAATAAGTTGGCAAGATTTGCTTTGGAAATGCATTTTATTCAAACGTGTAGGTAAAATAAGCATGTAACATTAAATAAAAAGAGTGAACAAAGTGTTTTGTGTTATGAACAGCGAAACTGAAAGAAAAGGATCTCTAATTCTAAAAATAGAAAGGTATTTTCCGAAAGTAGTTCCGTGAACTGGTCATGTGATCAATTGCAGTTATTGGAAAATAAACGCAATTCCTTTTAGTCACGTGATCGGTTTTGAACCAATCAAAACGAGCGATTCACCGTGCTTTTGAAGCAACTGCAATTATACGGCGTTAAACCCCAATCAATCAATATATTATTATATATACCATTATTTGACTGAATCATTGTTGAAAACGGAGTTAAACTCCAATCAATCAACATATTATTACATATACCGTTATTTAACAGAATAATTGTTGAAAACGGCGGTAAACCCCAATCAATCAAATATATTATTACATATACAATTATTTGACTGAATCATTGATGAAAACGGCGTTAAACCCCAATCAATGAACATATTATTATATATACCTTTATTTAACAGAATCATGTTAAAAAGGGCGTTAAACCCCAATCAATCAACATGTTATTACACATACCGTTATTTAACAGAATCATGTTAAAAAGGGCGTTAAACCCCAATCAATCAACATGTTATTACACATACCGTTATTTGACAGTATCATTGTTGAAAACGGCGTTAAACCCCATTCAATCAATATATTATTATATATACCATTATTTGACTGAATCATTGATGAAAACGGCGTTAAACACCAATCAATCAACATGTTATTACATATACCGTTATTTGACAGTATCATTGTTGAAAACGGCGTTAAACCCCAATCAATCAACATATTATTACACATACCGTTATTTAACAGAATCATGTTAAGAAGGGCGTTAAAACCCAATCAATCAACATGTCATTACATATACCGTTATTTGAATGTATAATTGTTGAAAACTGTGTTAAACCCCAATCAATCAACATATTATTATATATTACGTTATGTGACTGAATCATTGTTGAAAACTGCGTTAAACCCCAATCAATCAATATATTATAACATATTCCGTTATTTGGCAGAATCATTTTTTGAAAACGGCGTTAAACCCCAATCAACTAACATTTTATTATATATACATGTACCGTAATTAGACTGAATCATTGTTGAAAACGGCGTTAAACCCCAATCAATCAATGTATTATTATATATACCATTATTTGACTAAATCATTGTTGAAAACGGCGTTAAACCCCAATCAATCAACATATTATTACACATACCGTTATTTAACAGAATCATGTTAAGAAGGGCGTTAAAACCCAATCAATCAACATGTCATTACATATACCGTTATTTGAATGTATAATTGTTGAAAACTGTGTTAAACCCCAATCAATCAACATATTATTATATATTACGTTATGTGACTAAATCATTGTTGAAAACGGCGTTAAACCCCAATCAATCAATATATGATTACACATACCGTTATTTAACAGAATCATGTTAAGAAGGGCGTTAAAACCCAACCAATCAACATGTTATTACATATACCGTTATTTGAATGTATAAATGTTGAAAACTGTGTTAAACCCCAATCAATCAACATATTATTATATATTCCGTTATTTGACTGAATCATTGTTGAAAACTGCGTTAAACCCCAATCAATCAATATATTATAATATATTCCGTTATTTGGCAGAATCATTTTTGAAAACGGCGTTAAACCCCAATCAACTAACATTTTATTATATATACATGTACCGTTATTAGACTGAATCATTGTTGAAAACGGCGTTAAACCCCAATCAATCAATGTATTATTATATATACCATTATTTGACTGAATCATTGTTGAAAACGGCGTTAAACACCAATCAATCAATATATGATTACACATACCGTTATTTAACAGAATCATTGTTTAAAACGGCGTTAAATCCCAATCAATCAATATATTATTATATATACCATTATTTGACTGAATCATTGTTGAAAACGGAGTTAAACTCCAATCAATCAACATATTATTACATATACCGTTATTTAACAGAATAATTGTTGAAAACGGCGTTAAACCCCAATCAATCAACATGTTATTACATATACCGTTATTTGACAGTATCATTGTTGAAAACGGCGTTAAACCCCAAGCTATCAATATATTATTACATGTACCGTTATTTGACTGAATCATTGTTGAAAACGGCGTTAAACCCCAATCAATCAACAAATCATTACACCTACCGTTATTTGACAGAATCATTGTTGAAAACGGCGTTAAACCCCAAGCTATCAATGTATTATTACACATACCGTTATTTAACAGAATCATGTTAAAAAGGGCGTTAAAACCCAATCAATCAACATGTTATTACATATACACTTATTTGAAAGTATAATTGTTGAAAACGGCGTTAAACCCCAAGCTATCAATATATTATTACATATACCGGTATTTGACTGAATCATTGTTGAAAAATGTGTTAAACCCCAATCAATCAACATTTTATTATATATACCGTTATTTGACTGAATCATTGTTGAAAACTGTGTTAAACCCCAATCAATCAACATATTATTATATATACCGTTATCTGACTGAATCATTGTTGAAATCAGCGTTAAACCCGTATCAATCAATATATTATTTATATATACCGTTATTTGACATAATCATTGTTGAAAACGGCGTTAAACCCCAATCAATCAACATATTATTACATATACCGTTATTTAACAGAATAATTGTTGAAAACGGCGTTAACCCCAAACAATCAAGATGTTATTACATATACCGTTATTTGACTGAATCATTGGTGAAAACGGCGTTAAACCCCAATTAAGAAACATATTACTATATATACCATTATAAGACTGAATTATTTGACAGTTTTTCGACAGAATCAATGTCGAAAACGGCGTTAAACCCCAATCAATGAACATGTTATTACATATACCGTTATTTGACTGAACCATTGTTGAAAACGGCGTTAAACCCCAATCAATGAACATGTTATTACATATACCGTTATTTGACAGAATCATTGTTGAAAACGGTGTTAAACCCCGATCAATCAACGTATTATTATATATACCGTTATTTAACTGAATCATAGTTGAAAATGGCGTTTAACCCTAATCAACTAACATATCAATATATATACCGTTATTTGACTGAATCATTGTTGAAAACGGCGTTAAACTCCAATCAATCAATGTATTATTACATATACCGTTATTTGACATAATCATTGTTGCAAACGGCGTTTAACCCTAATCAATCAACGTATTATTACATATACCGTTATTGAACTGAATCATAGTTGAAAACGGCGTTTAACCCTAATCAACTAACATATCATTATATATACCGTTATTTGACTGAATCATTGTTGAAAACGGCGTTAAACTCCAATCAATCAATGTATTATTACATATACCGTTATTTGACTGAATCGTTGTTGAAAACGGCGTTAAACACCAATCAATCAATATATTATAACATATTCCGTTATTTGGCAGAATCATTGTTGAAAACGGCGTTAAACTCCAATCAATCAATATATTATAACATATTACTTTATTTGACATAATCATTTTTGAAAACGGCGTTAAACCCCAATCAACTAACATTTTATTATATATACATGTACCGTTATTAGACTGAATCATTGTTGAAAACGGTATTAACACCAATCAATCAATATATTTATAACATATACCGTTATTTGACAAAATCATTGTTCAAAACGGCGTTAAACCCAAACAATCAATATATTAAAACATATACCGTTATTTGACTGAATCATTGTTGAAAACAGTGTTAAACACCAATCAATCAACATGTTATTACATATACCGTTATTTGACTGAATCATTGTTGAAAACGGCGTTAAACCCCAATCAATCAATATTTTATTACATATACCTTTATTTGACTGAATCATTGTTGAAAACGGCGTTAAACGCCAATCAATCAGCATATTATTACATATACCGTTATTTGACAGAATCATTGTTGAATACGGCGTTAAACCTCAATCAATCAACATATTATTATCTAAGGTGTGAGTATTCTCAGCCTCTAGGCCACTTTGGGTCGAGTATCCGAGAGAATCTCATAGTGTGAACCCTACCGTACTGCGTCCATTAATTCAAAGACAACATTATAGAACATACTGGCACTAGATATCTTATTTATATATGTTTTAGTAAGAAGTGTATGCTCAGTTCACATATTGACTGTAGCTCGGTTCGTATACAATTCATTTGTCAATGCAATCGGATCTCTGTTATTTTCTATTAAAACGTGAACTGAAGAAGAACAGAATTAGGTGCTTTAATGTTCTAAACTAGAGCAGTGATATATGAAACACATTTCGATACTTTAACTTTATTTAGATATAATTAAATGTCATTAGAATGAATGGTTTCGGCTGTCTTCAATATTTACGCTTGTTAATACATGTATATAACAACGAAAAATAAGGACATATGTGGAAAGGTAGTAATGTAGGTGAAATCGTACATGTCTGTTATATCAATTAGATAGGATATAATGTTATAAAATAGGACGATGATAAATGTGACAGATTTCGATAGTTCAACTCTATAAAGAGTCAACAGCATATCCTAAGATGATGCTCTTACGTCTATCTGGAATGTTTGAACATTTCACTGTACCGGTCATATCCATTCGTTTATTTTGACTTGTCATCAGAAAAACAAAATTACGAATATATTTGGCTATATCTTCAGTTAATAAATATATATTTTTAGTTTATAAAATTAGTCTTTAAAACGTGCGTAAAGTTAACATTGTAGTTGTCACTTATTGATTGTAATATATATGATTGTGTACTGTATCGTGGGTTGCAAATGAAACATATGTTTGTGGCTGAACAAACAGTGTGACTGTGTTGTATTTGCATGATTCGATATGCGACTTACACGAATACGACGTTAGGCAGAACCGTAAGATAATATTTAATTTCAAATATGCTAATTCGCTTTCAATGTATACTCCCGGTTTAATTTAATACGTTCTCCGCGTTAAAATCATATAGTGTACACGTTTCCTTGACGCAACTGCTTTTATCGTGTTATCATTGTTTGTTGAAATAGACCTGGTCACGAGTGGACAATCATCGACAGAGATAACTCAAAGTTTATTTAGTGGCACATATGGCTGGTCCTCAATGTTATATATATATATATATATATATATATATATATATATATATATACTAATCGCAACGTTATGGGTAGCCCGAAATTACAAATCAAATAGAGGATATACGAATAACTGTTGTTATCTTCGCGCAAGCGCTTCTTAATACATGCGCCCTGGGCGATCATCAATGTTCAGAACACTTTAACAGTTGAGATACGTGTGTCCAGTCTTTGTGTGTTCATACTTTAAAAGGAAAAGGAATGTTCCAAGGGTTCAGTATATGTAAGTACTGCATTCGCATTTTTGAAATTTATGTTTCACGCCACTTGAATATGAATAATTATATTTCTTCAAGTCAGGCGATAACAATTGATACGCCTACCAAGTAAATTTAAATTTGCAAACAGTTTGTTTTAATCAAATACATTTTGAATACTAAAGTATAAACATGTTGTATGCAAAACCAATGGGAGAACACATTTACGAACATGTTTCATGGCATATTTAGCAACAGGTCATATTCATTCCCGTAAAGATGATGAATATTTTCTTAAATTCATGGCTAAAGTGTTGGTATGGACAGATAGCTTACTATCACAATGTATTATATATATTTAACAAAATCCCAAAATGCGATGACATAATTTACATTGCTCTTTGTTAAATTCACATAAATATGACGATGATATATACACGTTTCAATTGTTGGCTCATATTGAAAGCTCGATGTTGAGCTCAATATCTAATTTTAAATAGTAAGCCATATAATGGCAATGCAACATGACGTTAGGGAAAATCAACAAGACCCGTTTATAAAAGCCAACAACGATAATCCAATGAGACCCATCAATATTCTCAGATCATGGTGATTCCTTGATAGATTACTTGTTCTGCTGGTAAGATTATATTGATACCAGCGCATCAGATGTAATGCTATCACAACCACTTCTTCTATTTTCTTTCTATTTGATTTATTATTACCCGAATGGAAGTCAAGTCCATATCTCCCCTCTCTAGGCTGACGATCTTACCATTACCCCACTAGGTGATCTAAGTATTTAGCTGTACTAACACTGCTTAATCAGTCTGAATATATTACATAATTGAATATGAGTACCTGATCTACTTGTGTATTTATTTCGTCATAATGAGCTATTTCTCCTTTCGATGTGGAAAAGCAGCCAGTTGCTTGGGAAGATTGTTGTGTGGAGTACTGGTGTGAGAAAACCAGGAAATGCATGAGTAGGTGAACTGGCCGCCGTGATATAACTGAGAAATTGTCAATCAATCAATCCTTTCGATGCATTGTTCTCAACTCTTCAATAAAAGCATTTATACTAATATTCCATAGCTTTACCCAGGTGTTTTTAACGCTTTCCCAAATACAACCAATCTCCAGTACAAAAGTTTGAATCAATTATCAAGAATAAAAGTATTGATTAAAGTATAGAGGCCACGGACCCGTAATACAACATATATACAATACATTATATGTACAATACATTATGTGTACAATACATTATATGTACAGTACATTAGATGTACAATACATTATATGTACAATACATTATATGTACAATACATTATATGTACAATACATTATATGTACAATACATTATATGTACAATACATTATAAGATTGTAACCTTTTCAAGATATAGTTCACTTTGGATTTATTTGCAGCAGACAATTTTAAAACAAAGAAAATCGTGACTAAAAGAAAACTGTTTGCCAATATATGTTAAATAACATTAATACAGATCAGCAATTGCACGTGTTAAAAAGCCTTTGCAGTAGAAACAGTAACAACATTGTGGCAAAAGTAAATTGTCCTCATTATGAGCAATTCCTTCGTTGTCACAATGTTTTAAATAGATGTCGACTGCAGACACGTTTGCGGGTTCAACTTAGTGGAAAAGGTTTAAACATCAGACGATGCTTAAGCACTTTTCAGTTGACTGCTAATATCAACGTTAGAAACTTATGATTATCACGTAGTTGGAAAGAATCGGCTTAGATTGGTTATAATTAAAGACAGACATCGTGATGAATTATATAAGAAAATAGGTTATTAAAATAGTATTTGGCTTTCGGTGTTTTGAATATTCTTATAAGATGCATTAACATTATTTTATTTCGTTTGCCTCATGAATAATACTTTAGTATATCCCCCTACTACCTCCAAGAACTGTTGGCAGTCTGGCTAGATAGCAAGATAAGCTGAGAAGATATAAAAAATAAGTTTTTCAAAAACTAACGTTTTCACCCACACGCAACGGTACCTTTAAAACATGTTCTATAGCATAATGTGTTATGTATTGATACGCTGTATAACATACTACGTTATACAGTGCTGTGTTATGTATTGATACGCTGTATAACAAACTACGTAATACTGTGCTGTGTTATGTATTGAAAAAGTGCATAACATACTAGGTAATACTGTGTTGTGTAAAGTATTGATAAACTGCATAACATATTACGTCATACTGTGCTGTGTTATGTATTGATAATCTGCATAACATATTACGTTATACTGTGCTTTGTTATGTATTGATAAACTGTATAACATATTATGTTATACTGTGCTGTGTTATGTATTGATAAACTGTATAACATATAACGTTATACTGTGCTGTGTTATGTATTGATAAACTGCATAACATAGTACGTTATACTGTGTTGTGTTATGTATTGATATGCTACATAACATATTACGTTATATTGTGCTGTGTTATGTATTGATAAGCTGCATAACATATAACGTAATACTGTGCTGTGTTATGTATTGATAAGCTGTATAACATATTACCTAATACTGTGCTGTGTTATGTATTGATAAGCTGCATAACATATTACGTAATACTGTGCAGTATTATGTATTGATGAGCTGAATAACATATTACGTAATACTGTGATGTGTTATGTATTGATAAGCTGCATAACATATTACGTTATACTGTGTTGTGTTATGAACTGATATGCTGCATAACATATTACGTAATACTGTGCTGCTTAATGTATTGATAAGCTGTATAACATATTACGTAATACTTTGCTTTTTAATGTATTGATAAGCTGCATAACATATAACGTAATACTGTGCTCTGTTATGTATTGATAAGCTGCATAACATATTACGTAATACTGTGCTGTGTTATGTATTGATAAGCTGCATAACATATGACGTAATACCGTGCTGTGTTATGTATTGATATGCTGCATAACATATTACGTAATACTGTGCTGTGTTATGTATTGGTAAGCTGCATAACATATAACGTAATACTGTGCTGTGTTACGTATTGATATGCTGCATAACATATTACGTAATACTGTGCTGCTTAATGTATTGATAAGCTGCATAACATATAACGTAATACTGTGCTGTGTTATGTAATGATATGCTGCATATCATATAACGTAATACCGTGCTGTGTTATGTATTGATATGTTGCATAACATATTACGTAATACTGTGATGTGTTATGTATTGATAAGATGCATAACCTATTACGTAGTACGGTGCTGTTTAATGTATTGATAAGCTGCATTAAATATTACGTAATACTGTGCTGTGTAATGTATTGATAAGCTGCATAACACATTACGTAATACTGTACTGTGTTTAATATTGATAAACTGCATAACATATTACCTAATACTGTGCTGTGTTATGTATTGATAAGCTGCATAACATATAACGTAATACTGTGCTGTGTTATGTATTGATAAGCTGCATAACATATTACGTTATACTGTGTTGTTTAATGTATTGATAAGCTGTATAATTATTGATAAGCTGTATAACATATTGCGTAATACTGTACTGTGTTTAATATTGACAAGCTGCATAACATATTACGTAATACTGTGCTGTGTTATGTATTGATAAGTTGCATAACACATTACTTTATACTGTGCTGTGTTATGTATTGATAAGCTGCATAACACATTACGTTATACTGTGCTGTGTTATGTATTGATATGCTGTATAACATATTACGTTATACTGTGCTGTGTTATGTATTGATAAGCTGCATAACATATTACGTTATACTGTGCTGTATTATGTATTGATATGCTGCATAATATATTACGTTACACTGTGCTATGTTATGTATTGATATGCTGCATAACATATTACGTAATACTGTGCTGTGTTATGTATTGATATGCTGCATAACATATTACGTAATACTGTGCTGTGTTATGTATTGATAAGCTGTATAACATGTTACGCAATACTGTGCTTTGTTATGTATTGATATGCTGCATAACATATTACGTTATATTGTGTTGTTTAATGTTCGTTCTGCTCATCTGGAGCTAACAGGTTTGAAAGTATATATTGGCAACTCTAGTTTATCTCTATGAATGACCGTAGTATTATTAAAAAAGGGTTGAACACTTTATAGTCAAAGGAGAAATTGCTTATAATTGGCTAATTCACCTTTTGCCACGACTACTTCAAAAGTTCTTCAATTACATTAAAATACAGATGGGAAAGGGATATATAAACTATTCAAATGCCCCTTAATTATTGACAATAGTCTAAGATGCATGTGTGAAATGTCGTCCAATAGTGTAATTCTACATACAAATTACTTAATTTAATCATTATTTATAGAACTCAATAGTTGTACTCGTAGATTCACCTAATACTTCTGCAAGAGTGATACAGGTAACTCCCTCAGGGGAACATAAGCTGTATGATTCATGTTGCTTTTTCGACTGTCATACTTAATGAATAATGGATTTGTTGCAAGACGACAAAGTCACCGTATAAGAGATTTGAAATATATCGTAACCCTTTCCCACAATGCACATGCCATTTGAACAATCTTCACCAGATTTCAATTAAAAATATTGTGTCAAAAGGAGAAATTGCTCGTAGTGAGCAACTCTTTCTTTTGTCTATGTGGTTTCGATTCTAATGAACCTTTTTCACTTTCATTTTAGTAGCCTTTCCATATTTTTTCTCTGTGATTTAAAAATCATCTGTCTAACCATTACAGTACGATTGATTGATTGCGATTTTACGCCTTTTGCAACAAAAAGTCAACCATGCCACGGCGGCAAGTTCACCTCCCATTACAGTTGCTCGCTTTCTTTAGTGCTCCACGCCAATCAACTGGCTGCTTTTGGACATAGACTGTTAGCCAATTAGTGTTTGGCGACTGACGCGTTGCGCATTTACGTTTGTTAAACGCCAACAAGGATGATTGAGAGAGCTTAAGTCCGTACATACAACCTCTTGATTGACAGACTGCTTCGCTACCGACTATGATTAAGCTACCGGCGATCGGTGATATAGGTTTGAAAGGTTTAATTTAAACATTTAATTCTCGCTCCACCGAATGGTTAGTTATGTACCACTATTTGTCTGAACCTTCGTCGTTAGAACGCTTCTTGACTGAGAGAAAATGTTGAATATCTTTAAAAGACCATATGTATAAATATTGATCCAGGATAGCTCGACAAACATTGTGTTTGTGGAATATTTATTATAAACAATGTCACAAGTATTTGTCTGATGGCACACATTCGTCAAGTTTATGGCGTATGAGGAAGAAATATAAACTCTCCAAAATATCATTTACAGTGTGATTAATTAAGATACGGTGCCTCAGTCTCTGACGGCTATTCTGTGTGTTGGATACATATTCACTGAATATGAACTGCCTGAGTGGTGTATTATTAGATAGTCCGACACAGGTGTTGGAGGTTGATGGTTTGATCCCGGCCGGTTCATACCAAATAGGTTAAAGTTGGCATTAGTTGCTTTCCATCCTTGGCCCTTAGGATGATGGGGTTAGCATTACAACTGATTCGCTCGTGTTAGGATAAGTCGATCAATGGTACTGGTAACCTACCAGGAAAACGCCACGATTTAACTACACACATGATGAAAGTAGCGTAAACACAATGTAAACATCTAAAATTGTGAATAAATACGTATGACTATCAAACATAGGACACATTACACACATGTATTCTTCTACGACTAACTATTCGATAAAGCACTTTTGTAAATCAATAGTGATTCACCTAATTTATGAATAAATATTTTGAATATTCGCCGGTCGATATTTCATTGTTAAACCTTATTTATAGAACACTTTGGAACATTAAACGTTTGTTTAATAAACACGCAGTTTAACTCATTGCTCACTAGCGGCGGGTGTCGCATACCGCTTACAACATATGCAAGATGTTTAACATTCATACAACATTCTCTTCAAGCAACCGGCTACTTTTCCACATATACCGTTATCCGATTGATAGATGATGAATGACACTTTTGCATTTAATTTAGTGAAAAGGAGTGTTGGCCGACCTTAGTTTCGATCACAGAACCTCTGGAATGACAGCCCGCGTCACTAACAATTGAGCTTTCGGGATTCGCAATACATATTAGCATGTCAGTGTAATTAATTCGTTGAGAAGTTCGGCTTTTAATGATTACTTTTGATAATTAAATAATTTTAATGAAAATGAAAAACATGGCTGATAATAAATAAGGTTACTTTGAGAATAGACACTCACCATGTAATCAATCGTAACACTTCCAATGACATTCTATATAATTATCTATAATTTATCAGATAAGATTATGTTAAGGTCATGACTTTTCAAATACCCGAAAAGAAATTAATAGTTAACGCCGGTCGTTTCTATTGATTTGTTTAAGATAACAATTACTTCCAGATTGTTTAGACATAATTTCATTTTGTAATACGGTACCGACAACCCTGCCTTTTTTTAGAAAAACTATTTGTTTTCAGTTTGAAAATCAACAATGGAGGTATCTGGAAAAAGACAAGCCCTGAGTGAGGACTGCGATACTGGTATTTCCTGCGATCCTTGCCTTATAGATGATGTAAATGAAAATGCCCAGTTTTATTGCACTAATTGTGACGAATTCCTATGTGACACTTGTACAATAATTCACAGAAAATATAAGGCCTCCAGACAACATCAGCTTCTTGATAGAGACGAAATGCCAAGAAAGAAAATATCAAATGTTCAGGACAAGTTCTGTGCTAAGCATGATGGGAAATTAATGGAGTATTTCTGTGATAAGCATGACACATGTTGCTGTTCTGTGTGCGTTACTCTAGATCATGGCCAATGTGGTGTAAAGTACATCGATGATTTGGCAAAGGGGTTCAGCTCCAGTCAAGAATATAAATCACTATTAAAGCAGATAAAGGATACTGAAAGACAACTTGAAGAATATAAGAACAAAACGAAAAATGACTCGATTGATTTAAACAATTGTTTCAGTCAACTAAAAACCGATATTCAGGTATTTAGAAGTGAAATAAATTCGAAAATCGATGAATTAGAATACGATCTAATGCGGCAAGCTGAGCAGATACATCATGCAGATATGAAAGCTATTGAATCCCTGGATACACTATACGACAAGCATCTAGTAGACATGTCGGAAATATCGTCCACTCTAGGACTTCTTGAAAAATGTAAACAAAACCAACAGTTATTCATTTCTGCCATGAAAGCTCGAACTCAGGTCAAAGACAACAATAACAAAATACAAAGAATGTCACAAGAAAACATTGTGAGAAGGTATGCATTTTCACGCAATGAAGAAATTATGAACACACTTAATTCGCCGCTGAAATTTGGATCGTTGGGAATGAAAAATGATGGAAAGAAAAGAACTACAAAACGAGATCAGACAGAGGTAGGACTAATAAAGGAAGACAATCCTACCATTGGTAAGTCAGGTTTAAGAAGAAATGAGGAAAGAGGAGAAGATCAGCAAACACAAAATGAAAAAAAAACCATGAAGACAGACATCTTTAAACCAACAACAGTCAAGTTATTGAAGGAAATTAAGATGAAACACAAAACGGACACAAGAAGTGTCTGGATAACAGGAAGTGTGTTGATATCCAGTGACCTTTTAGCTGTAGCAGACCCTGGGAATAACTCTATTAAAGTCGTTGACTTACGATCAGACATCATTACATGTTACATCAAACTTGACGATAGACCAGGCGATATAACATGTACGGATCCGGGAACTCTGGTGGTGACCTGTGACACAAACTTAGTGTTTCTACGTTATGATGGAAACTTGTCAGAAGTAAAAAAGGTACCAATGGAGTCAGGTTGTTGGGGAATTACATATAGAAAAGGCATATTATTTGTTACGTTTGATGGGGTTCATTCGTCGGTGAAAATCCTTAATAATGAGGGAAAAGTTCTTCAAACATTCAAACACAATGATAAAGGACAGAACCTGTTTAGTAGTCCAACGTACATTACAGTGAATAGTGACGGGGATACAATGTATGTTTCAGACTGGGATCAGAACACAGTAACAAGTTTGAGTATGGACGGTAAAGTGTGTAATATATATAAACATGACAAGTTGATTGGACCAAAAGGTCTGACTCTGGTTGATGATGATAGTATTTATGTGGCGGGGTATGTTTCATTCAACATGCATCAGATAACACCGACGTGTGCACACGGGCGTATTGTATTAGAGGAGAACTATCGGTTAGATTATCCACAGACAGTGTTATATAACAACACAGACAAAACACTGTATGTCAGTAGTTATTCTGAATCAATGGACCTGTTGAACGTCTACAAACTTGAGTAAACATACATCAGATAACACCGACGTGTACACCCGTACGTATTTTATTAGAGGAGAAAGATGGGTTAGATTATCCACAGAGAGTGTTATATAACAACACAGACACAACACTTTATGTCAGTAATCATTCATCAGGTAACCTGTTGAAAGTCTACTAACTTGAGTAAACATACATCAGATAACACCGACGTGTACATCCGTACGTATCGTATTAGGGAGCAAAGATGGGTTACTAGGTCCACGGGTTGTGTTATATAACAAAACAGACAAAACACTTTATGTCAGTAATCATTCATCAGCTGACCTGTTGAAAGTCTACAAACTTGAGTAAACATACATTTTAGGTCAGAGACCATACATCAGATAATACCGACGTGTATACCCGTACGTATTGTATTAGGGAGCAAAGATGGGTTAAATTATCCACGGACAGTGTTATATAACAACACAGACAAAACACTGTATGTCAGTAATCATTCATCAGGTGACCTGTTGCGTATCTACAAACTTGAGTAAACAAACATCAGATAACACCGACGTGTCGACCCATACGTATCGTATTAGAGGAGAAAGAAGGGTTACTAGGTCCACGGGCTGTGTTATATAACAACACAGAAAAAACACTTTATGTCAGCAGTATATATATATCAAGTGACCTGTTGCGTGTCTACAAACTTGAGTAAACATACAATATAGGTCTTGTAATGGCTGATAATTATGTTATATATTTGAAGCGGGATATTAGTATCAAAACAAAATTAGATATCATCATATTTATTTCTCAGATATAAATGCATTTTGATGCATCTGCAACACACACATTTTAAAAACATTGTGACAAAAGAAGCAATTGCTCATTAAATTATATTATATTTTGCTTCTTCTGTCACAATATTTTAATCTTTATTTAAATGTTTCAGTCAAAGAGATTTTCAATAAATTTGTTGCAAACTTGTTGTTCATGTATTTGGGAAAGGGAGGGTAAAACTAATTCATGAGCAATATATCAGTCAGATTTATTGATTGGTGTTTAACGCTGTTTTCAACAATCTTTCTGTCATTTAACGGCGGCAAGTTCACCTATTCATGTGTTTCCTGGCTTCGTCACACCAGTAAAACACACAACAATCTTTCCAAGCAACTGGCTGCTTTTCCACATAGACTGTTTGCCCATTGGTAGAAAGACGAATGACGCTTGTCACAACGCCTTTAGTCAAACGACGGAAATAATGTTGGCCGAGCTGGGGTTCGAACTCAAAACCCATTGACTGACAGTCAACAATGTGACAAAAGAAGCAATTGTTCATCATGAGCTTTTACTTCTTCTGCCACAATATTTTAAACTTTATTTAAAAGTTTCATTTAAAGAGATTTTCCATAGATTTGCCTAAGTTTTATATCAGTAAGACGATTACATTAGTATCAACTTTTCCGATTGTATATGTTAAATAAGGAATTGTGATGAGCTCTGTGTAACCCTGTCCCCATAATACAATCTGAAGGAGATGGCTTTGAAAACATCTTGGAAAAATATGGAAAACCTTTGTAAATGAAAGTGTAATTATTGAATAGAGTTGGAAGCATTATGGCAAGAGGGGGAATTGCTCATCATATGAACAATGTCTTCTTTTTCCGCAATATTTTCAAAATTCATCCTTGCAGAGATCGAGGCGTCAGAAAGTGTTTGTATATTAACAAGCGAAATTGTCTAAAGCTAAACATCAAGAAAAGATTGATTGATTGCATGTCGTTTTACTTCACTTTCAATTATTCTGCAGTAATATCATTGCGTTTCCTGTGAAAGCTTGACCACATTTAGTGAGACGTTTGTCCGTTTCACTATTTGCCTCTACAAAACACTTTGATTGTGTTACATTAAGTGTGCATGATACAACTACGACTCATGAAAATGATAGATACCATACTTACATACACTTTCGAATATCTAGACCATTATATTTTATTTTTCCCGATTAAAGTTTAATAACCTTTTGTTGCCAGAATACTTTAAGTATGATTCGTTTTTAACAATACCGCTGTTGTCGTGTGGTTTTAGTTTAACAATTTGTTTTTTTTTATGGATTTAGTCAAGTTGTTGGAAAAGGTAGGATAACAAAGTTGAATTAAACAGTCATTAGTGTACAGACTGGTCAGACGGCGCAGATTTAACTGTTGTGTATTATACGTACTTAAACATGTATATATATATATATCAACTTTGAATAAAATGTAATACCTTGGATAATATTTATGTTTATTGTTTGCATGAATGCTCCTACTTTACATACTGTATGTTACCATCAAGTATTCAACGAGATAGTTTAAACTTACTTAATTGATCTTATCCTATCCGCGCATCCCTCAGTAAATAACATTTAACACACCACCACTTTCAACACTTTCGCAGTCGCGATATACGTAGAAGACATGCAGTAAGAACCCCATGAGTGTGGTTAGAGCGCCGTGAGGTCGCCGTGCAGTCGCGATATACGTAGACGACATGTAGTAAGAACCCCATGAGTGTGGTTAGTGCGCCGTGAGGTCGCCGTACAGTCGAGATATTCGTAGAAGACGTGCAGTAAGAACCCCATGAGCGTGGTTAGAGCACTGTGAAGTCGCCGTGCAGTCGCGATATACGTAGAAGTCAGGCAGTAAGAACCCCATGAGTGTGGTTAGAGCGCCGTGAGGTCGCCGTGCAGTCGCGATATACATGTACGTAGAAGACGTGCAGTAAGAACCCCATGAGTGTGATTAGAGCACCGTGAGGTTGCCATACAGTCGCGATATACGTAGAAGACGTGCAGTAAGAACCCCATGAGCGTGGTTAGTGCGCCGTCAGGTCGCCGTACAGTCGAGATATTCGTAGAAGACGTGCAGTAAGAACCCCATGAGCGTGGTTAGAGCGCCGTGAGGTCGCCGTACAGTCGCGATATACGTAGAAGACGTGCTGTAAGAACCCCATGAGCGTGGTTAGAGCGCCTTGAGGTCGACTTGCAGTAGCGATATACGTAGAAGACAGGCAGTATGAACCCCATGAGCGTGGTGAGAGCACCGTGAGGTCGTCGTGAGGTCGCGATATACGTAGAATACGTGCAGTAAGAACCCCATAAGCGTGGTTAGAGCGCCGTGAAGTCGCCGTACAGTCGCAATATACGTACAAGACGTGCATTAAGAACCCCATGAGCGTGGTTAGAGCGCCGTGAGGTCGCCGTGCAGTCGCGATATACGTAGAAGACGCTCAGTAAGAACCCCATGAGCGTGGTTAGAGCACTGTGAGGTCGCCGTGCATTCGCGATATACGTAGAAGACGCGCAGTAAGAACCCCATTAGCGTGGTTAGAACGCCGTGATGTCGCCGTGCAGTCGCGTTATACGTAGAAGATGTGCAGTAAGAACCCCATTAGCGTGGTTAGAGTGCCGTGAGGTCGCGATATACGTAGAAGACGTGCACTAATAACCCCCTGAGCGTGGTTAGAGCGCCATGAGGTCGCCGTGCAAACGAGATATACCTAGAAGACGCGCAGTAAGAACCCCATGAGCGTTGTTAGAGCACCTAGGGATCGCCGTGCAGTCGCGATATACGTAGAATATGTACAGTAAGAACCCCATGAGTGTGGTTAGAGCGTGGTGAGGTCGACGTGCAGTCACGATTTACGTAGAAGACGCGCAGTAATAATCCCCTGAGCGTGGTTAGAGCGCCATGAGGTCGCCGTGCAGTCGCGATATACGTAGAAGACGTGTAGTAAGAACCCCCTGAGCGTGGTTAGAGCGCCATGAGGTCGCCGTGCAGCCGAGATATACGTAGAAGACGCGCAGTAAGAACGCCATGAGCGTGGTTAGAGCGCCGTGAGGTCACCGTGCAGTCGAGATATACGTAGAAGACGCACAGTAAGAACCCCATGAGCGTTGTTAGAGCGCCTCGGGAGCGCCGTACAGTCGCGATATACGTAGAAGTTGTGCAGTAAGAACCCCATGAGCGTTGTTAGAGCGCCTCGGGATCGCCGTACAGTCGCAATATACGTAGAAGTTGTGCAGTAAGAACCCCATGAGTGTGGTTAGAGCGCCGTTAGGTCGCCGTGCAGTAACGATATACGTAGAAGACGCGCAGTAAGAACCCCATGAGCGTTGATAGAGCGCCTCGGGATCGCCGTGCAGTCGCGATATACGTAGAAGTTGTGCGATAGGAACCCCTTGAGCGTGGTTAGAGCGCCGTGAGGTCGCCGTGCAGTCACGATATACGTAGAAGACGAGCAGTAATAATCCCATGAGCCTGATTAGAGCGCCGTGAGGTCGCCGTTCAGTCACGATATACGTAGAAGACGAGTAGTAAGAACCCCATGAGCGTGGTTAGAGCGCCGTGAGATCGCCGTACAGTCGCGATATACGTAGAAGACACACAGTAAGAACCCCATGAGCTTGGTTAGAGCGCTGTGAGGTCGCTGTGAGATCGCCGTGCAGTCGCGATATACGTAGAAGACTTGCAGTAAGAACCCCAGGAGTGTGGTTAGACCACCGTGAGGTCGCCGTGCAGTCACGATATACGTAGAAGACACGCAGTAAGAACCCCATGAGTGTGGTTAGAGTGCCGTGAGGTCGCCGTGCAGTCGCAATATACGTAGAAGACGCACAGTAAGAACCCAATGAGCGTGGTTAGAGCGCCGTGAGGTCGCCGTGCAGACGCGATATACGAAGAAGAGGTGCAGTAAGAACCCATGAGCGTGGTTAGAGCGCCGTGAGGTCGCCGTACAATCGTGATATACGTAGAAGAGGTGTAGTAAGAACCCCATGAGCGTGGTTAGAGCGCCGTGAGGTCGCCGTGCAGTCACGATATACATAGAAGACACGCAGTAAGAACCACATGAGCGTGGTTAGAGCGCCGTGAGGTCGCCGTGCAGTCGCGATATACGTAGAAGACACGCAGTAAGAACCACATGAGCGTGGTTAGAGCGCCGTGAGGTCGCCGTACAATCGTGATATACGTAGAAGAGGTGTAGTAAAAACCCCATGAGCGTGGTTAGAGCGCCGTGAGGTCGCCGTACAATCGTGATATACGTAGAAGAGGTGTAGTAAGAACCCCATGAGCGTGGTTAGAGCGCCGTGAGGTCGCCGTACAGTCGCAATATACGTAGAAGTTGTGCAGTAAGAACCCCATGAGCGTGGTTAGAGCGCCGTGAGGTCGCCGTGCAGTCACGATATACATAGAAGACACGCAGTAAGAACCACATGAGCGTGGTTAGAGCGCCGTGAGGTCGCCGTGCAGTCGCGATATACGTAGAAGACACGCAGTAAGAACCACATGAGCGTGGTTAGAGCGCCGTGAGGTCGCCGTGCAGACGCGATATACGAAGAAGAGGTGCAGTAAGAACCCATGAGGGTGGTTAGAGCGCCGTGAGGTCGCCGTACAATCGTGATATACGTATAAGAGGTGTAGTAAGAACCCCATGAGCGTGGTTAGAGCGCCGTGAGGTCGCCGTACAATCGTGATATACGTAGAAGAGGTGTAGTAAGAACCCCATGAGCGTGGTTAGAGCGCCGTGAGGTCGCCGTGCAGTCACGATATACGTAGAAGACACGCAGTAAGAACCACATGAGCGTGGTTAGAGCGCCGTGAGGTCGCCGTGCAATCGCGATATACGTGTATATAGATATATCAACTTTAAATAAAATGTAATGGACTACTTTGTCAATATTTATGTTTAATATTTGCATGAATGCTCCTACTTTACATACTGGATTTTAAAATCCAGTACTCAACGAGATGGTTTACACTTACTTAATTGATCTGATCCTATCTGCACACCCCTCATCAAACAACATATAACACACCACCACTTTCGAATTTTATAACATATCCCATATGAGCTTATTATGCATCCAACTAACGTTCCGCTCACGACACCAGTGAAACGGTGCATACACTGTGTTATTGTCCAACGATTGCAAAACAAACTTCCAGCTTACGAGTATATCTATCTCACTCGAAGATGTAAACAGTACTCTGGTTTGTGTGAAAAGACCGTAGTGGCAGATACCACCCATCAACGGATTCGAACTCGGCGCCTTTGTTGAGAGAGGTCCACACTCTACCACAGCAACGCTGCTTTTGTTGCGACACAAATGTGAAATCTGAACCTTCACTATCACGCTACACTTTAGCCCTGATTGCATTGTTGCACTTTGTTTGTGATCTTTGTTTCGATAAATTAACTACTTCATTTGTGTGGACTATACGGACACCTCTGACACAATGCGACTTTTAGGACCTGTGCATTTGAACCCTGACCCGGCGATTCGATCTTGACGATGCAAATGTAATTGGAATGCGTCATATATTCAAACTACGAGCTAAACCGTATATATAGGACGATGGATCGTTATGTGGGAAGATGTTTTGAGAAGTACTGGTGCGAGAAAGCCCCATTGACAGGTAAAGTGGTGGTCATTGGGGTTTGACCCCCATTCGCGGCACGACGCTCATGGTAGAGTGCCCTTTGACAAAGCACATTTTCTAGCCTAGTACTGGTTTGTTTATCTAGGGAGCTTGCATAGGTGAACTGTTGCCGTGATATAACTGAAATAATGTTGAAAGCGGCGTAAAGCCCCAATAATTCAAACAAAACAAATCATTGGATAACTTAAATACTGTTGAAAACGACGTACTATTACCACTTATTATAACCTGTATGTGGTAAGAATCCATATCGGAAGAATATATCAATCGGTTATAACGACGTACTATTACCACTCATTATAACCTGTATGTGGTAAGAATCCATATCGGAAGAATATATCAATCGGATATAACGACGTACTATTACCACTCATTATAACCTGTATGTGGTAAGAATCCATATCGGAAGAATACATCAATCGGTTATAACGACGTACTATTACCACTCATTATAACCTGTATGTGGTAAGAATCCATATCGGAAGAATACATCAATCGGTTATAACGACGTACTATTACCACTCATTATAACCTGTATGTGGTAAGAATCCATATCGGAAGCATACATCAATCGGTTATAACGACGTACTATTACCACTCATTATAACCTGTATGTGGTAAGAATCCATATCGGAAGAATATATCAATCGGTTATAACGACGTACTATTACCACTCATTATAACCTGTATGTGGTAAGAATCCATATCGGAAGAATACATCAATCGGTTATAACGACGTACTATTACCACTCATTATAACCTGTATGTGGTAAGAATCCATATCGGAAGCATACATCAATCGGTTATAACGACGTACTATTACCACTCATTATAACCTGTATGTGGTAAGAATCCATATCGGAAGAATATATCAATCGGTTATAACGACGTACTATTACTACTCATTATAACCTGTATGTGATAAGAATCCATATCGGAAGAATATATCAATCGGTTATAACAACGTACTATTACCACTCATTATAACCTGTATGTGGTAAGAATCCATATCGGAAGAATACATCAATCGGTTATAACGACGTACTATTACCACTCATTATAACCTGTATGTGGTAAGAATCCATATCGGAAGCATACATCAATCGGTTATAACGACGTACTATTACCACTCATTATAACCTGTATGCGGTAAGAATCCATATCGGAAGAATATATCAATCGGTTATAACGACGTACTATTACCACTCATTATAACCTGTATGTGGTAAGAATCCATATCGGAAGAATACATCAATCGGTTATAACGACGTACTATTACCACTCATTATAACCTGTATGTGGTAAGAATCCATATCGGAAGAATACATCAATCGGTTATAACGACGTACTATTACCACTCATTATAACCTGTATGTGGTAAGAATCCATATCGGAAGAATACATCAATCGGTTATAACGACGTACTATTACCACTCATTATAACCTGTATGTGGTAAGAATTCATATCGGAAGAATATATCAATCGGTTATAACGACGTACTATTACCACTCATTATAACCTGTATGTGGTAAGAATCCATATCGGAAGAATATATCAATCGGTTATAACGACGTACTATTACCACTCATTAGAACCTGTATGTGGTAAGATTCCATATCGGAAGAATACATCAATCGGTTATAACGACGTACTATTACCACTCATTATAACCTGTATGTGGTAAGAATTCATATCGGAAGAATATATCAATCGGTTATAACGACGTACTATTACCACTCATTATAACCTGTATGTGGTAAGAATCCATATCGGAAGATTATCGGATAGGGCCCTAACTCACAAGAAACAGCAGGGCGAACCTATGCAAACTTGCATTTGTCTAGCCCCGCCTTTCTGCCACACACACTCAACTTATAAAATGAACAATTCAAAACAAAATTTGAAATACAATATTCTTTAATAATACTATCAAATTGGCATTAATGGGCGCGTCTCCATAAACACTGTCAAATAAGAATAAACAAAATAGGCTTAAGACAAAGAGTGGGCTGCCAACCAAATTGGCTATTAGGGCTAGCCCCAATTTAGCTAAACATTTACAAACTTAAGCCCGGAAATATATTTGCACAGCTACCAAAAATCAAAAAATGATCAATGTCACCATTAGAGGTCAGACCCTGGGAATATTCAGTGGTCTGACCAATTTTTAGCTCAAAACTCAGTCATTGTAGTCACTAAATGACAATGTTAAAAAGATCACAAAACTGTAAAGGTTCGCTGCACGCCTGTCCAATTCGTCATGTTATTTTCTTTCTCAAGGAGACGCACCATTGTGTAAGTCCTGGTGTTAACATTTCTTTTCGAGGCAGTACTCTGTCTTGCATCACAAACCACTTGTTGCTGTTATGTTGAGATTCAAACTGAAATGGAGAAATCTACGGCGAGGACTCTGATACTTGCTAAAAGATAATATGGGAGGGAGGGTGGGTCTTTTTTCTCCCTCAGTTATTCTCTGGGTTTTGCCAAACAATCGAAGAAGCCGGTGTCGAATGACCTTGACACCGGATGAATTACACGCGCGTAAAACGCGTCATCGTAAGAAATACCCGCAATAAAATGTTCCATCCGATAAGATCCATTATGACTTAAAGCCATAATGGGTATTTATCGGATAGGGCCCTAACTCACAAGAAACAGCAGGGCGAACCTATGCAAACTTGCATTTGTCTAGCCCCGCCTTTCTGCCACACACACTCAACTTATAAAATGAACAATTCAAAACAAAATTTGAAATACAATATTCTTTAATAATACTATCAAATTGGCATTAATGGGCGCGTCTCCATAAACACTGTCAAATAAGAATAAACAAAATAGGCTTAAGACAAAGAGTGGGCTGCCAACCAAATTGGCTATTAGGGCTAGCCCCAATTTAGCTAAACATTTACAAACTTAAGCCCGGAAATATATTTGCACAGCTACCAAAAATCAAAAAATGATCAATGTCACCATTAGAGGTCAGACCCTGGGAATATTCAGTGGTCTGACCAATTTTTAGCTCAAAACTCAGTCATTGTAGTCACTAAATGACAATGTTAAAAAGATCACAAAACTGTAAAGGTTCGCTGCACGCCACAAAGGCAGCACAAGACTTACTCCGAAAAGGAAGCCGAATGCTGCCGACACGCCAAAGGGGGCAACAACGGATTAACTGCCCCCGCAACAGCGAAACTATTACCAAAAGCTGCAAGACGCGCCCCAAACAAATGTTAATTAACTGCAGAACTGATTGTTTTCTTTCACAAAGGCTGTTATACCCTTCGCTATTTGGTTTAAAAACAAAATGTTGCCGTGTTTACTCAAATGAACACCATCATCTAAATATAACTTTTCACTAACCGCACTCAACATAGGGTATTTAATAAAGCAGCCCCCGTTCCGGATTGCCAGCGTCCCTGCAAAACTATTGAGACGCTGTCTGCATCGCTCCATAGCCACACAGGAGATTGAATATCTCCAAGAAGCACGGGGCAGGACTTCAGACCAAATGATATAACATCCAGGGAGCTGCTCATTGACAAAATTGAAAGTCTTAACTACCACTTTTCTCAACCGCTTCAGGCTCACCTTTCCCAAATCATTACCCCCACAGTGGAGTAAAATTGCAAATGGATTATCCCCAACTTTATCCAAAGTTCTTAGTTTATACACTGCATTAAACAGGGTCAAACCTCCATAACCCTGCCACCACAACTGTATATCTGTTAGTCCTATGTTAGTTCCCATTTCCAAGGTTTTTGCCGTTATGAAGCCCCTTTTTATCAAAGATGAACCAACACACCAAATGTTGAGCTGTTTGGCACCTAAATACAATCTTGATTCATGTTATTACGTTAACAATGAGTTTCAAACTACATAAAAATAAAAATAAAAACTTAAAACATAACTGTACATGCCAACCCTGGGAGTTATCAGAGGAAGGCTTATAACAAGAAAAACTATACCTTACAAGGCACTGACCAAAACAAGCAGCCGGACAAGGGGAGCACAATTCTTAAAACAACTAAAGTTAACAATTTAAAATTGTCTAAATCCCTACAAATTTACAAAGGGCAAAGCAACGATCTAGAGAGGAAAACGCTACAAACCCTGCTAAGTACGTTAAGTCAGGACTGACAAAGCCGGGGCACGACATGTGCATAAGGCAATGAGTGTATATAACTTTTATAGGCATTAGAACTCCAGCGACCTGCCAGCTTAATAGTCTCCTCCGAGTATCCCAAGGCAGCAGCCGTAGTGGCTGCTCCTATTCTGAATGAATGTGTATTGTAAAGCTTATAACCTATGTCATTCGTGGCAAGAGCTTTTTTGAGAACCACTGAAAATTGGTTCCTTGTCAGTGGTCTCCCATCTAAATGGCAAAATAATGGACCTTCACATTGAGGCCGAGTTTGCAAATAATTAGTCATCAGTTGAAGAGGACAAACTCCTTTGTCTCTTTTATGTATTTTTATCTGAGTACCTTTGCCTGCTTGATCAGTCTTGGTATAGCGCAAATGAACTAGAATTTCATCTGAATTAATATGAATATCATTTCTTTTCAATACTTGATGCCCATTGTTTTTGGTAATTACTAACTCACCCACCCGGAAAAAACCAAAAAATGCAAGAGAGAAAGCAGCTGCAAACAGCTTCTGCTCATATGTATTAGAGGTCACATGTTGTAAAGCATTTACAATTGTAACAAGTATACTGATGGTAATGGGTAGCCTAACTTTTTTATGTTGGCTTGACCTCCGAAAACCTTCCAAAAGTTTACCTACCAGGTAGTGCTTTGTTGTATCTGTTGAAACACTTATTTTACATTGAAATGAAATTGCACTGATGTAAAGCTTTGCAGTATTAAATGCAAAACCTCTAGCTGACAGGCTAGCTATAAACAGCATAATTTGCTCTAAAGAGGGAGGCCAACTTTCTCCCAACTTATTGAAAACCCGGAACTCAGAAAATTTCTTTAAAGCATTCCTGTAAGAAGAAGTTGTATTACCCGCTAACGAGGCCTTTAAAAGTCTACCAGCCTCACATTTGAGATCACCAATTGAAAACAGTCTGGTATTAGTTCTGGACAGTGATTGGCCGTTGGATCTAAACTGAAGAATCTGTCCCACTGCTTACGAGAAATAGAATCAGCTAATGCATTATCTTGAGAAGAAATATGCTTTGCTCTAAAAACAATGTCAAATTGCATAGCTATGAATATAAATTGTCTAAGCAATACCATAACTGCCTTTGAGCGACTTGTCTGCTTGTTCATGATTGTCACTAGCCCTTCATTATCTATTAAAAGGATGATTTTCTTTTTCTTTAGCTTCTCACCCCATAAACAGAATGATAACAATACAGGGACCATTTCCAAAAATGTTATATCTGACATTACAGCCTTGACCTGCCAGTGCTTTGGCCAAGGAAAGAAGGCCCATTTACCATTAAAGTAACAGCCGCATCCAAGATCAGAAGAACCAGAACTGTCGGTTTGCAATCGTAGTGTGTACATATCATTCCAAACTGAATCTGGAATATGACAAATACCATTGAACTCTTTTAAAAAGGAAACCCATAGAGAAATGTCCAGCTTCATCTCATTATTCAGCCTTAACCTGTGATGAGGTTTGGACAATGAAGACATGGCGTCGTAAAAACGCCTTAAAAAAGCTCTACTTGAACGAATAGCTCGGCAAAAGAAATTGAGCTTTCCAGCCAGGTGTTGTAAAGCCCTAAGAGTAATTTTTTTCTTGTCTTGAAAGTTGCCTAAAAGTTCAACCAGCTCCTGTATCTTTTGTAAGGGAATCCTTATGACCATTTTTTTAGTATCAATCTCGAGGCCAAGAAACACTAAAACAGTTATCGGACCAACTGACTTTTCTTCTGCTATGGGCAGACCAATTTTGCAGCAGACTTCAGTGAAAGTACTCAGAAGTGTTTCGCAATCTCCCGAGAATGCACTGCCTGCAAAAATAAAATCATCCAAATAATGATCCATGGACATCCTATTGGATAAGTGACAAACGGTCCAATGAATGAATGAAGAAAACTGTTCAAAAATGAAACATGAGCTACTTAAACCCATTGGCAATGTTTTGTCAACGTAGTATTTTCCATCTACTTTGATACCAAGTAGCTGAAAGTCCTTTGGGTGAACAGGTAAAAGCCTGAAAGCAGACTTTATATCACGCTTTGCTAGAAGAGCATTTTTTCCCAGACTAAATATCATGTCTGCGACTTTGTCAAATGAAGTATACTGGACAGATGAATATTTCTCATCTATACCATCATTAATGCTTGCACCTTCTGGGTAAGATAAATGGGAAATTAGGCGCCAGCCACCGTCAGACTTTGGGACTATACCAACAGGCGAAATGATCATGTTTTCGAAAGGGATTTCAGTAAATGGCCCCTCTATTCTTCCCAAAGAAATTTCTCTGTAAATTTTCTCCTTGAGTTCATTGGGATGTAAATAAGCAGATTTCAAATTTCCAGATTCTTTGTGCTCCCTAGGTCCCGCATATCCTAACTTAAATCCAAACATGAAACCATCCAATAAAAATTTTGGATCTTTCCATTTTGGGTACATTGCTAAATACTCTAAGAGAGCAGAAAACCTGATAGGCGTTGGCGCTAATCTTTTTAGATTATTTTGAAAAGCGTGGGCGGAAACTTGGCTGCGAGTTGTTGAATGGACCCCTTGGTCTTTGCTGTGGCATAGATTGGCTAAATTGCTGTCCCTTCGGTCCTTGACCACACAGCCTAGAGGGGTGATCATTATTGCATTTTAAACAAGCATGTCGAAATGTACAGTTTAGTTTAGAGCAATATCTGAAATTAAAGTCAAAACATTTCTTGCCTAAATTCTTACTGGCTTGCTGCGGCATGGTTGTATTACTATTAGGAGCAGCCATAAACAGCAGCCAAAGCTCATAATCTATTTTCGCAAAAGACCTTGCGGGGTCTGCTGCAAGACGCAGTCTGAATTGTTGGTCATAAGCCCTCCAACCCATACCGCCATGTTGTTTTGCTCCGAGACGTATGTTACTTATATATTTTAATAAGTCCTGACATTTAATCGGATGTGCTGCAGTGAAAATGCTTGTAAATATAAGCATTGCATCCGTCCATGACTCAATGTTTAAGTATTTCTGGTTGTCTGCAGTGGATTTCAAAAGAAGTTCACCCCCTGACCCTACAGACAGACTATTTTCGTTACCAGAACCCCTACCAGAACTTAACAGGGCAGATAATTCCACATATTGATATGTTTTAATCTTATCCTTCAATTGTTGAGGAACTTGAAAGCCAATCTGACTCTCTACGCTTTGTGTCACATTGACCGATGCATCAAGTCCCTCAAACAGATTAACATCAACTAAACCTCTACCTGGATCCGTGGTTGTCTGTGTTACCCCAGTGGCAGCGATCACTGGTGGTTCAGCATCTCCCAAAAAATCAATGACAGACCCAACTTCTGATGTTGAAGAACCAGACCCATCTTGTGATGTTGAAGGACCAGACCCATCTTGTGATGTTGAAGGACGAACCACCGGTGTGTCGGTCGATACAGCTTCAGGCAGCCGCTTACCACTTGCTCTTCTCCTTTTCGCCCCACCAGAGCTCACAACAGTCTTCCTCTTTGGCATTATTTCCGCGTATGTACCGTAAAAGGAAAACACAAATTGTTATACATTATAAATGTATCCGTGTACAGGATTAATTCCCTACTATACAAACCCTCCAATATAATCTCTCAGCTCCAAACAAGTTGTAATTGCCCTTGGAAGCACCCAGTGCCACCAGAGCTATATATTATTATCATTCATATCCTAAGGACTCAATTGTAGTTTGTTGTCCAGCACCATAGTCTGATAATTGAGCGATATCGCCAATAATGCATAAATCCTACATTGACATAGGAGCCAACAACATAGGGGAGTCTGACAAAATATCTATTTCGTTTAAATAATGGACCATGAAAAGGCCAGGCTCAATTGTAGTTTGCTGTACAGCAAGTCCGATATCGCCAATAATGCATAAATCCTACAATAACATAAGAGCCAACAACCTAGGGGAGTCTAACACGCCAGACTGCCATTACATATAAACAATTAAATGTTGAAAATGGCGTTAACCAAGTCCCCATCTGCCTAGTACACTAAACGAACTTTGGGCCAAAGTGTTTTTCAATAACGAATACCTCACATGACCCAGTGCTCTTTACCAACAACGTTGAAGGAACGTTTTACCGTTGGCTCCACAAAAATCCATTTAAATGCTTAAAATCGTCAAAGATAAATCTGGATGATTCTTTCATGATGGGGCTATAGGACGACAACATATTGTCACAAATGTCCCATTACCTGACATATACCCCTTTACAAATGCACCATGCATTCAATGAAAATTAATCCTCTACCGCTAACAATTTTTGGGTGCGGTTTTGCATGTGAATCAACTAAAATCCATATAAAATTCATTAAATGTCCGCCATCTGAACGTGAATCATCTTTATAATGTAACAATAATTGCTCAAATATACACCGGCAGCTAATCAGACATACCGTTATTCTAGTCTGCAACCAAACTCTCTTTTTTCTCCCTCAGTTATTCTCTGGGTTTTGCCAAACAATCGAAGAAGCCGGTGTCGAATGACCTTGACACCGGATGAATTACACGCGCGTAAAACGCGTCATCGTAAGAAATACCCGCAATAAAATGTTCCATCCGATAAGATCCATTATGACTTAAAGCCATAATGGGTATATATATCAATCGGTTATAACGACGTACTATTACCACTCATTATAACCTGTATGTGGTAAGAATCCATATCGGAATAATATATCAATCGGTTATAAAGTTGTACTTTTACCAATCATTATAACCTGTATGTGGTAAGAATTCATATCGGAAGAAAATATCAATCGGTTATAAAGTTGTAGTGCTGCTGTGGTAAAATTACTAAACACTGTTCACAAATGAATTATATGAAAACCTGTCAGCAGCGTCTGTTAACGTGGATAGATTCCGATAAGACTGATCAGGTAGACACGGTGATCTCAAGCTACACTGTGCATAAGTGCTAACTTGATCCTTTTTCTACGAGCGGAGTCATCCAATACTAGTATTTCGGCGGAAGGTAATATCTATAGCCTTTCTAATTTTAGTTAAACTGTGAAAACTTTGATGATACTATGTGCTTGTTCTGATAGATCCGAGCATTCAATGTTCGATATGATCAGATTCTGAAAAATTAAATAAACGTAGGTCTATGCAATGAGGATTAAACTGATCTGTGTCAAACAATGTACGAGACACTTCATGATAAATATAGGATCTGACATGAGTTGTCATTTCATAAAAAGTTTTATCAAACCAGTTAAAGAAAATGTGTTATTAAGCTAGCCTTTGGCGAGCTTATTAACACAATTGTTGGCCAAGTTTCATAAAACTAAATGAAATGACAACGAATATCAGATTCTCTTCATCACATGACGAAACACAAAAAGAAAATTGGATTTTCGCTGTCGGAAAATAGTCCTAACATATAAAACTTAATAAACTGTTAACTAATCACACACAATAAATAATTTTATGACCGATAATGGTCCGTTTATCTCGTCCATCTATCCTGACGTTTGTGTTTACCGGATACACGTTCTCAGCTATTGGCGGATGAATACAACAGTAGTGATTCGGTTATGTTATATTAAACATGTGACATATAACTAACGTAATGGCTATATTAGATCGGATACAATAATTGTTATGTGATAAAAGGTACAAGTTGGCATTTCTAAAAAGTGTAGGGTCATATTTTGTTCATTCGCTTAGTTTTATCAGAATTTGTACAAGTTGATAGAATATTCTAATATAATTGTATAAGTTACATGTAATTTTTGAACGAGAAGATCTGGATCTATACTATTCAACAAGCTAAATTGTAGCTTTTCCTATGTACGGGCTCATATCTCTTTAAACCCTTTTCCACTTACAAACGCATGTTTACATATCTGCTGCCGACTACGTTTAACAACATTGTGGCAAAAAAAGCCTGCTTCTAATCAGTAATTTATCCTTTTACCACAATGTATTCAACTCTATTATATTATAATACTTTAATTTACACACGTTTTTCAAATATTTACCAAGATAATTTCAACTCGTCTGCTGCATATTTCATTTGTATATCTATATGTAGAAATATTTACATAACGCGATATTGCTGTTTTCAATAAAGTAGGGCTAAGATATATAAGGATTTAAGTACATGAATAAACGCCGCTTGTTAAAATATCTGATCAATCAGTTTTGTTGTGGACAAGGAAATATTCTAGGTAAATAGTCAGATAAACCTGCATCTCTGAAGGATGTATCATTTATTCATAACTATTCTATAGATCTGATGACTGCCTCATACATGTAGGTCGTCTAATATCTACTTTTGCGTCAGTCAAGCAATCCGATTTACATGTAGTTAAACGTCACAGAGAAGCCGGGTTCCGATTTTATAAAACCGAGCGATGATTCTATCATGAGATTTCATTTCACAAAACAAATCGAGCATCCTCTCATAATCTTTAGGTATATTGGGTAAATTCGGGACAACCTTTTACGCGGTATTGTCAGATCCAATGTAAGTACAGCGTAGTTTGTTGGTCCAAATTAATGAGGTCGGGGAGTAGCAATGTAAACACCTTCATATCCCGCTTCCTTCAACCAGTTCTCGATGATGGGAACGCTTGTATTCATTCAGTTGATGTTGCTCTGTGTCTTCTCGAACGCTTGAGGGAACGCTCTTTCTCCAGAACCGAGGGATGATTTATTTCCTGCTTACGAACTCCTGAAGCTATAATTTAAAAAAAAAAAAAACATTGTTACATTTATTTCTTACATTTCAATATGAAACATGTAAACTTTTCAATATTCAATATATATACCTTTCAATATGAAACATGTAAACATTTCAATACTCAGCATATAGATCTTTAATATTAAACATGTAAACCTTTCAATAATCAACATATTGACCTTTCAATTGTTTACATGTTAAACAAGTCAACTTTTCACCATGTAAGCCAAGTCAACCGATTTGGGGTTTTATTGCCTTGTTGGTATTTAATACATGTAAACTTGGCACTGCGAAAACCAAATACATGGTCTCCTTCATTTATAACAGCACCATGGCCTAATGGTAAGCGTCGGGGACATGGAACCAGGCGTCCCGGGTTCGATCCCTAGTCACGGCGCTGTGGTCGTGGGGGAGTGCCCTTGTGCAATGCACATTGCCTAGCCTATAGTAACGGTTTGTTTACCCAGGGATAATGAAAAAGCGAACTGTCGCTAAGATATAACTGATAAAATGTTTAAAACGATTTAAACAAATCATTTATAAACGTAGAGTTCTAGATAAGGAGGAGGAAACTGATCTCTTCCCCTCATTATCTTTGGTATAACCAAGCCAAACCATATAAGCCGTTCCGCGATAAAACCAACAGTGTGGACTCTGCTAAAAGTATCGACCCGGATCAGCCTAAGCATGCCGCGCAGGCTAACCCGGATAGATACGTTTCGCCTTCTGTGGATTTTCTGCTTCAGGAATCATTACTCTAATACCTCTATCCCCCTGAGACGGAATGTGTCTGCCCGGATCTGTATGCGCGGACTGCGCAGGTTGATCTGGTTCGATACATTACGCAAAGGCCATAACTTGGTTTTCTCGCTGGACGACTCATATGTTGATACTCATTGAGACTATTCTTTAGAGTACCAACACCATAGGGTGTGTATGAATTTTAGGGGGGAAAAGGTATGTCCCTTATATATTGCCCTGCTTGTTGTTCAATATCCACCTCTTTCCTGCCTACCATGTAAATATCAAGCAGATAACATAAAGAATTATTCGGACAATTGCACTCAATGAATTGATTGATTGATTGCGGTATGAAGCCGTGTTCACCATTTGTTTTAATTATATCACGTGACCAATCATCAATATGTTTTCTGGCTTTCTTACTCCACACAACATGATTAAGACTGTTAGCCTAATGTTGGAAAAATGAATAACGCGTGTTGAATTGAATGTTGTCAAACGTCGGAAAAGAATGAAGCCTTAACTGAACTTCGAACTCACAACTCCTGGATTGACAAGCCGCGTCGCTATCGACTGAGCTACCAAATGCACTCAAAAAAGGCACATACATGTTTTACGTGAATGTAAGTACATATATGAGTTTATAAAATACATCGTGCTAAAAGTTCTAAGCCGGGAGTCACCATGCCCTAAACTATAACAATACATACTACATCTACAAACAAAACAACGAATCAATCAAATAACCAACAGTTACTACCATATCATATCATATCATATCATTTCCTATCATAGAGATAGATGAAAACAAATAAAGCAATAATTCGCAAACACAAAACTGTCTGATCTATAAATACAATTTGAGTTTGCTTAGCATGATCAATTCAAGTATGCTGCTCTCACACAGTCCCGAATATCCTTCCTAATATGAAAATATTGTATTCGGCAAAAACAGAAAAGAATGGACAGGACAAAAAATGAAAATTTGAAACCTTACGAATCTTTGCGAATTTCTTACGAATGGTTGCGAGTGCTTGCGAATGTCTTCCGATCATTGCAAATGTATACGAATCCATTATAGGAATTTCTTGCGAATGGCCATGCGAGTGGTGCGAGTGCTTGCGAACACCTTATGAATGAAGCGATTGCGCAATCGATTGCTCTTGCGACTGCGTCTCTTCGTCACTTGTTCTCCAGCCGCCGGACAGAACACATCGAGTCAAGTTAATCATGGCAAGAGACTTCAAGATGGGCTCTAAGACCAAACGAATGGTGGTGAATGCCTTGCGAGCTCTACAAGTACTTTGTGAGGATTAAGAATGGTAACAAATACTAACGAATGGTTGTGAATGCCTTGCGAGCTCTACAAGTACTTTGTGATGATTAATAATGGTGGTGAATGCCGTGCGAGCTCTACAAGTACTTTGTGAGGATTAAGAATGGTTGTGAATGCCTTGCGAGCTCTACAAGTACTTTGTGAGGATTAAGAATGGTAACGAATACTAACGAATGGTTGTGAATGCCTTGCGAGCTCTACAAGTACTTTGTGATGATTAATACTGGTGGTGAATGCCGTGCGAGCTCTACAAGTACTTTGTGAGGATTAAGAATGGTTGTGAATGCCTCGCGAGTTCTACAAGTACTTGTTGATGATTACGAATGGTTGTGAATGCCTTGCGAGCTCTACAAGTACTTTGCGATGATTACGAATGGTGGTGAATGCCTTGCGAGCTCTACAAGTACTTTGTGATGATTACGAATGGTGGTGAATGCCTTGCGAGCTCTACAAGTACTTTGTGATGATTAAGAAATAATTACGAATACTAAGGAATGGTGGTGAATGCCTTGCGAGCTCTACAAGTACTTTGCGATGATTAGGAATGGCTTACGAATACTTACGAATATGATGCGAAAAAGTGAAAGTTACTTCCTTGCGAATTCTAGGATCATGTTGCTAATATTTGCAACAATAAACGAAGGCTTGTGACCATATCCCGATCATTATAATTAATTGGCGATTGCTACTTGCAAGGGCAATGGCAAGGAATTTGGGACTGTGTGAGAGCAGCAATACCAAAAACATGAAAATAAACAGCGGGACCAATCAGGCGAAAAATGTCAATCTCGTCATAACAACATGGGAAGATGAGCACGGGTACATTTCGATACACTCATTTAAAATAATCTTACTACAAATGGTTTTTTATTTAAGCAGAAGATAATGTTGACGATAATGCAACTATTATCTAATTTTATTTTTACCAATGTGTTTGAGCGGTATTGGTGAAGTGAATTGTATAACACACGAATGAAAATCATATTTACTACACACATTGATTTATGAGGCGTATTTCAAAAACATATACATGAAATAATTTGCCGGTTTTGGCGCCAAAGTGACTCACGTTATAATTGTAACGTCCACCCGCTGACGTGACGTCATTTTCATAGTTTGGTGTCCGCGTTGTAACAAAACTTGAAACAAAAACTAGTAGATACAATGTTGACACTCCCAGACGATACCATACGGCAGGTAGACAAATAAAAGGAACACTTATTGAATAAAGTAAATCAAAGACATTGTTTCGAAACGAACAATTACTCATTATGGGCAATAACAATTTTTACGATGTTTTCTATAGACGTCTGCTGCAGAGGCCTCATAAAGCGTATGTATGTGGGAAAGGGTTAATTAAGACATATACAAATTTAGCGCAGCTCATGTTTCAAGAAAAGAAAGGCAAAACTGTTTTGATTTCTGATTAAATGTTAATAGAGTGTTTATATCTGTTTAATATCATATATATAGAAAATAAAACAAGGTAACACGGAAATTCTATAATTCGGTGTCTCTCCATTATCGAGTCACTCCGTTCAATGGTACACCATGTTAGAGTCGTCTTTCTGGTAGGACTTTTTTAAACACAGAAAACGTTTTCAGAGTTTTGTAGTTTCGGACCATATTCTAGATCTATATCATTCGTAAATGAATTACAAAGGCTTTTTTGTTAAACTTCAGGTGAGTTTTGTAGTTTCGGACATGTTCTAGATCTACAACATTCGTAAATGAATTACAAAGGCTTTTTTGTTAAAACTTCAGGTGAGTTTTGTAGTTTCGGACCATGTTCTAGATCTTCAACATTCGTAAATGAATTACAAAGGCTTTTTTGTTCAAACTTCAGATGAGTTTTGTAGTTTCGGACATGTTCTAGATCTATATCATTCGTAAATTAATTACAAAGGCTTTTTTGTTCAAACTTTAGGTGAGTATTTTGATAACAATTGAATAGCTGCACAGAGGCGGCTCATATGAAACGACACTTTCCGTGAGCCTACATGTATATATCTCTGTTTGTATACATACATTATAATGTTCTAGTGTGTTCAAACGTCACCTGATCTAACTCGAAGTGTGTGTGTTTTGTAGACGTAATCCCTCCAATCAGACTGGAAAATCCGAACGCTTCTACATCGTAGCTAAAAGTTTAAAGACAATCAAATACGAACATTGAGAGGTGCTCTACCAAAAACCAACATTAGGGACATTTGCAACCAGTGTAGATTCAGATAAATCAAACTGTGCATCCGCGCAGCTGGATCGGGACATGCAAAGTTCGCCAAAAAGGTCAAAGAGGGGTTCAAGAGCATGGCTCTGTAGTCAGATTCTATCTGCACGTTTAATAATAACGCTAAAGTTGGTTTTCCTTGGAGCATACGCTACCAGTGTTCAAGAGCATGACTATGTAGTCAAATCCTATCTACTCGTTAAATAACAACGCTAAAGTTGGTTTTTCTTGGAGTATAAGCTACCAGTGGAGAACAATGTCAACCTGTTCCTCCACACACTCGAATAAGGATATGCACTGTTCGCCAAAAGGTCAAAAGGACGTGTCGAGAGCATGGATCGCAGGGTGATATGTTCTACACATTTAATAATAACAACGCTAAAGTTGGTTTTCTCCGCATTATATTGCAACGTATACTAGATAAGGAGGACAAAATTGGTCTGTTCAGATTGTGGCACTCAAAAGAATCGTATTAAAATCGGATTTAAAGACATTTTATTGACATAGTATTGACATACAGATAGTAGGGCTACCTTTCCAGTGTTTGTATCAGAATGTGCTTTTTTAAAAGTATGTATAACGTATATACGGACGATGAAGACTCCGGTGAGACTGACCGGAGTATTTACTGAACGCTGATGCATTAAATCCTCAAATCGCAAAACGCGGAATATAAGGAGCTGCATTAAAAACAGCTATTTAAAACACCATATAAAGGCATATTGACATACAGCTGTATAAAACACCATATAAAGGCATATTGACATACAGCTATATAAAACACCATATAAAGGCATATTGACATAGTATTGATATACAGATAGTAGGGCTACCTTTCCAGTGTTTGTATCAGAATGTGCATTTTTAAAAGTATGTATAACGTATATACGGACGATGAAGACTCCGGTGAGACTGACCGGAGTATTTACTGAACGCTGATGCATTAAATCCTCAAATCGCAAAACGCGGAATATAAGGAGCTGCATTAAAAACAGCTATATAAAACACCATATAAAGGCATATTGACATACAGCTGTATAAAACACCATATAAAGGCATATTGACATACAGCTATATAAAACACCATATAAAGGCATATTGACATACAGCTATATAAAACACCATATACAGGCATATTGACATACAGCTGTATAAAACACCACATAAAGGCATATTGACATACAGCTATAAAAAACACCATATACAGGCATATTGACATACAGCTATATAAAACACCATATACAGGCATATTGACATACAGCTATATAAAACACCATATACAGGCATATTGACATACAGCTATATAAAACACCATATAAAGGCATATTGACATACAGCTAGTGGGACTATACCTCCAGTGTTTGTTTCAGAAGATGCATTTGGGTATGTAGTACATATATACTCGGACGATGGAGACTGTCAGATACACAGGCTGGTCGGAGTTCTCACTGTACGCTGATGCATTAAGTACCAGAGGACTAGATAAAAGAGAGAGAATAGGTCTTTTCCTAACAATATTTCTCTTATTACTCAACCAAATCCTGTGTTTTGGGTACTCAAACGATTCTTTTGAGATCCAACAACATAGGAATTGAATGTCAAATAAGAATTTTAGAACATGAAAAATGGCCCTTATTTAGAGCTCTGATTATGATCCGAAACCGCCATACACGGATCCTACGAAGCTTTATTCAAACAATGGCTAAATATCAAAAAGTTAAAGAAGTGCATTTACCTGCAAATTAATTATTTTCAAACATGTTTTTAGTAGAATTATGTTTTCATCTTTGTGTGTTACATTTTATTTGGTATTTATAAAGTTTCACTTTCTGCCGTACGATATTGACGTCCAGCAGGCGGTTATTACACAATACAGTCTTTATACCCAAACTATCACCACAACCGGTACTGGCTTTACCTGGTTAAATTCGTATTTCGTGTTTAATTTGTTCGTAACATCGCCTATTAACCTTGGTAGAACAAGTGCTCCGGTTCTTTATACGAATATAGAAATAATTGACTGAAAGGAGGAGATTATAACGTCGCTTTCAATGGTATATCATATATAACACGACGACCATTTCATATATAACACGACGATCATTTCATATATAACACGGCGACCATATCACATATAACACGACGATCATTTCATATATAACACGACGACCATTTCATATATAACACGACGATCATTTCATATATAACACGACGACTATTTTATATATAACACGACGACCATTTCATATATAACACGGCGACCATATCATATATAACACGACGATCATTTCATATATAACACGACGACCATTTCATATATAACACGACGATCATTTCATATACAACACGACGACCATTTCATATATAACACGACGGCCATTTCATATATAACACGACGACCATTTCATATATAACACGACGACCATTTCATATATAACACGACGACCATTTCATATATAACACGACGACCATTTCATATATAACACGACGACCATTTCATATATAACACTACGACCATATCATACATAACACGACGACCATTTCATATATAACACGACAACCATTTCATATATAACACGACGACCATATCATATATAACACGACGATCATTTCATATATAACACGACGAACATTTCCTATATAACACGACGACCATTTCATATATAATACGACGACATTTCGCCTTACGTGGGTGTCCTGGCTTTCTCGACACATGTACTCAACACAATATTCTTCCCATGTAACTTGTTGTCTTCCAACATTGACAACTTAGCCTATTGAAGGCCGAATGACGTAAGTCACTTCGTCAATGACTTTTGAAAATCAACGGAAATAAATGAATGAGCGAGTCGGGGTTCGAACTTTCAATCTCTGAATTGATAGCCCCTTTCATTATCGACTGAGTAATTGCGGGTTGACGGAGAATTTAGTTTATTAGAGTTTAACGCCGTTTGCAACATTATTTCAGTTATATCACGGCGACAGGTAATTTATTCATGATCCTTTGGTAAACAAACCAGTACTAGGCTAGGAAATGTGCCTAGCCCAAGTGCACTCAACACTGACCGTAGCGACGCGCTTGGGGACCGAACCCGGGACGCCCGGTTTTTAATCTCCGACGCTAACCACTCGACCACGGCGAATTCCTGGATGGACGGAGAAAAACAGTTTCATGATTTCTGCGAATTAAGATAAAAGAGTGTTTGTGTTCACGCTAATTATGCGCATGTGTAATACATACTAATACAATAGGTTAGTCCGTGCGAAAAGGTACACATTGACATTTGTGGAGAGTATCAATTCAGATCAGTCTAATCAAAAGTCTTTACTATTCAGATATGACTTACATAAGCTTGCGAGAAGTTTCCGTGAACTTGAGTAGACTCTCTTAACAAGAAGCCGATGTGCAGACTGACCTTAACTTACACCGTTCAGAAATGCCAAAGTGTACCCTTTCCCATGGAGGGGCTCACATATAGATGATAATTATTTGTCGAAGTTTTTATATAAAGATAACAAATATTGAGAGGAAACGAATACAAAAAATAAATGTTCACAATCATCTATTTCACAAGAGAAGCATTGCTGTTCAAGAATATATCTAGACTGAAGTTACCTGAGTTACATATAGATGATAATTATTTATCGAAGTTTTTATATAAAGATAACAAATATTGAGAGGAAACGAATACAAAAAATAAATGTTCACAATCATCTATTTCACAAGAGAAGCATTGCTGTTCAAGAATATATCTAGACTGGAGTTACCTGAGTTACATATAGATGATAATTATTTGTCGAAGTTTTTATATAAAGATAACAATTATTGAGAGGAAACGAATACAAAAAATAAATGTTCACAATCATCTATTTCACAAGAGAAGCATTGCTGTTCAAGAATATATCTAGACTGGAGTTACCTGCCCCTACTCTTATAATATCGGGTCATGCAGACATAACTAATGGCGGTGCCTTTTTAGTCATTGTGTATTAAGCAGAAGGCTATAGAGATACTCTTTTAGTCATTGTGTATTAAGCAGAAGGCTATAGAGATAATCTTTTAGTCATTGTGTATTAAGCAGAAGGCTATAGAGATAATCTTTTAGTCATTGTGTATTAAGCAGAAGGCTATAGAGATAATCTTTTAGTCATTGTGTATTAAGCAGAAGGCTATAGAGATAATCTTTTAGTCATTGTGTATTAAGCAGAAGGCTATAGAGATAATCTTTGAGTCATTGTGTATTAAGCAGAAGGCTATAGAGATAATCTTTTAGTCATTGTGTATTAAGCAGAAGGCTATAGAGATAATCTTTTTAGTCATTGTGTATTACGCAGAAGGCTATAGAGATAATCTTTTAGTCATTGTGTATTAAACAGAAGGCTATAGAGATAATCTTTTAGTCATTGTGTATTAAGCAGAAGGCTACAGAGATAATCTTTTAGTCATTGTGTATTAAGCAGAAGGCTATATAGATAATCTTTTAGTCATTGTGTATTAAGCAGAAGGCTATAGAGATAATCTTTTAGTCATTGTGTATTAAGCAGAAGGCTATAGAGATAATATTTTAGTCATTGGGTATTAAGCAGAAGGCTATAGAGATAATCTTTTAGTCATTGTGTATTAAGCAGAAGGCTATAGAGATAATCTTTTAGTCATTGTGTATTAAGCAGAAGGCTATAGAGATAATCTTTTAGTCATTGTGTATTAAGCAGAAGGCTATAGAGATAATCTTTTAGTCATTGTGTATTAAGCAGAAGGCTATAGAGATAATCTTTTAGTCATTGTGTATTAAGCAGAAGGCTATAGAGATAATCTTTTAGTCATTGTGTATTAAGCAGAAGGCTATAGAGATAATCTTTTAGTCATTGTGTATTAAGCAGAAGGCTATAGAGATAATCTTTTAGTCATTGTGTATTAAGCAGAAGGCTATAGAGATAATCTTTTAGTGAACCAAGCCAGTTTAAACATTCGACCTTGAAATGTTGTTTGCTTTATCATTTACGTATTGATCCCCTGCATCAAGTTTTATTGCTGCGCTGTTTGATTTACTGTAGTACGCAGGGTACCAGATTAACATGTGACGTCTAATTTACTGTTGTACGCCGGGTACCAGATAAACATGTGACGTCTAATTTACTGTTGTACGGCGGGTACTAGAGTAACCTGTGACATGCTAAGAGAAAACATTTAGCGCAACATATTTGTGTTACAGCCGAAATGAAAAACAATACAATATATCTAAGACAATCTATATATTTTTTCTATGGAACAAAGTGGAAAGCATTCATGTGAAATTTTACAACTAATCATCATCGGTAAGTGGGCGGGTCATTAGTTTAATCTATATCTACCCGGTATGACGTCATTTCAAATTATATTAGACGTGCAACTAGTGTGGCGACATACATAGTTTTGTTTGAGAGTAGATGCATTTAGTTTTATGTTACATACATGTCTGGTTTTGTTTGAGAGTAGATGCATTTAGTTGTATGTTACATACATGCAGACTGTGAAGACTGACCGCCTCAGTGATGAATGGTAAAAGGTCCGCCTCGGTGCGGGAGGTCGCAGGTTTGACCCCCGGCGGGGTTATTGCAAAGGCGTTTCCTAGGTAAGTTACAAGTCCTACTAGTTCATTTATCCTCCCAAAAGTCAGTCAGTCGTAATGCCAACCTCGCAGCCCTGAGTGTCAAGGAGGGTACATAAAACACATCCGATATGTGAGGACTTAGATCAATGTGAGAACCGAAACTACACAGGGGGATCAAAATTAACAGAGAGTTCCAAGAGTCATTCTCAACTCTTTTCCACACGTAGACTATTTTTAACGCATATTGAATAGACTACATTTGAGTTCATACCGGCTAAAGGAGAAATTGCCTAAATGGTCACGAGTAAAATGGTACACGCTTTTTGAAGTACATGTATACGAATCAGACGAATATATATTTGTTTCACAATGTTTTAAAATTATCTTTTCAGTAATTTCATTTTCATTGATATGTAATTTCCACATTTTTAGTCTGCCGCTGATTTGTTGTTTGTGGGATAGGGTTAAGGTAAGTATACCTAAGCTGTAAAGTGTGTAAAGCCTAATAAACATGCACACACAGCACGTGTATACATGTCATGTTTTGTTTGAGAAGGGAACAAATTCTGCTACGGGTGCGGGATGTCGCGGGTTCGATGCATTTAAGTCTATGTTACAAACATGTGGACTGTGAAGATTGACCGCCCCGGCTGCGGGATGTCGTGGGTTCGATGCATTTAAGTCTATGTTACAAACATGTGGACTGTGAAGATTGACCGCCCCGGCTGCGGGATGTCGTGGGTTCGATGCATTTAAGTCTATGTTACAAACATGTGGACTGTGAAGATTGACCGCCCCGGCTGCGGGACGTCATGGGTTCGGTGCATTTAAGTCTATGTTACAAACATGTGGACTGTGAAGATTGACCGCCCCGGCTGCGGGATGTCATGGGTTCGATGCATTTAAGTCTATGTTATAAACATGTGGACTGTGAAGATTGACCGCCTCGGCTGCGGGATGTCATGGGTTCGATGCATTTAAGTCTATGTTACAAACATGTGGACTGTGAAGATTGACCGCCCCGGCTGCGGGATGTCATGGGTTCGATGCATTTAAGTCTATGTTACAAACATGTGGACTGTGAAGATTGACCGCCCCGGCTGCAGGAGGTCGCGGGTTCGATACCCGGCCAGGTCATACCAAAGGCTTTTCCTGGGTAAATTACCAGTAATACAAGCTCACTTATCCTTACACCAGTTAGTCAGTCGAAATGCTAACCCCGCAACCCTGAGCGCCAAGGAGAGCAGCCGTTACTATGACCAGACCAGGAATCGATTCGGCAACCTCCTGCACACGAGGCAGACGCTCTACCACTACACCACCAAGGTTATATATTATATATACTGACATGGATATAGCATTAAACCCTAATACGTATTTCCATTAACTGAATTCTAATAAATACTAGGCTCATGCTAAACCAAACACTCAGCCGCTGCGAGAAGGTATCGATCCTGCGACGCCATGCATCAAAGCTACAACGCAGCTAAATCGCAGCAGTTGATTACTTATCCGCGCTGGTCGATCATGAGTCACAGGCCGAAAGACCCTGAAACATGCATTCTATTAATGAGCTTTCAGTATATGTATATAGCCAGTTGCTTGGAAAGACGGTTGTGTGGAGTACTTGTGTTAGAAAGACGTGAAACACTCGGGTATGTGAACTTGCCGCCGTAATATGACTGAAACATTGATTAAAATGGTGTTAAATCACAATCAACAACAATCAACATGAGTCACAGTGGGTTTTTAACCCTTATCTCTATGTATTCTTATTTTGACGCATTTTGATAATAAATAAAAAACAATTTCTAAATTTGCTACAATGTTTTCCTTTTCTGCTGTGGTAGATTTGTTTCAATTGTGGGAAAGAGTCAGGGTAGGTATACTTAAGCACCACTCCTTTAAAACCAATCATTGGTACAGTACAGCTCAAGGGGGTTTTCCCAAAAACCCTCACCCCCGCGGGCTGATAAGACAGCCCACCGCGTTCCCGCTCACCTGTACGCAGGGTTTCCCCTACAATAACCCGGCGATCCCGCGGGGTTTGATCATTCAACTATTAAGCCCGCGGAGGGAAATCCGATAACGATTTATGACGTCACGATGATTGACAGCTGTGATTAAGGCAGCCCCCGGCGTTCCCGCTCATCTGTATGCGGGGTTTCCCCTACAATAACCCCAGTACCGCGGAATTTCATCATTTTTCAAACGGTAGTTAATATACAACATCACACTATTGGACTAAAATGTTTTTAAATCAAGAGGGATATCCTATTCAGTAACCCAGACGCGACATGTAACATTAACCCATCTGTAATGCGATGAAAGCAAGTGAACGTCAATTATTACTTTCAATTAATAGGTGTTAAAAACATGTCGACAATCTGAGTTGTTTGGTATTATTATGTTATGGTTAATCTCTTATGCTGTCGGCTTTATGAAGCATTCATGTATCATAAATTCACAAATCAATTCTACCACCCGGTGTCCTCCCCTATTAATATAGGCGAATCTTTGATTGCCGGATCTGTTTTCTGGCCGACTGGATAAGTCAAACAAGAAATAAAATGACAACTGGACGCTTGTTAATGTTAATGAGAATCGAAATGTTTAATTCACAATACTCGCATTTGGTACGGTTTCGAATATGGAAACTTATACACAATATTGACTGGAAAGATGATGAAGTTCAATTATGTTGTTGTCTATATGTTTTCCCTTTTCCACTTGCAGACGCTTTCTGACGCAGTTACAAAAGAAGAATTTGGAAACATTGTGACATAATACGAAACTGTCTCAATGGTTTCAACCTTATTCAATAATAAGTGTACTTCCGTTTATAGAGTTTCCAAATGTTTACCTACAAGTTTTCAAATTGGCTACTGCTGATGTGTTGCATGTGGAAAATGGTTAATAAGAATAGCCTTCCTCTCAGTGGCATAATACAACTTAGTTGTAAAGGATGTGCATGTAATGTAATTCAAAAAAAAATATCACCATTCGCATACGCGCAATAAGATCATGATGTAACCGTCTTACTACATGCATCTAGGCTTACAAGCCTCACAAGAACGGTTATGACCAAACACTAACTATAAACGTACGTTTTTTATTGTAAATTCTATTTATGTCAATATATCCGAAGGTCGGTTTTGGCGTGACGTGAAACATGTATTAACAAAACCCGTCATGAGCAAGTTCTCCATTGTCAAATGTTTTCATCTCTAGTCCATAATAGATCTTTAAGTTTTTGATATATGTTTCTGTATTATATGTAGACGTTTTGAATGATGTCTACTGCGGATTTATCATATGTTGGAAAGGGGGGTTAAAGAAAAAATAAAAGCATGAGTCGGGGTTCGAACATTCAATCTCTGAATTGATAGCCCCTTTCATTATCGACTGAGTAATCGCGAGTTGACGGAGAATATAGTTTATTATAGTTTAACGCCGTTTGCAGCATTATTTCAGTTATATCACGGCGACAGGTAATTTATTCATGATCCTTTGGTAAACAAACCAGTACTAGGCTAGGAAATGTGCCTAGCCCAAGTGCACTCAACACTGACCGTAGCGACGCGATAGGGGACCGAACCCGGGACGCCCGGTTCTTAATCTCCGACGCTAACCACTCGACCACGGCGAATTCCTGGATGGACGGAGAAAAACAGTTTCATGATTTCTGCGAATTAAGATAAAAGAGTGTTTGTGTTCACGCTAATTATGCGCATGTGTAATACATACTAATACAATAGGTTAGTCCGTGCGAAAAGGTACACATTGACATTTGTGGAGAGTATCAATTCAGATCAGTCTAATCAAAGTCTTTACTATTCAGATATGACTTACATAAGCTTGCGAGAAGTTTCCGTGAACTTGAGTAGACTCTCTTAACAAGAAGCCGATGTGCAGACTGACCTTAACTTACACCGTTCAGAAATGCCAAAGTGTACCCTTTTCCCATGGAGGGGCTCACATATAGATGATAATTATTTGTCGAAGTTTTTATATAAAGATAACAATTATTGAGAGGAAACGAATACAAAAAATACATTTTCACAATCATCTATCTCACAAGAGAAGCATTGCTGTTCAAGAATATATGTAGACTGGAGTTACCTGCCCCTACTCTTACAATATCGGGTCATGCATACATAGCTAATGGCGGCGCCTTTTTAGTCATTGTGTATTAAGCAGAAGGCTATATAGATAATCTTTTAGTGAACCAAACCAGTTTAAACATTCGACCTTGAAATGTTGTTTGCTTTATCATTTACGTATTGATCCCCTGCATCAAGTTTTATTGCTGCGCTGTTTGATTTACTGTAGTACGCAGGGTACCAGATTAACATGTGACGTCTAATTTACTGTTGTACGCCGGGTACCAGATTAACATGTGACGTCTAATTTACTGTTGTACGCCGGGTACCAGATTAACATGTGACGTCTAATTTACTGTTGTACGGCGGGTACTAGAGTAACCTGTGACATGCTAAGAGAAAACATTTAGCGCAACATATTTGTGTTACAGCCCAAACGAAAAACAATACAATATATCTAAGACAATCTATTTTTTTTTCTATGGAACAAAGTGGAAAGCATTCACGTGAAATTCTACAACTAATCATCATCGGTAAGTGGGCGGGTCCTTAGTTTAATCTATATCTACCCGGTATGACGTCATTTCAAATTATATTAGACGTGCAACTAGTGTGGCGACATACATGTCTGGTTTTGTTTGAGAGTAGATGCATTTAGGTTTATGTTACATACATGTCTGGTTTTGTTTGAGAGTAGATGCATTTAGTTTTATGTTACATACATGTCTGGTTTTGTTTGAGAGTAGATGCATTTAGGTTTATGTTACATACATGTCTGGTTTTGTTTGAGAGTAGATGCATTTAGGTTTATGTTACATACATGTCTGGTTTTGTTTGAGAGTAGATGCATTTAGTTTTATGTTACATACATGCAGACTGTGAAGACTGACCGCCTCAGTGATGAATGGTAAAAGGTCCGCCTCGGTGCGGGAGGTCGCAGGTTTGACCCCCGGCGGGGTAATTTCAAAGGCGTTTCCTAGGTAAGTTACAAGTCCTACTAGTCCATTTATCCTCCCAACAGTCAGTCAGTCGTAATGCCAACCCCGCAGCCCTGAGTGTCAAGGAGGGTACAGAAAACACATCCGATATGTGAGGACTTAGATCAATGTGAGAACCGAAACTACACAGGGGGATCAAAATTAACAGAGAGTTCCAAGAGTCATTCTCAACTCTTTTCCACACGTAGACTATTTTTAACGCATATTGAATAGACTACATTTGAGTTCATACCGGCTAAAGGAGAAATTGCCTAAATGGTCACGAGTAAAATGGTACACGCTTTTTGAAGTACATGTATACGAATCAGACGAATATAAAAAAAAATTCACAATGTTTCAAAATTATCTTTTCAGTAATTTCATTTTCATTGATATGTAATTTCCACATTTTTAGTCTGCCGCTGATTTGTTGTTTGTGGGATAGGTTTAAGGTAAGTATACCTAAGCTGTAAAGTGTGTAAAGCCTAATAAACATGCACACAAAGCACGTGTATACATGTCATGTTTTGTTTGAGAGGGGAACAAATTCTGCTACGGGTGCAGGAGGTCGCGGGTGCGATGCATTTAAGTCTATGTTACAAACATGTGGACTGTGAAGATTGACCGCCTCGGCTGCGGGATGTCGTGGGTTCGATGCATTTAAGTCTATGTTACAAACATGTGGACTGTGAAGATTGACCGCCCCGGCTGCAGGAGGTCGCGGGTTCGATGCATTTAAGTCTATGTTACAAACATGTGGACTGTGAAGATTGACCGCCCCGGCTGCAGGAGGTCGCGGGTTCGATGCATTTTAGTCTATGTTACAAACATGTGGACTGTGAAGATTGACCGCCCCGGCTGCGGGATGTCATGGGTTCGATGCATTTAAGTCTATGTTACAAACATGTGGACTGTGAAGATTGACCGCCCCGGCTGCAGGAGGTCGCGGGTTCGATGCATTTTAGTCTATGTTACAAACATGTGGACTGTGAAGATTGACCGCCCCGGCTGCAGGAGGTCGCGGGTTCGATACCCGGCCAGGTCATACCAAAGGCTTTTCCTGGGTAAATTACCAGTAATACAAGCTCACTTATCCTTACACCAGTTAGTCAGTCGAGATGCTAACCCTGCAACCCTGAGCGCCAGGGAGAGCAGCCGTTACTATGACCAGACCAGGAATCGATTCCGCAACCTCCTGCACACGACGCAGACGCTCTACCACTACACCACCAAGGTTATATATTATATATACTGACATGGATATAGCATTAAACCCTAATACGTATTTCCATTAACTGAATTCTAATAAATACTAGGCTCATGCTAAACCAAACACTCAGCCGCTGCGAGAAGGTATCGATCCTGCGACGCCATGCATCAAAGCTACAACGCAGCTAAATCGCAGCAATTGATTACTTATCCGCGCTGGTCGATCATGAGTCACAGGCCGAAAGACCCTGAAACATGCATTCTATTAATGAGCTTTCAGTATATGTATATAGCCAGTTGCTTGGAAAGACGGTTGTGTGGAGTACTTGTGTTAGACGTGACACTCGGGTATGTGAACTTGCCGCCGTAATATGACTGAAACATTGATCAAAATGGTGTTAAATCACAATCAACAACAATCAACATGAGTCACAGTGGGTTTTTAACCCTTATCTCTATGTATTCTTATTTTGACGCATTTTGATAAGAATAAATAAAAAACAATTTCTCAATTTGCTACAATGTTTTCCTTTTCCATATTTTTGCTGAGATATTTTCAAAGTCTGATGATGTAGATTTGTTTCAATTGTGGGAAAGAGTCAGGGTAGGTATACTTGAGCACCACTCCATTAATACCAACCATGGTAGTTTATGTCGGTGCGAAATGCATAAAGTCAAATAATTGATTGATTGATTGATTGGTGTTTGAAGCCGCTTATAACAATTGTGCAGTTTTTCGTTTGTTGGTCATTTTTGTTGGCCTCCCCTAATATTTAATGTATAACTTTATTAACACGTGTGGAAATAAAAAGCCTCTATAACAATAAACACATCTTTAGTGTCGGATACTTTAAACCGGAACAATTGTTCGGTTATATCACGGCATTTCCTTGGTAAGTTACAAGTACTACTGGTCAATTTATCCTGACGACAGTCAGTCAGTTGTAATGATAACGCCGCAAGCCTGAGTACATATAAAAGAAGCAGCCGACTTTTGAAACAAAAAGACGAATGGAAAGAAATGTTGAAAACGAATATTTTCTCATTTTGCCACAATGTTTAAAATTTATTTTTTCAGCAATTAAACTTTCAATGATATATATATATTTTACTTTTGCCTATATTTTTTCAGCAATTAAACTTTCAATGATATCTATATTTTTTACTTTTGCCTATAGATGCTTTTTGTTGTACGTGGGACAGTTGTAGAGCACGTATACTTAAGCTGCGCTCAAAGAAAAACAACCATTAGTACTTTTCTTTTCGTATAAAGCCTAATAAACCTGCACACAAAGCACGTGCAATACGTGTCGACGTTGTGTGAGACTCCGCATATATCTCTATCTGGATCTACGGAATCACAGAGGTTTCCAAAAGAAATCTACACCGTTTTACACATGCAATTTGACTTCTTTACATCACACGACTATTGAAAACATTGTGACTAAGTGTAGAAAAAGCTAAAGACGAGCAATTTTTTAATTTTACCACAATGTTTTACTTCTATATAGACTTATCAAACTCTCAATGATAGATAATTTCAAACAAACGACTATCGAAAACATTGAAGTAAAAGGAGAAATGGTCACAACGATCAATTCCTCCTTTCGCGACAATGTCATTACAATTTCCAGTCACTATATTTTCATTCAAAGAGATTAAGGATACTTTTACTCAAAATATTTAAAGGTCATCTTGTTAAAATGTGTTGTGTGTGGGAAAGGGCTAAAATACAAGCCAAAAAAAATGTAATTTCTGTATTTGCCACAATGTTTTCATTTATTTCATCATTCACTCTTTCATTTATAGATAGTTTCCACATTTTTGCTTTGTTATATTCAAAGTTGTCGTAACGCTGATTAATGGTTAATGTACGTATAGTTGAGCTACACCCCATAAACACTAACCATGAGTAATTTACAGTCTGTGTAAAGTTTGTAAAGTCAAATAAACCTGCACGCAGAGCACGTGACAACTGTGTAGACGAAGATTAATGTGAGTAACCGCATACATGGCAATAATAATAATTTGTAACAGACGACCTTTGAAACAATGTGACAAAAGGAGCAATTTTTCCTTTAGCAACAACGTTTTCAACTTTTGTTCAAGTAATGATACTTTTATTTAGGTATTTTCCATACTTATGTCTACATGTTTTCAAAGTCGTCTGTAGCATATTGGTTGGAAAGAGTTGATCATCAATTATTAGATATTTCATTTCCGTGTACAGTTTGTAAAGCTAAAGAATCACGTGCGACCTGTGTATACAAAGATCTATGTAGGAATCCGCATATATCTCTTTCTGGATCTACATCGGTCAACCGAGAGTTACAGAGGGTGCCAATACACTGATATACCCTTTCCTACATGTAGACGCATGTTGACAAATTTGTAGCAGACGACATTTGAAAGCAGTGTGACAAAAGGAGCAATTTCTACTTTAGCAACACTGTTCTCAACCTTTTTTCCAGTAATAACACTTTCATTTAGGTATTTTGAAAACTTCTGCCGAGACATTTTCAAAGTCGTCTGTAACATATGTTGTAGGAAAGAGTAACTTGATCTGCGCTACGAGAAAACCAATCATTATGTACTTACGTGTTAGGTTTGTAACGCCTTAGGGGTCATATAACACTTGGAGTCGGAATATTCGTGTTATGGCCAGGGTCTAAAATATAAATACTGAAAAACTGTGAGTTTTAGGTACATTTCTGGGCTAAAGGTATTTTTTTAAGGTTATAAATGTAAACATTAGACGTAAAGCATGAGTTTGAATTTTGCTATCTGACCCTTTCCTCTTTGAGTCTACTTGTGTATGGCCAGAAGTGCGAATCTATCCTTTGTGAGCTAGGAGCATTCTGTTGCATGTAAACAAAGGTACCATTTTTCAGTTGAAAAGTGTGCATAAAGGAGCTGGTAACGTGGTATTTCCTTAGGCATCCTCAGATTGCATACAGGTTTTGGTCCCATAGTAGCTGATGATTTTTAACCCTAACCCCTGCGAATTTTTGTTGTGATTTTTCGATTTAAGGGTAAAAATGGTATTTTTCTGCATTTTTTGGCGACCTTGCAAGTCGTTTGAAAGTGCTATAAATTTCCAAAATCCAGATTGATACATTGATTTACTGTTATTTTCTAATAATTCTGACATCCTTTGTTTTCAACAAAATGGTTTATTTCATTTCAGTGATTCTGTGCCAGCTGTTTTTGGATTAACAGACAAGAGGGTCGAGCGTTTACGGGAAGATTGACTTTCTACTGTGTATTGCCACCTTATACACCTGGACAACCAAGAGTCATTATAGGCGTGCCAAAAAACTTATAAACCACAGGGACTTGCTCCTTTAAAAATAAATATGACTTTTTGCATACATAGGGTCATATCTATTTTTAGAGGAGCAAGTCCCTGTGTATAAACCCTTTTCCAACATGCAGACGCATTTTAACGACTTTGAAGCAGATGACCTTTAAAAGCATTTTGACAAAAGAAGCATTTTTTCACTTTGCCAGAAGGATAATGAGTCAAAGAGGGTTATAAGAAACTTATTTACCCTTCCCAAAACTAGCAAGTGTTCCTTCTGTCAGATTTAAAAAATAAAACTTTATAAGAATAAAACTCTTAATTTGAAAAAGAAGATAAGAAATAAACTACGTTTAAAAACATTGTGATGAGGAAAAAGTTGCACAAATTGAGTGATTTCTCTTTTTGCAACAATGTTAAAAACTTTATTCAAGTAATTTCTGTTTCATTCAAAGAGATTTTCCATAGGTTTGCAAAGATTCCTTCAAAAATCTCTATCACAATTGTGTTGTAAATGGGAAAGTGTTAAGGTACGTATACTTGAACTTGAACGGCGCTCGTGCACGGAGAGCACTTGCGGCCAGGGTAGACACAGATCCATACGAGAATCCGCATATAGCAGACGACATTTCAACCTTTACCAACATATAGACGGTTTTTGGAGTACATCAGTGGATCATAGCGACGTTTGCAAAACAAACAATTTCTCCTGTTGTCACAATGTTTTCAACCTCTTCAGTAGTAACACTTTCATTTATAGATAGTTTCCACAGTTATAGGCTTTTTTTTTTAACTTTTGCCTAGATGTTTTTAAAACCGTCTGTCGCTGATTTGTTGTATCTGGAAAATACGTAGATCATTGTGAGACTTCGCATATATATCTTTCTGGATTAACAGAATCAAACAGGTTTCCAAGAAACTTCTACAACCTTTCCCACGTGCACTTTGACTTCTCTACATCAGACCACTTTTTTAAACACTGTTACACACGGAAAAATAGCTCAATACGAGCAATTTCTCATTTTGCCACGATGTTTTAAACTATTTAGAGTTATTATTATTTCAATTAGATTTGCATATATGTTTTTAAACAAACGACTTTTGAAAAGATTGATATAAAAGAATACATTTTTTACAACGAGTTTCTTTTTCCTTTTGCGGCAATGTTATCATAAATTCCTTTTAGACAAAAAACAATTATTTTGCCTAGATTATTTCAAGGTCGTCTGGTTCAACAGTGTTGTGTGTGGGAAAGGGCTAAAGTACAAGCAAAACAAGCAATTTCTCCTTTTGCCACAATGTTTCCATTGTTTTCATTAATCACACTTTCATGTATATATATTTTCCACATTTTTGCTTGATTACATTCAAAGTCGTCTGTTCTAGATTTGTTGTATGAAGGAAAGGGTAAACGTACGTAAAAGAAAACTGGTCATTATAAATGTTCAGTAGACATATTCCGTATAAAGTTTTTGAAGACAAATACACCTGAACACAAAGCACGTGTCACCTGTGTAGACGAAGATCAATACATAGATCACTATATGGAATTGCACAGTTCGATCTTGAGTCAAAGAAAGTTAAAATAAATTCTTAACCCTTTCCCATATGTGGACGCCTTTCGACGAATGTGAAGCAGACGTCTTTAAAGCAATGTTACAAAATGAGCAAATGTGCAAAACGAGCAATTTTTACTTTTGCCACATTGTTTTCAACCTTTTTGTCAAGTAATTATACTTTTATTTAGGTATTTTCCATACTTCTGTTAAAATGTTTCAAAGTCGACTGTGGCACATTAGTGGGAAACCAATCATTAGATATTTCGTTTACGTGTAAAGTTTGTATAGCTAAAAAACATGCATACAAAGCACGTGAGACCTGTGTAAACGATGATCTTTGTAGGAATCCGCATTGATCTGTATCTGGAACTACATTTGTCAACCAAGAGTCACAGAGGTTGCCAATACACTTCTCAACCTTTTTCCACATGTAGACACATTTTGACGACTTTGAAGCAGACGACTTTTGAAAACATTCTGACAAAAGAAGCAATTTCTCTAACCCATTCCAATACGAAAAAAAATTTCATTTGCCACATTTATAAAAGACGTTTTCAAGAATTTACATTCTAGATTTTAAAAAGAGATAAGAAATAGGATACGTTTGAAAATATAGTGAAAAGGAAGTAATTGTTCAAATTGAGTGATTTCTCTTATTGCCACAATGTTTTTCAAGTACTTATACTTTCATTCAAATAAATTTTCAATGCTTTTGCTAAGATTCTTTCAAAATACTCTGTCGCATATTTGTTGTATGTGGGAAAGGGTTAACATGAACTTGAACTGCGCTCCATGAAGAAACCATGAGTAAATTTATTTCCGTGTAAAGGTTGTAAAGCCAAATAAGCCTGCACGGAGAGCACTTGCGGCCAGCGTAGACACATATTTATGTGAGATCCTGTCGATCATGATTCACGGTTCCTTGAAAAGTTTGAACCCTTGTTCAAATGTAGACGCCTTTTGACGAATTTGAGGAAGGCGAGGGAGGCGAGTTTTAAAAGCATTCTGACAAAAATGAACAATTCCTCCTTTTTCCACATTGGTCATGAGTCACAGAGGGTTCTTATCAATTTATTACATGTACCTCTTTGCCAAAAGTAGAAGTATTTTGACGTATATTATCAACCCTTTTCCACACGTATGCTTTTTTCAACGCATATGGATTAGACCACATTTTTATTCATTGTGGCAAAAAGAGAAATTTCTTTTAGCCACAATAATCATGAATCACAGAGGCTATTAAGAAACCTTTTAACCCTTACATACATTTAGACGATTATTGATGAAGTAGACGACTTTTGAACCATAGTGACGAATGGACAATTGATCGATTGAATTGAGTTTAACGGCGTTTTTAACATTTTTTTCATTCATATCACGGCGACCAGTTCACCTACTCATATGTTTCCTGGCTTTATCACATCAGTACTCCACACACAAATCTTCCCAAGCAACTGGCTGCTTTTCCACATAGACTTAGCCCTTTGATGGAAGGCAAATAACGCATGTCATTCGTCGGAAAGAAAGTTGGCCAAGCCGGGATTCCAACTAACAACCCATGGATTGACAATCCGCGTCGCTACCGACTGAGCTATTGGGACTCGGCTAGACTAATGGACAAAATGTTCGAAACAAATAATTTCTCCATTTGCCACAATGTTTTAATTTTTTTTCAGTAAATACTCTTTCATTGATATCAAATTGGTAAGGTGAAGTTGGTGTCTAGTGTCTAGTATCTAGTATCGTTTTTCATAAATGATACAGGCAACCATAATCTAGTTTCGTTTATCATAAACGATACTGGCAACCAGACACTAGTGTCGTTTAAGGAACTAGATATCTAACTATAATTTTTTCATCATAGATTCTAGAATTAATTTTTAGACTTCGGTCCCAGCGCACATTTCCCCAGCCATACGCAGAGTGATGCCTGGAAACGATGGCGAGCACTTTGCCGTAAGCGCGGATAAACGGCGGGAGTAACAGCCACCCTTTTCAGGTAGGGTCCTAGGACCGCTTTATAGCAAACTCGGCCCCAGCGCACACTACCACAGCCATACGCTGAGTGCTGCCTGGACACAAGGCGAGCACTTCGCCGTAAGCGCGGGTAAACGCGGCCGGAGTAACAACCACTCTCTTAAGGTAGGGACCTAGGACAGCAGTATAGCGAATTCGGCTCCAGCTCACATTTCCTCAGCCATACGCAGAGTGCTGCCTGGAAACGACGGCGAGCACTTCGCCGTCAGCGCGGGTTATCGGCGGTACTGTCTTACAGCGAATTAAGCCCCAGCACACATTTTCTAGCACTTCGCTGTGTACGCGGGTTCCCAAATGCGCCCTTTTTACCGGGCCAGCAACGGAGTGCTCCCCTTACACATAGCCTAGCACTTCGCTACGTAGGCGGGTTCGCAAATGCGGGACACGGCGCACATTTATTCGGGCCAGCAGTGGAGTGCTCCCCTGACACAAGGCCTAACACTTCGCTGCATTCGAGGGTTGGCAAATGCCGGACCAGGTGCACATTTTCCCAGTAATAACCCCATGATCGTGGTTAAAGCGTGGTGAGGTCGACGTGCAGTCACGATATATGTAAAAGACGCACAGTAATAACCCCATGAGTGTTGTTAGAGCTCCTCGGGATCGCCGAACAGTCGCGATATACGTAGAAGTTGTGCAGTAAGAACCCCATGAGTGTGGTTAGAGCGCCGTGAGGTCGCCATATACGTAGAAGACGCGCTGTAGGAACCACATGAGCGTGGTTAGAGCGCCATGAGGTCGTCGTGAGGTCGCCGTACAGTCGCAATATACATAAAAGACGCGCAGTAAGAACCCCATAAGCGTGGTTAGAGCACTGTAAGGTCGCCCGGCATTCGCGATATACGTAGAAGACGCGCAGTAAGAACCCCATGAGTGTGGTTAGAGCGTGGTGAGGTCGACGTGCATTCACGATATACGTAGAATAAGCGCAGTAAGAACCCCATGAGCGTGGTAAGCGCACTGTGAGGTCGCCGTGCATTCGCGATATACGTAAAAGACGCGCAGTAAGAACCCCATGAGCGTGATTAGAGCGCCGTGATCTCGCAGTGCAGTCGCGATATACGTAGAAGACGCGCAGTAAGAACCCCATTAGCGTGGTTAGAACGCCGTGAGGTCGCCGTGCAGTCGCGATATACGTAGAAGACGCACAGTAAGAATCCCATGAGTGTGGTTAGAGCGTGGTGAGGTCGACGTGCAGTCGCGATATACGTAAAAGACACGCAGTAAGAACCCCATGAGCGTGATTAGAGCGCCGTGAGGTCGCCGTGCAGTCGCGATATACGTAGAAGACGCGCAGTAAGAACCCCATGAGCGTGGTTAGAGCACTGTAAGGTCGCCGTGCATTCGCAATATACGTTGCAGACGCGCAGTAAGAACCCCATGAGTGTGGTTAGAGCATGGTGAGGTCGACGTGCAGTCACGATATACGTAGAAGACGCGCAGTAATAACCCCATGAGCGTGGTTAGAGCGGCGTGAGATCGTCGTGAGGTCGCCGTACAGTCGCGATATACATAGAAGATATGCAGTAAGAACCCCATGAGTGTGGTTAGAGCGCCATGAGGTCGCCGTACAGTCGTGATATACGTAGAAGACATGCAGTAAGAACCCCATGAGTGTGGTTAGAGCGCCATAAGGTCGCCGTACAGTAGCGATATACATATAAGACATGCAGTAATAACCCCATGAGTGTGGTTAGAGCGCCATGAGGTCGCCATGCAGTCGAGATATACGAAGAGGACGCGCAGTAAGAACCCCTTGAGTGTGGTTAGAGCGCCATGAGGTCGACGTACAGTCGCGATATACATAGAAGACATGCAGTAAGAACCCCATGAGTGTGGTTAGAGCGCCATGAGGTCGCCGTACAGTCGTGATATACGTAGAAGACATGCAGTAAGAACCCCATGAGCGTGGTTAGAGCGCCGTGATGTCGCCGTGCAGTCGCGATATACGTAGACGACGCACAGTAAGAACCCCATGAGCGTGGTTAGAGCACTGTGAAGTCGCCGTGCATTCGCGATATACGTAGAAGACGCGCTGTAAGAACCCCATTAGCGTGGTTAGAACGCCTCGGGATCGCCGTACAGTCGCGATATACATAGAGGTTGTGCAGTAAGAACCCCATGTGTGTGGTTAGAGCGTGATGAGGTCGACGTGCAGTCACGATATACTTAGAAGACGCGCAGTAAGAATTCCATGAGCGTGGTTAGAGCGCCATGAGGTCGTCGTGAGGTCGCCGTACAGTCGCGATATACATAGAAGTTGTGCAGTAAGAACCCCATTAGCGTGGTTAGAATGCCTCGGGATCGCCGTACAGTCGCGATATACATAGAAGTTGTGCAGTAAGAACCCCATGAGTGTGGTTAGAGGGTGGTGAGGTTGCCGTGCAGTTACGATATACGTAGAAGACGCGCAGTAAGAACCCCATGAGCGTGGTTAGAGCACTGTGAGGTCGCCGTGCATTCGCGATATACGTAGAAGACGCGCAGTAAGAACCCCATTAGCGTGGTTAGAACGCCGTGAGGTCGCCGTGCAGTCGCGATATACGTAGAAGACGCGCAGTAAGAACCCCATGAGTGTGGTTAGAGCGTGGTGAGGTCGACGTGCAGTCACGATATACGTAGAAGAGGCGCAGTAAGAACCCCATTAGCGTGGTTAGAGCGCTGTGAGGTCGCCGTACAGTCCAGATATACGTAGAGGACGCGCAGTAAGAACCCCTTGAGCGTTGTTAGAGCGCCTCGGGATCGCCGTACAGTCGCGATATACGTAGAAGTTGTGCAGTTAAAACCCCATTAGCGTGATTAGAACGCCTCGGACTTCAACTTGAACTGCGCTCCATGAAGAAACCATGAGTAAATTTATTTCCGTGTAAAGGTTGTAAAGCCAAATAAGCCTGCACGGAGAGCACTTACGGCCAGCGTAGACACATATTTATGTGAGATCCTGTCGATCATGATTCACGGTTCCATGAAAAGTTTGAACCCTTGCTCAAATGTAGACGCTTTTTGACGAATTTGAGGAAGGCGAGGAAGGCGAGTTTTAAAAGCATTCTGACAAAAATGAACAATTCCTCATTTTGCCACATTGGTCATGAGTCACAGAGGGTTCTTATAAATTTATTACATGTACCTCTTTGCCAAAAGTAGAAGTATTTTGACGTATATTATCAACCCTTTTCCACACGTATGCTTTTTTCAACGCATATGGATTAGACCACATTTGAATTCATTGTGGCAAAAAGAGAAATTCTCTTTTAGCCACAATAATCATGAATCACAGAGGCTATTAATAAACCTTTTAACACTTACATACATGTAGACGATTATTGATCAAGTAGACGACTTTTGAACCATAGTGACGAATGGACAATTGATCGATTGATTGGAGTTTAACGGCGTTTTTAACAATTTTTTCAGTCATATCACAGCGGCCATTTCACCTACTCATATGTTTCCTTGCTTTATCACACCAGTACTCCACACACAAATCTTCCCAAGCAACTGGCGGCTTTTCCACATAGGAAAATAACGCATGTCAATCGTCGGAAAGAAAGTTTGCCGAGCCGGATTTCCAACTAACAACCCATGTATTGACAGCCCGCGTCGCTACCGACTGAGCTATTGGGACTCGGCAAGACTAATGGACAAAATGCTTGAAACAAATAATTTCTCCTTTTGCCACAATGTTTTAATTTCTTTTCAGTAAATACTCTTTCATTTATATCAAATTTGTAAGGTGAAGTTGGTGTCTAGTGTCTAGTATCTAGTATCGTTTATCATAAACGATACAGTCAACCATAATCTAGTTTCGTTTATCATAAACGATACTGGCAACCAGACACTAGTGTCGTTTAAGGAACTAGATATCTAACTATAATTTCTTCATCATAGATTCCAGAATTAATTTTCAGACTTCGGTCCCAGCGCACATTTCCCCAGCCATACGCAGAGTGATGCCTGGAAACGATGGCGAGCACTTTGCCGTAAGAGCGGATAAACGGCGGGAGTAACAGCCACCCTTTTCAGGTTGGGTCCTAGGACCGCTTTATAGCAAACCCGGCCCCAGCGCACACTACCACAGCCATACGCTGAGTGCTGCCTGGACACAAGGCGAGCACTTCGCCGTAAGCGCGGGTAAACGCGGCCGGAGTAACAACCAATCTCTTAAGGTAGGGACCTAGGACAGCCGTAAAGCGAATTCGGCTCCAGCTCACATTTCCTCAGCCATACGCAGAGTGCTGCCTGGAAACGACGGCGAGCACTTCGCCGTCAGCGCGGGTTATCGGCGGTACTGTCTTACAGCGAATTAAGCCCCAGCGCACATTTTCTAGCACTTCGCTGTGTACGCGGGTTCCCAAATGCGCACTTTTTTCCGGGCCAACAACAGAGTGCTCCCCTTACACACAACCTAGCACTTCGCTACGTAGGCGGGTTCGCAAATGCGGGACACGGCGCACATTTATTCGGGCCAGCAGTGAATTGCTCCCCTGACACAAAGCCTAACACTTCGCTGCATTCGAGGGTTGGCAAATGTCGGACCAGGTGCACGTTTTCCGGGCCAACAGCGGAGTGCTCCCCTGACACAATGACTAGCACTTCGCTACGTACGCAGGTTCGCAAATGCGGGACCTGGGGCTTATTTAATCGGGCCAGCAACGTCGTGCTCCCCTGACACAAGGCCTAGCTCTTCGCTGCGTACGCGGGTTCGCAAAAGAGGGGCCCGGCGCATATTTCTTCGTTTAGTGTTAAACAACACTGGACTCCGAAAGTTGATTAATTATATATCCAGTTCCTTAAACGAACCTAGTGTCTGGTTGCCAGTGTCGTTTAGTGTTAAACGACACCGGAGTCTGAAAATTGAAAGTTATATATCTAGTTCCTTCAACGACACTAGTGGCTGGTTTCCAGTGTCGTTTAATATTAAACGACACTGGAGTCTGAAAATTGAAAAGTATATATCTAGTTCCGTAAGCGACAATAGTGTCTGGTTGCCAGTGTCGTTTAGTAATAAACGACACTGGACTCCGAAAGTTGATTAATTATATATCCAGTTCCTTAAACGAACCTAGTGTCTGGTTGCCAGTGTCGTTTAGTGTTAAACGACACCGGAGTCTGAAAATTGAAAGTTATATATCTAGTTCCTTCAACGACACTAGTGGCTGATTTCCAGTGTCGTTTAATATTAAACGACACTGGAGTCTGAAAATTGAAAAGTATATATCTAGTTCCGTAAGCGACAATAGTGTCTGGTTGCCAGTGTCGTTTAGTAATAAACGACACTGGACTCCGAAAGTTGATTAATTATATATCCAGTTCCTTAAACGAACCTAGTGTCTGGTTGCCAGTGTCGTTTAGTGTTAAACGACACCGGAGTCTGAAAATTGAAAGTTATATATCTAGTTCCTTCAACGACACTAGTGGCTGGTTTCCAGTGTCGTTTAATATTAAACGACACTGGAGTCTGAAAATTGAAAAGTATATATCTAGTTCCGTAAGCGACAATAGTGTCTGGTTGCCAGTGTCGTTTAGTGATAAACGACACTGGAGTCTGAACGTTGAAAATTATATATCCAGTTGCTTAAACGATACTAGTGTATGCTTGCCAGTGTCGTTTAGTGTTAAACGACACTGGCGTCTGAAAATTGAAAATTATATATCGAGTTCCTTAAACGACACTAGTGTCTGGTTTCCAGTGTCGTTTAATATTAAACGACACTGGAGTCTGAAAATTGAAAAGTATATATCTAGTTCCGTAAGCGACAATAGTGTCTGGTTGCCAGTGTCGTTTAGTGATAAACGACACTGGAGTCTGAAAGATGATTAATTATATATTTAGTTCCTTAAACGACACTAGTGTCTGGTTGCCGGTGTCGTTTAGTGTTAATCCTTTTAGTGTTCATCCTTTCCCACACACCCTTTCACGCTTTCACCCTTTCCCACACACCCTTTCACCCTTTCACCCGTTCACCCTTTCCCAAACACCTTTTCACTCTTTCCCACACACCCTTGTCCAAACACCCTTTCACCCATTCACCGTTTCACCCTTTCCCACACACCCTTTCCCACACACACTTTCATCCTTTCATCCTTTCCCACACATCCTTTCACCCTTTCACCCTTTCCCACACACCCTTTCATCATTTCACCCTTTCACCCTTTCCCAAACACCATTTTACCCTTTCACCCTTTCCCAAACACCCTTTCACCCTTTCCCACACACCCTTTCATCCTTTCACCCGTTCACCCTTTCCCAAACACCCTTTCACTCTTTCCCACACACCCTTGTCCAAACACCCTTTCACCCATTCACCCTTTCACCCTTTCCCACACACCCTTTCACCCTTTCACCCTTTCCAAAACACCCTTTCACCCTTTCCCACACACCCTTTCACCCTTTCACCCGTTCACCCTTTCCCAAACACCCTTTCACTCTTTCCCACACACCCTTGTCCAAACACCCTTTCACCCTTTCCCACACACCCTTTCCCACACACCCTTTCCCACACACCCTTTCATCCTTTCCCACACACCCTTTCACCCTTTCACCCTTTCCCACACACCCTTGTCCAAACACCCTTTCACCCATTCACCGTTTCACCCTTTCCCACACACCCTTTCCCACACACCCTTTCACCCTTTCCCACACACCCTTTCATCATTTACCTCAAACCCTTTCACCTTTTCACCCTTTCCCACACACCCTTTCATCCTTTCACCCGTTCCCACACACCCTTTCATCCTTTCCCTCAAACCCTTTCACCTTTTCACCCTTTCCCACACACCCTTTCCCAAACACCCTTTCACCCTTTCCCACACACCCTTTCACCCTTTCACCCGTTCACCCTTTCCCAAACACCCTTGTCCAAACACCCTTTCACCCATTCACCCTTTCACCCTTTCCCACACACCCTTTCACCCTTTCACCCTTTCCAAAACACCCTTTCACCCTTTCCCACACACCCTTTCACCCTTTCACCCGTTCACCCTTTCCCAAACACCCTTTCACTCTTTCCCACACACCCTTGTCCAAACACCCTTTCACCCTTTCCCACACACCCTTTCCCACACACCCTTTCATCCTTTCATCCTTTCCCACACACCCTTTCACCCTTTCACCCTTTCCCACACACCCTTGTCCAAACACCCTTTCACCCATTCATCGTTTCACCCTTTCCCACACACCCTTTCCCACACACCCTTTCACCCTTTCACCCTTTCCCACACACCCTTTCACGCTTTCCCACACACCCTTTTCCAAACACCCTTTCACCCTTTCCCACACACCATTTTACCCTTTCCCACACACCCTTTCCCACACATCCTTTCCCACACACCCTTTCCCACACACCCTTTCACCCTTTCAACCTTACATCCTTTCACCCTTTCACCCGTTCACCCTTTCCCACACACCCTTTCACCCTTTCCCACACACCCTTTCACCCTTTTCCAAACACCCTTTTACCCTTTGACCCTTTCCCACACACCCTTTTACCCTTTCAACCTTTCCCACAAACCCTTTCCCACACACCCTTTTACCCTTTCACCCTTTTCCGTAAACCCTTTTACCCTTTCCCACACACCCTTTTACCCTTTCCCACACACCCTTTCATCCTTTCACCCGTTCCCACACACCCTTTCATCCTTTCACCCGTTCCCACACACCCTTTCATCCTTTCCCTCAAACCCTTTCACCTTTTCACCCTTTCCCACACACCCTTTCCCAAACACCCTTTCACCCTTTCCCACACACCCTTTCACCCTTTCACCCGTTCACCCTTTCCCAAACACCCTTTCACTCTTTCCCACACACCCTTGTCCAAACACCCTTTCACCCATTCACCCTTTCACCCTTTCCCACACACCCTTTCCCACACACCCTTTCACGCTTTCATCTTTCCCACACACCCTTTCACGCTTTCCCACACACCCTTTTCCAAACACCCTTTCACCCTTTCCCACACACCATTTTACCCTTTCCCACACACCCTTTCCCACACACCCTTTCACCCTTTCACCCGTTCACCCTTTCCCAAACACCTTTTCACTCTTTCCCACACACCCTTGTCCAAACACCCTTTCACCCATTCACCGTTTCACCCTTTCCCACACACCCTTTCCCACACACACTTTCATCCTTTCATCCTTTCCCACACATCCTTTCACCCTTTCACCCTTTCCCACACACCCTTTCATCATTTCATCCTTTCATCCTTTTCCACACACCCTTTCACCCTTTCACTCTTTTACCCTTTCACCCTTTCCCAAACACCCTTTCACCCTTTCACACACACCCTTTCACCCTTTCATCCTTTCACCCTTTCACCCTTTCACCCTTTCATCCTTTCACCCTTTCACCCTTTCCCACACACCCTTTTACCCTTTCCCACACACCCTTTCATCAAACTGTACACGGAAATAATTTATTAATTGTTGTCTTTCATAGAGCGCAGCTTAAGTAAACGTTAACTTTTTACAATACACAAACACGTATGCAACAGCCCAATCGGTTTAGTACCCCAAAAAGCACCAGGCCAATTCAGGCTTATTCATCATTTAAGCTATCCCAAAGGCTCCTCCATAAACGACTTTATTAACCCAAAACTAGCTACAGTACAGTACCAGTCTTTTGACGATGCAGTACGAAAACTTCTAGTTCTAGGCAGAGGTACACTTTTCAGTAAAACCGATATCGATTCTGCATTCCGTCTCATCCCAATTCACTAGCAGGAACACAACTTGCTTGGTTTTAAATTCCAAGGAAAATTCTATTATGACCGATGCTTGCCGATGGGTGTCTCCTCAGCATGCGCAATTTTCGAACGTTTCAGCTCTGCTCTCCAATATATCGCGGAAACTCATTTGAACATTCCCCATATGGTTCATATACTGGATGACTTTCTCATTTTAGGTCCTTCTATGTCTCCTCTATGCAACCAATACCTTGACCGTTTTCTACAATTCTGCCATCGTATTGGCGTTCCAATTAAAACGGAAAAAACTGAATACGCCAGAACGCTTATCACATTCATGGGGCTTGAGTTAGATTCACATAACATGGAAGCTCGCCTGCCTTTAGATAAATTGATTAAGCTCAGGGAGTCCTTACAAACAATAGGTAAGAAACGAACATGCAAACTTAAGGTCTTACAGTCATTACTAGGTCTCTTAAACTTCTGTTGCCAGGTGGTCGTCCCAGGTCGATGCTTCTTACGTCGTCTCACAGACTTAACCAAAAAAGTAACACATTCTCATCACAGAATCACATTTAATTCAGAAAGCCGGAAAGATATCAAAGCCTGGCTACTGTTCACAGATCACTTCAACGGCAAAAGTCTGCTTTTAGACAGACGTTGGATTCCATCACACACACTACATCTACACACCGACGCAGCAGGAAACATTGGCTTTGGGGCCATATTTGGCTCCCAATGGCTACAGGGAACCTGGCTCTCTTGTTTAGCAAAACAGGACATTACATTTAAATAAATGTTTCCCATCGTTTTAGCTCTTGAGATTTGGGGCATTCAGCTTAGCCAAAAATGCATCATATTACACTCTGATAATGCAGCAGTAGTTCACATTATAAATAAGCAAACTTGCAAGGTCCCAGTTATAATGGGTCTAGTTCGCAGGCTTGTTCTGGCTTGTATGAAATACAACATTCTTTTCAAAGCGGAACACATTCCCGGAAAATACAACGTTTTACCAGACCTTCTTTCTCGTTTACAGGTGGAACGCTTCCACTTACTAGCTCCACACATGGACTCGGATCAAACTTCAATCCCGGAACATCTCCTCGCAATGGATTAAACAAAGCAGTAGCACAAATGCTACAAGCCTCGCTGGCTCCATCAACAGTGGCCAGTTATAGAAACGCACTAAAGCATTTTACACACTTTCATAACACCTTTCACACCAACACACCACTACTGCCAGCCTCTCTTGGTCAAGTAGCTCAATTCATTGCATTCTGTAAACTTAAAGGACTGCAACCTTCAACCATTACTTCATACATTTCAGCTCTAGCTTATATTCACAAAATTCAAGGTCTCCCTAATCCTACGGATCATTTCATTATCCGCAAACTGCTTTACGGGGTAAGAAAAAATAAATCGTGTGACAAGAGGAAGCCTTTTACTCTGGAAAATCTTAAAAACCTTATTACTGCTCTCCAGTCTACAGTAGACACAATCTACCTTCGCACGGTTTTCAAAGCAATGTTTCTTACAGCATTTTACGGGTTAGTTAGGGTAGGAGAACTTTCCATCTCTCGTCCTGCCCCGGACAACGTCATAACATTTGAAGCAGTGTCTTACGTCCCCTCGGGTCATAAAATTAAGGAAATATTGATTTCCATGGATAGATATAAACACTCGCAAGGTCACAAGGTTGCAGTCCCTTTACGACGTCAATCTAGTAAAACACTGTGTCCAGTACTGTCATTGGTTCGATACATGCAATTAGCACCAAACAACTCTGGTGCGTTATTTCAAGACGAACAAGGTCATGCCATTCAGGCTTCACAGTTCCGTACAGTTCTACGGTCATGTGTCGTTGCCTGCGGGTTAGATCCCTTAGTTTTTACAGGCCACTCTTTTCGGATTGGAGGAGCAACATTAGCGTTTTCAATGCAAATGTCTTCCGAACAAATTAAAAGGCTGGGTACTGCTCAATCAATAGTTTCAAAATCTACCTGTTTGAAAACCTCTATGCAATTTCTATAGTTGAAAATATAAAAACCCTATATAGTTGAAAATATTATGGCAAAAGCAGTAATTGCTGGTTTTGAGCTATTTCCGCGTTTTTCACAATGTTTTCAAAAATCGTTTGATGTAGAGGACTCAAAATGCGTGTGGGAAAGGGTGTAGAAGTTGTTTGGAAACCTCTGTGACCCTGTAGCTGCAGATAGAGATCTACGTAGACACTTATTGCACGTGCTTTGTGTGCAGGTTTATAAGGCTCTACAAACTGTACACGGAAAGAACAGTACTAATTGTTGTTTTTCTTCGAGCGCAGCTTAAGTATACATACCTTAACACTTTCCCACATACAACAAATCAGAGCCAGACGACCTTAAAAACATCGATAGGCAAAAGGGAAAAAACTTCTATAAATATGGAAATTATATATCAATGAAAGTGTATTTACTTAAAAAATAATTTAAAACATTGTGGCAAAAGGAGAAGTTATTTGTTTTGAACATTTTGTCCATAAGTCTAGCCGAGTTCATATAGTTTAGACGGTAGCGACGCGAACTGTCAATCCAAGGGTTGTTAGTTCGAATCCCTTCTCAGCCAACTTATTTTCCGATGTTCGATAACAGTCAATGCGACTTGCGTCATGTGTCTTCCACCAATGGGCTAAGTCTATGTGGAAAAACCGCTAGTTGCTTGGGAAGATTTTTGTGTGGAGTACTGGTGTGAGAACTGGCCACCGTGATATGACTGAAAAATGTTAAAACGCGGTTAAACTACAATCATTCGATCAATTGTCCTTTCTTCACTATGGTCAAAAAGTCGTCTACTTAATCAAGAAGCGTCTACATGTATGTAAGGGTTACCAGGTTTCTTAAAACTCTCTGTGATTCATGACTATTATGGCTAAAAAAGAAGTGTTTAAGCAATTTCTCCTTTTGCCACAAGGAATTCAAATGTGGTCTAATCAATATGCGTTAAAAAGGATACGTGAAAAAAAGGGTTAATAATATACGTCAAAATACTTTTGGCAAAGAGTTAATCAGTTTATAAGAACCCTCTGTGACTCATGACCAATGTGGCAAAAGGAGGAATTGTTCATTTTTGTCACAATGTTTTTAAAACTCGTCTTCTTCAAATTCGTCAAAAAGCGTCTACATGTGGCAAAAAGTTAATCGGTTTACTAGAACCCTCTGTGAGTCATGACCAATGTGGCAAAAGTAGGAATTGTTCATTTTGTCACAATGCTTTCCAAGCTCGTCTTCCTCAAATTCGTCATAAAGCGTATGTATGTAAGCAAAGGTGAAGACATTTAATGGAACCGTGAATCATCATCGACAGGTGTAGATCTAGATGCAGCTATATGCGGATTCTGAAATGGACCTGTGTCTACGCTGGCCGCATATTGTTTGTGTCCAGACGTATTTGACTTAACAAACTTTACACGGAAATCACTTAGGTAATGGTTTCTTCACGGAGCACAGTTCAAGTGCAAGTATACGTACGTTAACCCTTTCCCACATACAACAAATATGCGGCAGAGTATTTTGAAGGCATACGCATGGAAAATCTCTTAGAATGAAAGTACTTGAAAAAAGTTTTATACATTGTGGCATAAAAAGAAATCACTCAATTTGTGCCTTTTTCCCTTTTTCACAGTGTTTTCAAACTGCACCTGTTTCTTTTCTTCTTTTATGAATTTAGTTTTAATTCTTATAAACGTTTTTTTTTTTTTAAATCTGACAGAAGGAAAACTTTTTTTCGAAATGGTTAAACAGTTTCTTATAACTATCTTATAACTATCTTTCAAAAGTCGTCTGCTTCAAAGTCGTCGAAATACATCTACATGTGGGAAAAGGTTTTGAAGTTTCGTGGCACGCCTATTACTCTTGGTTGACCAATTTAGTTCCAGATAGAGATATATGCGCGTTCGTACATAGACCAGCATATACACAGGTCACACTTGCTATGTGTGCAGGTTTCTTTAGCTTTAAACTGTACACGGAAATAAAATTTCTAATGATATTTTTCTCGTAGCGCAGATCAAGTTACTCTTTACCACAAATATGCTACAGTCGACTTTGAAAACAGTTAGACAGAAGTGTGGAAAAAACCTAAATGAAAGTATTATTACTTTACAACAAAGTTGAAAGCGTTGTTGATAAAGGAGAAATTGCTCGTTTTGCAAACTTGTCACACTGCTTTCAAAGGTCGTCTGCATCAAATTCGTCTAAATTTGTCTACATATTTGAAAGGGTTAAGAAGTTTCTAGGAACATCCTGTTATCCTTAATCGATCGGTGCAGCTCCGTAAAGTGAATTATGCGGTTTGTCACAGTTGGAAAGTGCGCTGTGTGCAGGTTTATTAACTTTACGAAGACTGGAAATTACTCATGGTCAAGTATACGTACGTTAACCATTAATCAGATTCACGACAACTTTGAATATAACAAAGCTAAACGGTGGAAACTATCTATATAGAGGGATTGATGAAATAAATGAAAACATTATGGCAAAAGGAGAAATTGCATTCTTTGCTTCTACTGAAACCCTTTCCCACACACAACAAATTTAAACAAGAGGACCTGGAAATAACTTGAACAAAAGTATCTTATATATCTTTAAATGAAAATATAATTACTGGAAAGTTTGATAAATTTGTTACGAAAGAAGAAATTAAGCGTTGTGACCATTTCTCCTTTTATTTCAATGTTTTCGATAGTCGAATGTTTGAAACTATCTATCGTTGAAAGTTTGAATAACTCTATATAGTTGGAAACATTGTGACAAATTGAGAAATTGTTTTTGTTTTAGCTTTTTCTTAATTTGTCACAATGTTTTTCAAAAGTCGTCTGATGAAAAGGAGTCAAAATGCATGTGGAAAAGGGTGTAAAAGTTTCTTGGAAACCTCTTTGATTCTATAATCGAGATAGAGATCTACCTCGTCATTTATTGCACGTGCTTTGTGTGCATGTTTATTAGCCTTTACAAACTTTACACAGAAAGAAAATTACTACTATTGTCTTTCTTTGAGCGCAGCTTAAGTATACGTACCTGAACAGTTTCCCACATACACCAAATCAGCGCTAGACGACTTTAAAAGAAGTGTGACAAAAGGGAGAAAACCGCTATAAATGTTGAAAATATATAATAACTAAAGTATAATTACTGAACAAATTAATTTAAAACATTGTGGCAAAAGGAAAACATTATTGGTTTGGAACATGTGTCCATTCGTCACAAGGGTTTAAAAGTCGGCTGCTTCATATACATCAAGAAGCGTATACATATATGTAAGTGTTGAAAGATTTCTTGTTTTAGCAATTTCTCCTTTTTTCACAATGCATTCAAATGTCGTCTATTCAACATGCGTTGAAAATAAATTACGTGTGGAAAAGGGTTAAGATACGTTAACATGTGGCAAAGAGTTAATCAGTCAATCAGTTTATTAAAACCATCTATGACTCTTGACCATTGTGGAAAAAATGAGGTTTTGTTCATTTTGTCACAATGCTTTAATAATCGTCTTTTTCAAATTCGTCAACAAGCGTCTAAATGTGAGCAAGGATTTATACTTTTCTTAGAACCGTGAATCATGATCGACCAGTGTAGACCTAGATGCATCTATATGCAGAGTCTCACATAAATCTGTGTCTACGCTGGCCACAAGTGCTCTCCGTGCAGACTCATTTGGCTTTACACCCTTTACACGGAAACAAATTTACAAATGGTTTCTTCACGGAGCTCAGTTCAAGTTCAAGTATACGTACGTTACCCTTTCCCACATACAACAAATATGCGACAGAGTACTTTGAAGTTTAGTTTAGTTTTATTCAAAATATCACCAGAAGGTCATAGACCCATGTGGTTATTAAAGCATACAACAGTGAAATATACAAAATAATACAAAAAAATAATGGTATATACAATTCAGTAAACGTATACACGCTTGTTTAGATATACCTAACTACATACATATAAACATGCTTGTATGCAAGCAAGACACAAGATGCAAACTGAATTTACTATAATAAAAACAAATAACAAAACAAATATAGAGATATAACACCTATTTAGACCAATCGTGTCCGAAACGAAAAGACAAGTTTGTCATTAGGTGTTCTTATAAATGCAGTGCAAAATTATGATTATAAAATTCATAATTTAATAAATGATATGTTTAAATTTACCCTCACAATCAATTATATACATGTGTATCCCTTATATACAATTGTTGCCTTATATCAGCCTCCAAAATGAAACGAAATTCATCTTCTATCAACTTACATGAAAAACAAACCCTTTCACAAATTGGCTTACTAATTGTTTTTGCCCATCTTCCTGTTTCAATAGCTATGTGATGAGGTACGCACACGCGAAAGAGAATTTCGATATTTATTTATAGTTAGCGTATCTAAATAAGGCTGAAAACGGAAATCACAAATTGATCTGTAAAATAGAGCTCTACTTTAATTATTTAATCTACTATGCTAGTCTTGAAGGAATATTGACAAACGACAAACACATAGAAATTCTCTTAGAATGAAAGTATTATTACTTGAAAAAAGTTTTAAATATTTTGGCAAAAAAGAGAAATCACTCAATTTGAGCAATTTCTCATTGTTCACAATGTTTTCAAACGTCTCCTATTTCGCATCTTTTTCAATATTTAGAGTTTAAATTCTATAAAACATATTTTATGAATGTGGCAGGTGAAAACTTGCTCGTATTGAAATTGGTTGGAGAAATTGCTTGTTTTGTCAGAATGTTTTCAAATATTGTCTGCTTCAGAGTCGTCAAAATTTGTCTAAATGTGGGAAAAGGTTTAGAAAAACATTGACACCCTCTTTGACTCTTGGTTGCCCAATGCAGTTCCATATACAGATCTACGTGGATTCCTACATAGATAAGCGTTTTACAAAGGTCGTACGTGCTTTGTATGCAGGTTTATTTAGCTTTACAAACTTTACACGGAAATGAAATATCTAATGATTGGTTTCCAACAAATATGCCACAGTCGACTTTGAAAAACATTTTGACAGAATTATGGAAAAATGCAAGTATAATTACTTGAACAAATATTAAAAACATTGTGATAAAAGAAGTGTTACTACATGTATAAATAGCATCTCTTTATGGTATTAATAAAAATGCATCATTATTATACAATATGAACCATATAGAGGCTATTTATAGAAACACGGTGCTGGGAGGGAATCCCCAAATGTTCTCATATGAAATCTTTACGGTCATTATCATTATATCATATGGACACTATAGAGAGACTATTTGTAGTATCTAGACGAGGTAGTGTCTGTTTTTTTCCCATTTCTTTTATCAAATAAAAACACTTGAACGCCTGTGCATAAACGACCGACAGCCAATAGATTTAAGAAATTAAAGTGTTCGTATTCGCAAGCATTTCCAGATAATGCCCCCATTATATCATTGTCATTCTAAGACTCGTTAATCATGTGTACTTCATGACACGTGGTACGTGTTATCCCATTTTCTTGGAAATGACAATACGGCCACATCCGAAAAAAGTAAACGCGAAAACCTATATCATACAGAAACTTGAATACACTTAGGTATTGCACGTACTGTTCCTGTTTTCTATGTCTCCCGTCTCCGCAGTCCCGTACGCAAACATGAAATTCTACAATCAGAAGTTTTACAGAAGTGAGTATGTTGCCACTACACATTTCGGTCAAAGCGTCCCATTCAGCACCTTCTGTGTCTATTTTAAGAATATCTATCCTTTCCTGTAAAAAATAAAATAAATCAGTTCAGGCAAAATTGAGTCTTGTTGCATCTGTGTTAGATGGGTAAGTCTGTCCTACTAGTACCCAATCTGATTAAAACTAGACATAAACTTGCTCACTCTGACACATTTCAGATGATTTCGTTATACCTTAGCATCATCCAATCATTGTGTCGCCTACAAAATAGTCATAAATAAAACAGGGGAGAAAACCCATATAATTTGATGTTTCATTATATTTCATAAGTTAAACAAAACGAACATATACTCATGAATATGTAATTGCATAAGGTAAATTCTAGATGACTTTATAGTCAGTGTTGTAAGCATAGCGATAACATTTGGTTCGATTTTAATGAAAATGAGCAAGTCCATGGACTTTTAAGTGCCGACGTTATGTTGACAGTACAGGAAGACGTCAAATTGGGACGTCACATGACCTTAAGCCGATGCCAATATAATTACAAACATCGCCACTTTAAAAGAACTGGAAAGTTCGTGGAGTCAATTAAAATTAATTTAAAAAGGATAATAAATATGTCGTCCTAATTATCTATATATTTATTGCTCTGAAACATTCATCAAGAGCTTCTTCGGCTTAGGGTATTGTGTGAGGGCTGTTTATAATAATTGTATATTGTATTATAAACGCATTTAAAATGACTTGGAACATTAATTGTTTAAGTAAAACAAGAGCTGTTCGCAAGACAGCATGCTCGACTATTAACCCATTTGAAACTATAAACAACAGTTGTTACTGATAGTGACTTGATAGTAAAGAACTCTAAATCTAGTTGGATAAGTCTTATTTGAATAGCATCTGCTGTTTGTGAGAAAATGCCTTGTATGCAAAACTTTAACCAAAATTTCAAAAGGCCTTAATTTATAATAATATCAATCAGAAATTAACTAACCTGACTGTTTGATACCTTTAAAGAAGTTTTAAATCAATCAAGTGGTTATTGAGATATGTGCATGATAGTATCGTGCATGAAAAACTTTCACCAACTTTTCAAAGTCAAACAAGAGTCATCATTTGTACTAAATTCGTAAAAAATGTATCTAACATGACTGACTGACACCCCTCAAGATATGAGTGAAGTTTCAAGACAATATATTTAGTTGTTACTGAGAAATATCCATGAAAGTACCTTGCATGCAAAATGTTAACCAGAGTGTATAGGTAAAAAAGGGCAATCATTTGCATTATATGCTAGAACAAAACTATCAAACTTGATTGTTTCATAGGTGTGATGGTCGGAAAGGGTTGTATGAAGTTTCAATGCTATGCATCAAGTAGTTATTAGGATATGGACTCTTAATATCGTTGCACGCTTAACTTTAACTATAATTTCTAAGTCAATAGAGGGCTATAACATGCATTAAATGCAGGATAGACTTATCTAACTTAATTATATTTATATATGTGTGATGGTTGAAAAGGGCTGTTTGAAGTGTCAATGAAATATATCAAGTAAATACAGAGTATTGGACTCTAAATGTAGTTGCACGCAAAACTAAAACCAGGATTTCTAAGTGAAGGAGGGGGCATAATTGTTTTTGGACTTGTCTTGCATGGTCATTTAATGTCCAATAAGTGTGTGACGGTTTAAAGCAATAACATTTGTGGTTTGTGAGAAAAAGCCTTCAATGCAAAATTTTAATCAAATTTCTTTAGTCCAAAAAGGGGCATAATTGTGTCAAAATCTGATATAGAGTTATGGGGCTTGTCCTGCTAGGTCATTTGATGGTGTTCAAAAAGTGTGTGAAGTTTCAAAGCAATAGCATCTGTGATTTTTGAGAACAAGACTTGCATGCAAAACTTTTACCAAAGTTACAACATAATGCCGACGCCGACGCCAAAGTGCCTGTAATAGCTTTAATATTCTTCGCATAGTCGAGCTAATGACACATCATTCTCACTCAAATATCAAATAGTTTTAATCATAATAATTTTACAGTTTCCTATCATAAAAAAAATAAAAATCAGTTTCTTCTTTATTTTATGGTCACCTTTTGTCTGTGTTGGTGACATTTGCGTTTCTTTAATTAGGAGAGCTGAACATGGAAAAGCCAAGATTGCCCCTGGCTAATTCGAATGACGGACGATTTGTAGGACGGATGTTTTGGCCTGGATATTTTGTCCTAGGACCTTTTGGCCTAGGACCTTTTGGCCTAGATCTTTTTGCCTAGGACCTTTTGGCATATGACCTTTTGGCCTAGGACCCTTTGGCCTAGGACCTTTTGGCCTAGATCTTTTTGGCCATCCATTCTTTATCAAAAAGGTCTTCTTGGCCAGACAGGTCTAAAAGCCAGTTATAACAAGAATTTTTATTGATTTTATTTATTATTTTATTATCAGTATTTCTCTTTATCTAAAGTACGAAATGTTTTCATGTTTTGATTAAAAAAGAAGGTATTGTAATCAAATTCATAAAGATAATGATTATCAGATTAATTAGTTCTAAATAATAACTTTATCAATGATCACATTAAAAAACTGTCAAAAAAGGGAATTGTTGTTGTTAGCGTTGAACTGTTAACTAGATAACAATAATGTAGTTTGTATTAAAATTGCATGATAAAAACTAATATGTTTGTAATTAATTGTTGATTAGATAACAACATTGAAGATGGATTAAAAGTGTGTGAAAGCACATTTATATTATAAATATTATTAATATAATGTTCTTATACTAAATAGTCCTATTTAAAATCATATGACTGGCCAAAATGTCCAGGCCAAAAAGTCCCAAGACGAACTGTCCGGGTCAAAATGTCCGTCCACCGACTTATTCACACATGTCGACCTAGTCTCACTTTGCCCCAAAAAGTGTACCTAAAAACTAAAAGTTAGCAAAGTGAGACGACACCTGTGTGAATGTGTAAACTGTACCTGTGAATGATTAAGTTTGTTTTTTATTGTATTTAAGGTCAATATCCTTCCGTTGGTATCATCTTTGCCACCAATACCAATAGAGTGGAATGTTACTTTTGCTGAATGTTGGTGATCTTTTTGACCATCACTGAAACACGAAGAAACATATCATCAATACCGATAGAGTAGAATGTTACTTTTACTGAATGTTGTTGATCTTTTTGACCATCACTGAAACACGAAGAAACATATCATCAATACCGATAGAGCGGAATGTTACTTTTACTGAATGTTGGTGATCTTTTTGACCATCACTGAAACAAGAAGAAACATATCATCAATACCGATAGAGTGGAATGTTACTTTTACTGAATGTTGGTGATCTTTTTGACCATCACTGAAACACGAAGAAACATATCATCAATACCGATAGAGTGGAATGTTACTTTTACTGAATGTTGGTGATCTTTTTGACCATCACTGAAACACGAAGAAACATTATCTGGTTTAAATGAAGCTACACAAGTAGCATCCTTCCATGATTACAGAGCTCTATATAAGGTGCATTTTGCATGTTTTTAAGCTTATTTAACCTCAAATCCTATGTTGTTGGTACTCAAACGAATTATCTCAGTGAGAGGTTTCTTTTAAGTACCCACACGATAGTGTTTGCTTTAATAATAAGAGAGAAATTGTCGGAAAAAGAGCTTAATACCCCTCCTTATCTGGATCCTGAATTGATTAAGACGAGCCGCAATAGCTTATTTGGAAACGATGGGGCTCTTGAGTTTAAACTTAAGCTCGGCCATTACTTTCCTCTGATTTAGTGACAAGCGTCAATGGGCTGATATAGTCTACACATATGTGGGAAGCATAATGTGTTGAGTACTGGTTCGGAAAGTCCAAGAAAAACAAAGTTAGGTTAACTGGTCATAATAATATAACTTTAAAACAGGTGAAATCGTTGTTAAAAGCCACATTTCCATGATTTCAACGCTGTTGATACATGTAGGTATGTTTACATTAAACATCACGAAACATACTCTCATGTGAATGTATCTCTCTTGTTTGTCCTCGGGTAAACACTATGTCAATTATAGATCACTTTTCAAACATCTGAAGTAGATGACTGTGTAAAGGATAATCGATTTGAAAGTTGTCCAAAGTCCTTACTAAAGTCCTTAAGTCGTACATGTGCTTTCGAATCGCTAAGATCTGAATTGGATCTTACATTTCGAATATGTTTATTCATTGATAACCCGGGACGCGTAATGCAAACATTTACAGTCGAAGGTGTTTAAGTCACTGACATTTTCGATTAAAATGCATACTTCATTGCTAAGTTTTTTTTGTCATGTTCGTTCGCAAGAAGCTTCTAAGCTCCTTGCACGAATACACACTTTGGACCAAACTATAGATGGTGATATGTTAAAAACTTATATTCGGTTGAGAATTATAATTAAATAGTTCAAAATAAAAACACTCTAAAATTCATATGCCTAAGGCGGACATATTAGATTATATATTGTTTTATCCCATCAGACGACGTAGAGCTGAAACATTAGCATTTTGAAACTTTGTCAGAAAACCGCATCTTATGTTCGCAGCGGACAAGTGCTAGGATAACACCTAACGATATGGCAGGTTATTTGAAATACACACATGCTAGCATTGAGCCGTTTTAAACAGTTCTTAATGCTACATTTTTTACAGCATCTTATCTCCATGCAAAACTCAAATTAAAATTGGAAATCCTTAAAACAGCACTATTTGTAAACACCCTCTCCCACATGTTGATACAGTTTGAATCACATGCGGCTGTCCACATTTTGCCGTGTAGCAATAGGGTAAATTGCTTAAGGTTAGAATATGTCCTTTTGTCAGCTTGTTTAAGCTAGTATTTGAACTTTCATTAATAGAGATTAACCATATCTTGCCTAGATGTTTATAATATTAATTTTTGATTGTATTTAGGAAAGGGATTAATAATAAACACTCACAATGGATCAAATGAATGCACATAACACCCATACCGATCGGACACTCCGTCATCGAAAGAAAAATCTTTTCGGTTTCTGCAACGAAATAAACAAAATGAGCAACAAAAACCGCCATCATAGGGAATTTATGACCAGTAACTATTCAGTTTGGCATACGTGTTCGGACAGTCTGATCTCAGTTTTACGCTGGACATACATCTATAAGAGTACTGTGTAGCTTCCAAATCAAATGAATAAAGACATGTATAATGCTAATGAAGTGCAAGTTGTATAACATATAGTTAAGACGCCAGGGCTCGTCGTTATGATACGTCAATACTCTTTAAACCTTTTCTATATACAATAAATATGCCGGAGACGACTTTGAAAACACCTACGCATATCGAAACTCTCTATGAATCATGAATATGTTGTGAATGTATTTACCACAATGGTTTTACAAATTGTCTGTTGCACAGGCGCCTGTATGTAGAAAAGGGTTAACACAGAGGACAGAAACTACATATAGCAGCTGTGGAGATGTAACGCCCAACATCTACATTCGGGACCTTGCAACCAGGAGCGGTTCATAATAAGTATACGCCTCTGGCACAGCATGATCTTAATCCCCTGTGCACAAGTAACGTGCACGCATAACGTGTATACCGCGTAGCTACACGCCAATGTAACTTTACATGATGTAAAACTGGTGTGTCATTAAGACATAAATCCTCTAGACACGGATCATCTATTCGTACAAAGGTACTTCCTTTGTACCATTTGGTAACGTACTAGCATATCGGTTAACCTACCCGAATGAGTACATCAGACAAGGCTTTGAGTTGTCCATAACGTCTTCACATATGTGGTACCCGCCGTCATTCTCATTACCTATGTGACGTTGTCGAACACACCAAGTCTGAAGATTTTCTATGTACCTACAATAAAATACGAGAGTGTTCGAAGGAAAACATGTGTCGTAGGCCAAACCGAAAAGCATGACGAACAGATAGACGACGAGAACAATGACCCCATCGTGCCAAAATAGGCGACAATATAAGAGTTGCGTCTGCCGATTCTGGTCTTGTTACATCAGATTACTGTGAAGACTCAGGCGATACTGCGTATATTATTACAGTATGACCAATGACTTCACTGTCCCATATTCATGTAAATTTAGCAATAGATGTATCATCTGACAACAAAATCTAGTTCATCTGTAATTATGGAACGCCATGACCGTCTTAGTATATTATATCCGGTGGATATTGTATTATATGCAGTAGATATGTCGTTATATGTGGTAGATATGTCATATTGTGCATTAGAAATGTTATTATGTGTGGTACTAGTTGCTTTATATGCTGTACTTTCTAAATTATATGTAGTTTAACTTATGTTGTAGGAGGTAGTAATGTATGTATATGCATGTCAATATGTGCAATAGGTTTGTTATTGTGCGTAGCAGATAACACATTATACGTAGAGCAATTATATGGAGTGCAAATTGAAATATACATTGTAGTCACATCGTCTATTATACGTGGTACATTTTCCCTGATATGCAGTGCAAACCACATTATGTATTGTTTGTTTTTATTTACCCTCGCCGTGCAGAATTAACTATTTGGCGAGCAGACAAAGTTAGATACAAGGGAGTCCGGGTGCGATACCCTATCTCTTTCCGAAAAGACCAGTACTTAACCTCTTGTTGAGTGGGAGACGCTTAAAAGCATCCCTTAAATTCCCAGAACTCGGACCGGAATTTGAACCCCAGACCTCTGGATAGACAGTCCAGTGTGTTAACCACTGGACTACCCCGCCACTCTAACCACATTATATGTTGTATTTTAGTTTATATACGCTATGGATCTCGCATTATATGATGCACATGCGAATTCCTTACATGCTGTGCTTCCAGCATTAAATGCAGTAGTTTTGTCGTGATGATGAGATGGTCAGAATATTTCCGAACAATACCAAAAATTTACGGATAATACATCCGGGTGTTTTATACGAGTTATTCTAAGGGATTTTCATCGAATTAGAACAACAAGCTTGTCTCAAATTCAGATGTTTACAACTTGATCATTACACCAGCCTGTTGAGCAGTTACTGTTCAACAGAATAATTTTAGTCCTGAAGACGGTTCAAGTAATCAGGAAGGCGACATAAAAAGATGAAGACAAGACCAATTGTCAGTGAACATTCATGTGTTTTAATAGAAGGATGTAAAACTGAATAGAGAAGTCACTGTCCAGTTGACTGGCTGTCAGCTAATTTTGGAATATATGTTTATGACAGAGCAGTACAAATCATCACATATAATACTCAAATCAATTCTATTTTTTTTTTGAAGTTGTTAACATGTCAGGAACAAAAGAAACAGCATTTGGAAAGGGCATAATGTTAAACCATTACATCATGCATTGGTATTGTTAGTATTTAACCAAAGATTTGACATTCACGCCTAGATCTACTAAAATGCAAGTTCAGACACATCGCAAAATATTAGTATTCTACTAGCATGTCCATTTTATCCAGTTAATTAATCTGCTATGTCTTTAGAAGTTGACCAATATAAGTGTCAATTATGTTATGCTCTTAGTTATTTGTTTACAAACTTCTGAAAAAAATGGAATCCTATATTCGACCGTTTCTACACCAAATTTGATGATCCAGGAATCGCTTAAATATTCGAATAGACAATTTGTTGATCTTGGAAGCATTGACACTAAGTCCCTAACCCAATCTAGCTATAAAATCACTTCAACATGTGTGCAGATGACTATATCATTCCGAGCGCCTCATGTTAAGGAATCGAGCACTCTCGGCTATGTAAATTGTTCGGTTTTGGTACACAATTAATACCAGTAGGACGTATTCAGATTCGTTATAATTCGGCAATATTTGGTATGGTCAGAAATATCCTAACCATCTCATCATAACGACGAAACTACCGCATACCATGAAAACACTAAAGCATATAATGTAAATACTACCGCATATACTGTAAACACTACCGCATATAATGCTGTAAGCAGAGCATATACTGTAAATAATACCGCGTATAATGTAAACACTACCGCATATAATGTAAATACTACCGCATATAATGTAAATACTACCGCATATATTGTAAATACTACAGCATATAATGCTGTAAGCACAGCAAACAAGGAAATCGTATGTCCAGCATAAAATGTGAGATCCACTACTTATAAACACGAAAGTACGATATTTAATGTGGTTTTCACTACATATAACGAAAGTACGATATATGATGTGGTTTTCACTACATATAACGAAAGTACGATATATAATGTGGTTTTTACTACATATAACGAAAATACGATATATAATGTGGTTTTCACTACATATACACGAGAGTACGATATATAATGTGGTTTTCACTACATATAACGAAAGCACGATATATAATGTGGTTTTTACTGCATATAACGAAAGTACGATATATAATGTGGTTTTCACTACATATAACGAAAGTACGATATATAATGTGGTTTTCACGTCATATAACGAAAGAAGCAACATACATACTGGACAAAGTGACTATAACATATATTTCAGTTTGCACTTCATATAACGCAAAAAGCACCGCGTATACCGTTTTATCTACTACACACCATAACTAATCTACAGTATATATTGACATTTGTATCATGCACGAAAAGGATAAGATATAAGATAAGTTATACTATATATTATAAAGAAAGTACAGCATATAAAGGAACTAGTACCACACATAATGCAACATCTACGACATATAAATAAATATATACTACATACAATACAACATGCACCGCATACAATGAAATATCTACTGCATATAAGCACGCACGTCATAATAAGACGGTCATGGCGATCCATATTAATACTATTACCTGATATGCTAGTTTAAGAGTCGTATGTTTGCCAGAGGAAGAAAGTATAACATATGTAGCAATAATGAATGTGTAAGATAAACTATTTCCCTCATACAACAGATCTGACATGCGCGTAGCTAGGCTTACGCACGTACGCATATTTTGAGAGTTCAAAATATGAAAATGAAACAAATGCGAAAAATGCAATAAAAACTGGACCCTAAGGAGGGTAAGGGTGAAAACGGACCAATCAGAACAATTCAGACATGATCAAATTGTCACATGAATAATCTATATTTATTGATAATATTAGATGTCCTATGAAGTTTGTATACAGTCATATAGTATTTTCATATTGTACATGGGAGTACGATATTGGAAGTCTATTGTTGGAGCAAATTGTGGTCCGTGCCATTTATTTGGATCTGAGAAGAGATCGCTAGTGTCGCAACCTGCAACAATCAACCGACCCAAGCAATCTTGGTTAGGTCATCACCGCTCACATTAAGAGAAAGACACATGTGCATTCGCTTGACGCGGCTGAACATTTCACTTCAGTTAAGAAAAGCATTGCCCAATCAGTTTCCTATGCCAATGATGACCTAGCAAGAACATACATGTATTACAAGGCATAATTGATAGAATTATATCCTTTGTTGTAAACACAATCTAGCTATACGGGGTCATGAGGATACAAATAGTAACTTTAAAGTACTTTTAGAATACCAAGCCAATTATAACCCTGTGCTGCGTGATCATTTAAAGAACGGTGACTTCATCTCCTATACAAAATGATCACGATATGCGGGGCTCAAATCGGAGAGGAAATGTTGCGCAAATGCAAAAGTGTTCCGTTCATTGGGTTTATGACAGACGAAGCCATTGACGCGTCTACTATAGATCAAGTGGCGCTCAGTTTGATGTACTTCGACCATACAGTCAAGTCGGTTAGGCTACGATGGAGCATCCAACATGTCCGGAAAGTTCCTTGGTGTTCGAGCGAGTTCGGCAGATCATTCACGACGCAGTGTACAACCACTGCAAAGCTCACTGTCTAAACCTTGCTATATCATGCGTCCGATGAGCCACATGCCAGAAACATCATAAAGACCGTTCAAGAAGCGGCGTTTCTGTTTTACTTATCGAGCATTGTTGCGTTTTCATGAAACTAAGTAAGAATATAATTCGTGGAAAATCGGACTAAATTACAGTCGCACTTAACACTTTCAAATGCTCGTATACGACGGTCGTTGAGAGCTTAGATGACCTCTTCCTTAACTATGGTGATGCCAAAGCCGGGGCATATGAACTGCGATCACTCAGTTCGGTTTCTTCGATGTTTCACTTTTGTTGAAGTGCCAGTCAATGTTGGTAAAAATAAATTCCGAATGCTGCAAACGTTTTAAGGGTATTTTGTGTAGATATGCCGTACATTTGGATATTGAATAGGCTCATTTAGATATTGTGAAATATACGCCAGAAGTCACCTGAGCCCATATAGACGAATTGTTTTAGAATGGTGCGTAAACCACAAATTGACCCAGATACGCGCCTGTCTGAAGCAGACTACTTTTAGAAATAACCTATAATGTATTACTGGTACGAAAACATGTACATTTTTAAGATAACGTGTGATGTCAATAAGTAAATAGAATACAAAACACAAAACAGTAAATCTGGTTCTATATTTTGGTTCTAAAATACAAAAAAAAAAATTGCACAAATAAGCAAGTTTGTTTTGCTTATATCAATAATGATGATTTTGAATGAACGAATGAATGGTGTTTTAAGGCCCGTCGACAACTAAGGTCATTTTGGTCGCTTAATAGTTTACCTACTGTAAATTATGAAATAATTAAAATTGAAATATAACTAACCAGTGAATTAGACAAAACAATCAACATTGACATAAAACGACATGCAAGCCAATGTAAAACAGAATTTAGGCAAACAAGCCAAACACTACTATGTAATACTTAACATAAAGACAAACAATATCTGAGAAAATGTCGAACAGGATCTGTAAAAGTAATGCATGTGCAAAAGCACGATTTAAGAAATAATCATATCATATTAAAAATATTAAGGAAATCAAATACAAGTTCAGGTTGGACAGACTCAAAGAGCTGACGCATACTTTGAGCCTTGAAAAATCTATCACGTATTGGAGCGAAATCAGCACATTCCAGAAGAATGTGCTTTACTAAAAGTTGTGTAAAACATGGAATACATTGAGGTACTTCCTCACCTTTCAGTAAGTATGCATGAGTTAACCATGTGTGCCCAATGCGCAAACGAGCAAGGACAATTTCTTCTCGGCGACATGATCTAAAAGCTGGCAGCCACTCACCAAGTACTGACTTGATTGAGTGCAGTTTATTATTTACTTGCTCATTCCAATCACTTTGCCACTTATCGTAAAGTAAAACATTTATTAAAGGTTTGAAATCGGAATAAGGTATTTTAAAAGGTAAAATATATTGGGAAAGAGCAGACTTTGCTGCCAAGTCAGCATGTTCGTTACCGTTAATGCCCATATGACTTGGGATCCAGCAACATACTACATGTGCTGTTGCACAAATACGCGATAACTTAGAAAGGAGGTTAACAATAATAGGGTTATCTATTTTGTCATTATGAAGTGCCTGCATAGCAGACAATGAGTCAGTAAAAATAATATATCGCCAATAACCTTCGGATTCAATATAATCCAAAGCCAAATGAATTGCCTTTAACTCGGCAGAAAATACAGAAGCATTAGTTGGCAACCGAAATGTTATCACATCGCCATCAGCAACTGCGGCGGACGCAGCCTTTTCGCCATCCTTAGAACCATCCGTATAAATACGCTCAAAGTTATAATATGTATTTTTAATTTCAATATACTTGGATTTAAAAACAATAGGATCTGTGCAGGCCTTTTTATCGGTCGCAAGATCATAAATGAATGATGGACTATTTAGAGTCCAAGGTGGTGCATCTGAAATCTCCTGCTTCGCGATGTCGTCAAGATGAACATCAAGTTTAGCAACTTCTGGACCGTAACGGATACCAAAAGGCGGTATTACCCGTTCCTTCTTTAAAAATAATTTCTTGTATAGAGGGTTAAAAATGAGTGGGATTTGAAGGATTAGACTTAAGTTTTAAAAAATACTGCATAGCTAGTTTTTGACGGCGCAAGTATAACGATGGTTCATTGGCTTCTGCATAGAGACTTTTCACGGGCGATGTTCGAAAAGCGCCCAGGGCTAGCCGTAAACACTGGTGGTGAATAGTATCAAGTGTTGCAATGTATGACTTTCGTGCTGAGCCATAAACAATACATGCGTAGTCTAATTTAGATCGTATTAATGACCTGTAAAGTCTCAAGAGAACTTTACGGTCAGCTCCCCAATCCATACGGGATACAACGCGTAAAAGATTTAATGCTTTCTGGCATTTATTTTCTAAGATATTTAATGTGAGGAATAAATGTCAGTTTTGGGTCAAACAATAGACCAATGAATTTAAATTCAGGCACAACTTCAATACGAGTGCCATCTAGTGTTAAATCTAGATTTAAATGGTGTTTACGAAGTTGACAAAAGTGCATACGTTTGGTCTTGCTTTTAGAGAATTTAAAACCATTTTCGTTTGACCATTTTTGTAAATTATTCAAAACTTGTTGCAATTGACTTTCAATTGTATGCATATTTTTTTATCTGTAACAAATACAGAAATCATCAACATATAAAAAGCATTCAACTCCAGGGTTAACAGATTTAATAATGTTATTAATTTTAACACTAAAAAGTGTAACAGAAAGAATACATCCCTGGGGAACACCCATTTCCTGTTCGTGTGGTTCAGAAAAAGTATCACCAACACGAACTTTGAACTGACGGTCAGTTAAAAATGCAGAAATAAAATAAGCAAGGGGACCTCTTATGCCGAAAGCATAGAGGTCATTCATAATTCCATACTTCCAAGTCGTGTCATATGCACTTTCTACGTCAAAGAAGACGTAGCCTACATGCTCCTTTTTTATAAAAGCTTCACGGATAAAAGTTTCAAAACGGATCAACTGATCCATTGTACTTCTATGTTTACGAAAACCAGACTGGACAGTTGTGATAAGTTTGTTCTTTCAAGAAACCAAACAAGTCTGTCGTTGACGTTCTTTCCATGGTTTTACATATGCAGCTGGTTAAGGCTATTGGGCGATAACTACCAGGATTAGTTGTATCTTTACCAGGTTTGGGAATTGGAATAACAATGGCCTCTTTCCAAGAACCGGGAGACTTCCCGTTCGCCAAACCTGATTATAAACGTCAAGTAAACAAGAAAGGGACCGAAAAGGTAAATGTTTAAGTAATTGATAGTGTATATCATCTGAACCCGGAGCGGTATCATGGCACTTTTTCAGAGCTGTTTTTAATTCTTTCAACGTAAAAAGTTTATTGTAGGCCTCTTTATTCTTTGATTTAAAATTAAGTTTTTGTTTCTCCTTCTGTTGTTGAATTTTTTGAAACTTTGTAGAATAGTTTGAAGAGGACGACTTTTGCGCAAAGGAATCTGCCAAAGTATCAGCAATATCCTTCTTTGAAGAAGCGACACCGTTTGGAGTGTCCAGGTGATTAACACCAATCGAGCTACTCTTGCCATTAATTTTTCTTATCATATCCCATGTCTTTTTGACGGATGATCTAGAATTTAACCTAGATACATACCGTCGCCAAGACGCGCGTTTACTTTGTTTACTAGTTTTGCGAGCTTTTGCTCGAGCTATTTTTATTTTTTCATTGTTTTCGTGGGTTGGCCTCAGGTCAAATTGTCTGAGAGCCGATTTGCGGGTACCTATAGCCTTTTTGCAATCCTCATCAAACCAAGGTTTGTGAGGGCGCTTTGGAGTTGTCGAAATTCGAGGTATTGCTTCTTCAGCTGCCTGATAAATTAATGAAGTAAAAAGTTGTGTAGGATTATCACAATCCAAAGAATTATTCGGAGTAATGGATTCGTCACATCGCATCTGGAATAAATTCCAGTTCGCTTTATGAAGCCTCCATCGACGCGGACGCTCCTGGACAGAGCGTCCAGTTTCAGTAATAATTAAAGGGAAATGATCACTTCCATGAAGGTCGTCTAAGACCTTCCATGAGAAATCAACAAATATATCAGGACTACAAACAGCAAGATCAAGAGATGAGTAAGAACCAGTAGCAGGGTGCAATAATGTATATGATTTTTCATTTAAAAGACACAGATCTTGTTTAAAAATAAATTCTTCTAACTTTCGACCCTTTATATTGGTGTAGTTACATCCCCACAATGTATTGTGGCAATTGAAATCCCCCATTAAAATGAAGGGTTTGGGGAGTTGAGAGATAAGGTTGTTTAGTTTATCTATATCTAGTGGCATACATGGTGGGAGATACAATGAACACAAAGTCACTGCTTTGTTAATAGAAATTCTAACAGCAGTTGCCTGCAATTTGTATCAAGATGTATTAGCTTATGAGGCACTGAGTTGTTAACAACTACAACAACTCCACCACAAGCACGGTCACCAGCCCGAGAGGCTGTGTGGTAACAAGAGTGATACTTAAGTGTCAACTTTTCAGAATCTTTCAGGAAAGTTTCTTGTAAGCAAAGTGCTACTGGTTTATATTCATTGATAAGTAAGGATAATTCTTCAAAATTAGAATTAAAACCTCGACAATTCCATTGTAAAATAGTGTTACTCATTATCATTGTATATATGAGTAAGACAGAACACAGACTAGGAAGTATGGATTTAATCAATTTGTAAAGGTAATCTTGTAATTTTACCTTGCTTATTATTATCTGCAATAGTATCTTCTGCTTCAGTGTCCTCGTTAAGACACTGGTAGCGGTTATGGTTTTTAATTGGGTCATCGGATCCTTTGGGAATACGATCCGACGCTACCACTTTATTTGGAGTTTTGTTTCTATTGGAACTCGGACTCTTTTGAGTTTGTTTTGAGCTAGAGGTTGATGTTTTATGGCTAGACCTTTTGTTTTCTATTGGATCAATTTGCATTGGTTCAGTAACTTTAATTGGTGCAATAACTTTAATTGGTTCAGTGACTTTAATAGGTTCTATAATTTTAATCGGTTCGGTTTGAACAGCTACGTCTGTCTGGGTTACAGCATCTTTCTTTTCGACGGGCATAGGAATATTGATTCAATAAAAAAAATTGCCTCTGGAAAGGCAAGACCTTCTTTATATTTGATGGTAACAATCTCCTTCTCCCGTTTCCAAAATTGGCAGGAGCGGGAGGTGGAATAATGTTCACCATCACAGTTCACAGTTCAGTTCAAACATTTTGGTGGATTTTTGCAGTCAGTAATATCAGTATCATGATCGGAATGTAATTTAGTGCAACGACGGCACACTTTTTGTTCATTGCTTTTTCTACATTTACTTTCGTGGTGCCCCAATTTGTAACAGTTGTAACACTGTAAGGGGTTCGGTATATACATATCAACAGTATCCAACTTTTAAAGATCTTGGTAAAATAGCAGTATTAAAAGTAAGTACCAGAGTATTTGTTGGTCTTTTCATGTTGTCCCTGTAGGAAGTCATTCTCCTGACATGGACGACCAATTGGTCGGCCAGTTCAGAAGTAATTTCCTCCTCCGAAACCCCTTCAAGATCCGGGCATCTTATAAGTCCTTTTGATGTGTTGAGTGTATTATGAGCAGATCATTTGGCAGATATATTGAAAAAAGTCTTTTAATAGGTTGTCTGCGTGTGCCTTCTTCTCAACTTCAATGAGAAGGGCACCATATTTCAGTTTTTTAACAGACTTTGGTGAGCCTGCAATTGAAACTAAGCATTTTTCAATGACAAAAGGTGAAATTGAAGTAATAGGCGATTCAGGTAAATTTGATTCAATCAGTAGAAAGCGTGGAAATGTAGAGTTTGATGTGTTGCCTTTCGGGTTGTCGATATCGGAGTCCGAGTCCATTTGCGTGCGTGTGCGTTTTTTGTTTTGAGGATCCATGTTTAAGTTTTTTTATTTCGTCAACCGTGGCCCCCACCCGCCACGGAGTCCAACAAGGGAACACGATACATGGAACGGAAAACCAGCTCCTCGTGTCAGGGGTACACATATGGTATACTTAGATACCGCGAATAAGTTAGTGCGACAAGGAAGACCATCGATGTGTCCCCCAGATCGGGGATTCGCCATGCAAGTCAGTGTCCCGACCAAAACATCCGCGCTACCCAATTAGCCCATTAGCCTATAATAGACCAGGCACAATAACTTGTAAACTTTATGCAAATTAAATATGAAACATATAATATAAATATGGTGTATATGTAATGAATGAAACGAGCAGATGGAATATTCTCAAGTGAAAAAGAACAAAAATAATACGTAGATACATGCACAGATATTTATGCCATTTTAACACCATTACAGTTAACATACATGTATTTGTAAGAAAAGAAAAGCGTCACTAAATATAATATATGACCAGCCGTTTGCACTAGACCGGGCCCATCTAGGCTCCCGTTTACACCGAAGCAGAGGCCAAAGCAGTGTGTTGGAAAGCCGGAGATCCCTGCGCTTCCCTCAACTGCCAGGATCCTCGTTTCCTGCTTACGAGTATCCACCCAAGGCAAACAAGCGGGTCCATTAGGGGACTTCTACCCCTTGTAGGACGGACAACCGGCGTATTCTAACCCCCACCGGCAGGGGGAGTAATGCATATATATATATACATATATTTTAACTACTGCCAGTTATATGATTTTGACAAGATCTACATCTGGCCTCCGTGAAACTAGGATGAACTCTTATGTTATTCTCTTTACAGAGCAAATAAGTACATCCGTTAAATAAGTTCCCTTTAAACAGGTTCTAGAACGGAGCGTCATTGAGTTAAAACAAAATGAAAATGCGAAAACAGGTTATAACTGAAACTTTTTTTAACGTATTTTACAGTTATTAACCTTCGAGAATTCGCCATGAAATTAGAAACACAAATTTGCCTGGTTTTGACAGATACCCGTTTTACGTCTGTACAATGGTACCTGTTATAGGTTCAAGAGACAGTGAAACAGAAACATTTCTGGCGAATACCCAGTAAGATTATGTTTATTTCCGTGGAGATCTGGAACAAAATGGTGTTAGTGCATACATGTTTTGTGTAAAATATTACAGATCATGTAAAACAGGAGATCAGCAAGAAGTGTCGTGAAATCACGCTACATCGTGAGAAATCTAAAATGTATTGCCATGAGAAAGTAAATATGATATGTTTGACAAAGCGATGTGTCTTTTTAACTTACCCGTATTGCATACCTTTGGAAGAACAGATGCAAAGACGTGTATGTAATTCAACAATTGAACTGACATTTTTACTTACAAATAGTACAGCTCTTCTAACTCAGTTCTCGTCATATTTCGTAGAATAGAACGAGCCGGGATAGTCAAGGAATTTCCTCTGCCTCGTTTTGGGATGATGTTATCACTGATGGCTGACCCTTTAGAGCTAAAACTCCGTGCATTGTCGTGTTCTGTCTCCTTTTTACTATATGATGGTTGTTTTATATCCTTAAAAATAAATTTAAAAACATAACCAATACTTAATGAACCGTTGCCCATTGCCAAAGCCTTACTACTGTTTTTTTTTTTTTTGAAACATTGCACAACAAAGGAGAATTTATCATTGTTCCTTTCAAACATGTAAAGGCGTATATCTATAATTATAAAGATGTTACATTTTCCCAATCAAATGTTCAAAGCAGACGATGCAAATAGATTCAAGCGAGTAAGATAGTAAAAGTAGGAGTGTATAATCCAAACAATAAAGTTATTTTTGTGTTTTTGTGTTACAGTATATAGTTATTTAGTGGGTATTTGTGTTACAGTCAAAGCTGTTGTACAGAGGTCCAGAATGTCTTCTCCGACACGGAGAGACAGCAGTGTTGACTGTTACACAAATACCCATTAAATAACTGTTTCATTACCTGATCCAACAGTATTGAACTTCATCCCAGGAGCCCATGAACACACTTCCATTAAATATCTTTATTAATACTACACTACGTTTTATTGCATTATATTCACTGTTACAAAAATACTGTGTGCCATTAGTGAGATCGACTTTTTCCTACATAAGAAGTGGAAAGAATCCAGCCAAATTATGGGACAGGGTTATGTAACCTGTACAATTTTTCCTTCATTATACTGTATGTTGTTTGTCTTTATGTTAAGTATTACAAAGTAATGTTTGGCTTATTTGCCTAAATCCTTTTTTACCTTGGCTTACATGTTGTTTTATATTAAATGTTAAGTATCGCATACATCATGTTCGGTTGTTTGTCTAATAAACTGGTTATTTTATGTTTCAATTTTAATTATTTCATCATTTACAGAAAGTCAATTATTGAGCGCCCAAAATGACCTTAGTTCTCGACGGGACTTAAAACACTTTTCATTCTTTCATTACTACTGTATAGTGGATAGTCAACTTATATTCCAAACTCCAAAGTGATATGTCAGTAACCTTAACGCAAAACCTTACCGATGCCGACGAAGACGAGGATAAAGAGACGACAAAAGCTTGTACTTTTAATATCAATAAAACAAATTTATGAAGGGGTTATCTCCCTTTATAGACTATGAAATAGTTTTAAGTACTGGGTCATACTTAAAAAAAGAAAAACAACTTAGAATAGAGAGATCCTGTATAAACATTCAAATGGACAAACATATTTCATTTTTCAACTAAAATAGAATGTTGTAATTATAATTGGTATTTGTGTAACATCTTATAAAACCATTAACTTTGTGAACTATTTTGAAAATGTATTTTTCAAAATCTTGTACCTTACTGTTATTTATCATAATGTACAGTTATTATGTACTATAACCATTACAATAATTATAATGAATTATTGTACTTGTCGTTTTCATGAAAATAAATATAAGCTTTCATTTTAAATAGTTGTTATGGCTTGCTTGCCATGATTCTTGTTTAAAAAAATAATGGTTCAAATTGATTCCAAATCAAAATTAACAAATACTCTGTTATTACAAACAAAAACAGTTATTCTGTTAGTGTACTACCCTTTTTGATGGAGGAGTTGCCTCCCTTGTATACTTTTTTGGATATTTGTTATATTCTTTGAACTGTATTCATTTCTCATAGAAATAGATATTATAGTAATCATTGTTTAATATAACTTAAATAACCAAAGATATATACATTAATTGTTTGTTTCAGACTACAATTTGCATTATACTGTATGTTGTTTGTCTTTATGTTAAGTATTACAAAGTAATCTTTGACTTGTTTGCCTAAATCCTTTTTTACCTTGGCTTACATGTTGTTTTATATTAAATGTGAAGTATTGCATACATCATGTTCGATTGTTTGTCTAATAAACTGGTTATTTTATGTTTCAATTTTAATTATTTCATCATTTACAGTAAGTCAATTATTGAGCGTCCAAAATGACCTTATTTCTCGACGGGACTTAAAACACTATTCATTCTTTCATTACTACTGTATAGTGGATAGTCAACTTATATTCCAATATCCAAAGTGATATGTCAGTAACCTTAACGCAAAACCTTACCGATGCCGACGAAGACGAGGATAAAGAGACAACAAAAGCTTGTACTTTTAATATCAATAAAAAAATTGATGAAGGGGTTATCTCCCTTTATAGACTATGACATAGTTTTAAGTACTGGGTCATACTTAAAAAAAGAAAAACAACTTAGAATAGAGAGATCCTGTATAAACATTCAAATGGACAAACATATTTCATTTTTCAACTGAAATAAAATGTTGTAATTATAATTGGTATTTGTGTAACATCTTATAAAACCATTAACTTTGTGCACTATTTTGAAAATGTATTTTTCAAAATCTTGTACCTTACTGTTATTTATCATAATGTATAGTTATTATGTACTATAACCATTACAATGATTATAATGAATTATTGTACTTGTCGTTTTCATAAAAATAAATAGAAGCTTTCATTTTAAATAGTTGTTATGGCTTGCTTGCCATGATTCTTGTTTAAAAAATTAATGGTTTAAATTGATTCCAAATCAAAATTAACAAATACTCTGTTATTACAAACAAGAACAGTTATTATGTTAGTGTACTACCCTTTTAGATGGAGGAGTTGACTCCCTTGTATACTTTTTTGGATATTTGTTATATTCTTTGAACTGTATTCATTTCTCATAGGAATGGATATTATAGTAATCATTGTTTGATATAACTTAAATAACCAAAGATATATACATTAATTGTTTGTTTCAGACTACAATTTGCATTATACTGTATGTTGTTTGTCTTTATGTTAAGTATTACAAAGTAATGTTTGGCTTGTTTGCCTAAATCCTTTTTTACCTTGGCTTACATGTTGTTTTATATTAAGGTCGGGCTTCTGTAACGAGATCGGCTATTTTCGTGTAATGTCGGTATTGTTCGTAATGCGTTCGACATATCTCGCAATAACTCGATAAAGATCGGTATAAATTTATAAAGTACGCTGATTGCCCAAATTATTTAATTCGGAGGGTTAATAACATCCTTTTTATTTCAATAATACTCGTATATACCATTTTTGCCCTTTATAAAACGTAAACCACATTAATTTAACAAATAAAAAATCAATATTGTTTACTTCCGGTACTTCCTGTCATTGGATTCTCGCTTTGCAAAAATACATTTTCTGGTGTAAATATGTAATATTCGACATTGTTTTCTTCATTTCGGGAAACTTTTCATAGTATATATATACAACATTATTGTTGCTACCCAACGAAGTGCTGCTATGTGATATTGTGTTCCAATAATGGCTGACGAAGCCACAAGACGTGATAGGCGCGGACGTTTTTCCAACAAAAAAGTAAAAAATGATAAAGAGAGCAACAGAAATGTAATAATTGAACACAACTACAGTGCAGGCGATGTATGTGACGGTATTGATTGTTCAAAATCGACATGCAATATTTGTTTTCATCACGTGCCTGTTGATAAACGACCAAATACTTATTGGAAAGAGGGACGAAGAGTGGTGGAATTCGAAGTGCTTTTGTCAAAACTTCAGGTCTGTGAGAAATGTAGACTGGGCCCGGTACCTCTGACTTATAACAATATTACCGGAGAGATTAAAAAAGGATTGGGAGGCTATTTATATGTAAAATGCCAAAATATAGACTGCGGGCATACAAATTGTGTTCCATATGGTGCAACTTATCGCCGGAAAATAACAGGGATGCCATGTTTCTCAGTAAACACAAAGCTTGGTACAGGTACTAAATTATTTTGAATTTATTTAGTAAATTATAGTCTGCATCAGTCTTTTTATAGTATTACATGCAAGTTTGAACCAGTACTACATTAGCAATACAGGATAAATTTTTTGCTCAAGGTCCATAGCGGTAAATATAGTTGTCTTTGGTGTAGTGTTACATTTTCAGCGAAAATCTGTATAGTCAATCATTTTTTTGTAATATTGTTAATGTCGGTGTTAATGTTGGTCCTGAGGTTGTTCGGGCCAGAAACTTAGATGTCTTATTCAAAAGACTGTGTGTCTAAGACAGGGATCGAACCAACATCCCAAAACATTGGATCACATATTTTCCATAAAATTATGTTGTGTTAAACATTTTATATTTCAGCTATGATTGATAATCTTGGTGGGCCTAAACGGGTTAATAATATGTTGTCAACACTGAATTTGCCGACCATTAATGACGCAAGGTTAAAAGAGATGGATAGGCGAGCTGGTGATGCTGTAGAAAAGATAGCAGAAAGGTCTTCTCATACCGCAGCTAAAGAGGCTTTCCACGAAGAAATGCAGTAAGCAGTTCTCATATTTTAGTTTGTAAAAGTATTTAATAAACATTAGAAATTTGTTGTGATAAAGCAGTCATGGATTTAACTTTTTTATAACACCATTGTAGTGTTTATGATAAAAAGTCGAGAGCTCTGACATGTTTGAATGTGAATGAGCATTATAATTTATCTTTTATTATTTTTGATTAAATCCTTTTATATGGAGACAGTTTAAAAAAAATAATTTTCCATCATTTACTTTGCATAGTTATTTTTTTTTAACTTTCAATACAGGGACATAGCCAATATTGAATCTGAGGAAGCGGGACATTCTATGGAGGGCCTTATAGAGGACTTGGGTGTTGCTGCTATGGCTGAATCCTCACCTAATATAAAGTAAGTATAATGGACTTTTAGTATCGATATAGTCCCATTGATCAAGATTTTGAAAAAAGGTCCTTCCCTATGTATTACATCAGTCATAATAGTCTAGCTGTACAGTATTGTATGAAATAAAAATTAATAGTTATAATTAAATTGTTGAAATGAAACTTCCTTTATTTTAAATATATGGATTAATATTTTGACATATTTTATTCAGAGACATAATTCAATCGTATGAAGTACCGGTAGTAGAAAGACAAGAAGACTGGACTGATGATGAGGATTTTGACAAAGAAGAAGAGTCTTCTTCGATTAAACAATTAAGAGCACATAAACAGTAAGTTATTCTTTTGTTTTACTTTAATAATTACTATGAAATATTCATTATTGGTATCAATGATGTAGAATTTTGTATTGACATTCTAATATAAAATACTGGATTAAAAAAATTGTATTGTTATGTATTGATGAAAGGTGTATTATTATTTTGTCGATATTGCAATACATATCATATCAGGAGTACAAGACTATTAAAAAAATATTGTATACCAGTAATTAAATACGTGTTATTTGAAAATACACATTTTCATATCATATAATCTTTTTGGCTTGTATGTTTTTAGGAAAACACACAGATGTTTTGGATGTGGAACTGCAGGTCAACCTAATGCCCGAAAGAAACTGCACCATCTTTCCCATGTAGATCCCGCACTGGAATGTCCTGTGCAGTTGACACAGCCTGGCAGAAGCGAGGATTTGACAGTTTAACATGTAAGTTTATTACTTTTCAAATACAGTATCAGTTTATAAAAACTAAATGCAGGGAGCAAGAAACATAACTGCCTTTGAAAGTATCTGAGTCTAGCCCCTTTCCTGTTAAAAATATTGTGACTTGGTAATGGTATATGATAAATTAGTCTCTCTGGGTTGATACATTTTTTCTTGGATGTTTTTCTGTCTATCCATCTGTCCGTCCGTCTGTCACAAATTATGCCTGCTTTATAGCCCCAAGACAGCTTGAAGGAATTACATGAAACAATATTATTATGCTATATATTATTATGGAAGCCAAGTCCATTGTTTTAACCCTTCCCTTCATATAGACGCTTTCTGACGCCTCTGCAGCAGATGGCTTTTTGAAAACATAGTGCCAAAAGAAGAAATTGCACAAAACATGCAATTTCTTCTTTTGCCACAATGTTTTCAACATTTTGTCATAGGTTATTGATTCAATTATAGAGATTTTCTATGTTTTGTCAAAATATGTTCAAAGTCGTCTGCTGCAGAATTGTCGTATGAGGCAAAGGGTTAAATTGACATTCCTTTTTATCTACTTCACAGCACACATATTTTTTATGAGCAAGGCAAAGTATGGTAAAAAGGTTGTCAAATCCATCGTTAAACACAGAACCTGTGCTACATGTAAATGGCGGGCTAGGAATCGTCCTAATAGAACTGTTCGTAATCACAGGTGTATGAACAATCATAAAGGAAGTGCTCGTCTAATAGAAAGTGTAAGTGGACAAGATGGTGTGACAGAACTTTTAAAGGAGGGTACTCCAGTTGAATATATAGAGGGAGATGGAGATAACACATTGATAGCTAGACTCAAGACTAACCTGAATATAAACATGAAAAAACGATTTGATAGAAACCATATTGTGAAAAATATTGGTAAACGTTTATATGCATTACAGGCATCTAAAAAGGTGAAAGTGAGCAAAGCTGTTATAATTCACATACAAAAGTGCGTCAAGTACTCATTTGCAAAAAAACAAGGTGACAAAATTACACTAGAAGAAAATCTAAAGGCAATTATTCCCCATCAGTTTGGTGATCACTCCCTTTGCAAGCCGATATGTTGTGGCTACAAGAGAAATCCTGAACAAAAATATTCTCACAGAAGTTTGCCATACAAGGGAGCTCTTAAAGACAACAATGGTAACTTTCGGTCAGAACTTGATAAGATATTTGCGCCTGTAATAGCGAATGCAGAGAAGTATGCTGACCTCGGTTCATCTCAACAATGTAAACATGCAAACCGTGAAGTTACACTGAGAGCGCCTAAATCACACCACTATGGGGAATCAGAATCGTTAGACTTTCGTGTAAAGGCCACCGCTGCATTCATCAATGAAGGAAGAGAGTACATTAGTCAGGTGAGTAACAGAGTTCATTAGTTACCTGCATTTGTTTTTTTAGTTTTTGTTTGATATTGTTTTGGATGATGCATTATACAAAAGGACAGCTTGTATACATCTGATGTTTTGTTTGTTTGTTTGTTTGGAGTTTAACGCCGCTTTCAACAGCGATGGTCATATCACGGCGGTCAGTGCACCTACCCATGTTTTTAGCTCACCTGAGCTTTGCTCAAGGTGAGTTATTGTGATCGCCTGATGTCTGGCGTCCGTCGTCCGTCGTGCGTCGTCCGTCAACTTTTTCTCCTCAGTAACCAGTGGGTCAATTTGGATGAAACTTCACAGGAAGCATCCTCTCAATGGCTCACCAGATTTCCTTCAAATTTTTGGGATCCATGCAGAATTCTGGTTTCCATGGCAACAAAATGAAAAAAATAGTGAAAACTTAAAATATCTTCTCCTCCAAAAGTGTCTGGCCGATTTTCAAATAATTTTGTTAAAATGTTCCTTGGGTGACCCTCTATCAGATTCCTTGAAGCCATGTTGATTGGTAGAAAAACATGGCCCCACGGGGGTGGGGCTATTTTGACTTATATGGCTATAGTGAAAACTAAAAAAATCTACTCCTCCAAGAGTGTCAGGCTGATTTTCAAATAATTTTGTAGAAATGTTCCTTGGGTGACCCTCTATCAGATTCCTTGAAGCCATGTTGATTGGTCGAAAAACATGGCCGCCAGGGGGTTGGCTATTTTGCCTTTTATGGCTATAATGAAAACTTAAAAAATCTTCTCCTCCAAAAGTGTCAGGCCGATTTAAAAATAATTTTGTAGAAATGTTCCTTGGGTGACCTTCTATCAGATTCCTTGAAGCCATGTTGATTGGTCGAAAAACATGGCCGCCCAGGGGTAGGGCGGTTTTGCCTTATATGGCTATAGTGAAAACTTAAAAAATCTTCTCCTCCAAAAGTGTCAGGCTGATTTTCAAATAATTTTGTTGAAATGTTCTTTGGGTGACCCTCTATCAGATTTCTTGAAGCCATGTTTATTGGTCGAAAAACATGGCCGCCAGGGGGTGGGGCTACTTTGCCTTATATGGCTATAGTGAAAACTTAAAAAATCTTCTCCTCCAAAAGTGTTGGGCCGATTTTCAAATAATTTTGTAGAAATGTTCCTTGGGTGACCACTATCAGATATCTTCAAGCCATGTTAATTGGTTAAAAAACATGGCCGCCAGGGGCGTGGCTATTTTGCCTTATATGGCTATAGTGGAAACTTAAAAAATCTTCTTCTCCGAAAGTGTCTGGCCGATTTGCAAAAGATTTACTAGAAATGTTCCTAGGGTGACCCTCTATCAGATTTCTTCAAGCCAAGCCAAGGTAGGAAACCACAAGGGGGGGGTGGGGCTTATATTGCTAAAGTGAAAAAAATCACACCAGTACTTACACAACATTCTTTCGAAGCCACTGACTACTTCCTCATATAGATCAGAGGTGAGAGGCAATGGAGAAATCGCCCGAAAGAATGCGCCGCAACCGGGTATTGAACCCATGACCTCCAGATCACGAGTCAGATACGCTACCAATTGAGCTACCCGGCCGGGCTACATCTGATGTAGCAGCAAAAAAAATATTTTTTATTTTCTAAAGGTTTCTGTGCGTGTTTTTGATTTTCACAGTTCAAATGTTTTGTATTTCACAGTTCAAATGTTTTTGATTATCACAGTTCCAATGTTTTGTATTTCAGAGTTCAAATGTTTTGTATTTCATAGCTCAAATGTTTTGTATTTCAGAGTTCAAATGTTATCGTTTGTTTTGTTTACTTATCAAGCTGGGGATTTCACATAACATGTAAGTTGTTTTTTTAATCAAAGATGATCAGTGTTTTATTGATAATTGTTGTACACAATGTGTTATCACTTCATAGATTTATACTTATCTTCTTCATTTTTAAATTTTTAACTACTAGATGGTTGATCTAAGATTGCCTTGCACAGATTTTGAAATTATTCTCATTCAAAAACTTTGCAAATAGCGTTGCCGATTGAATTTTAGCTCTACTGGCCAAAGGTTAGAAGGGCTTATGTCGTGGGGATTCGTCCGTTGTCCGTGCGTCCGTGCGTCTGTAAACAATTTCTTGTTAACACGATACAGTCTTTATTTGTTATTGTATCTCAATCAAACTTATACAGTAGTTAGATATCCATGAGAGCTCGGTTCCTTTCTGAAACCAGCCAGTTCCGCCCATGCATGACTTGATGACAGCCCTTGATTGTCACAATAAAGCCTTCAAGATCCATGCCAGTAGAGCATAGGCCCTCATGGGCCTCTTGTTATTATTTAGATATCCATTAAAATTTGGAGTATTATATATTCAAAGGACATTTTTTATATGTTATGCTAGGTCAATTCTGAAATGGGTATTTCTCCTGGTGCACATACTATGAAGTATGCCAAGAAATGTATGGACATTAGGAAACGTCGCCAGGTACATTCGGCCTTACCATCCACCAAGCGTCGCCGTCTGATACTTAAACAGGAGCGAGCGACAACACAGGGGGCACACGAAGTCCAAGAAGGAGATTCATATCAGTCAGGTACACAAAACAACTTAAATATTGTCGGGGATCTTCAAACTAATTTATTTAGTAAAGATATCATATATATAATAACATTGAACATTGCACACAAATAAATCTATGGTCTACGATATTTACTGTTGAAATGTCAATAAAAAGCAATGACCATACCTTACACTTCTTTGTTGAAAGGCTACATGTTAACTGTTCAAACACATCACAAATGTGTACAATACGTTAATGCATGTATTTTTTAAAATTTATATAGGTATTGGTCTGGACACAGAGGCTGACATTCAGGAGTTACCAGACGCGGTGCAGAGGGCAGAGTTTAAGCCTGTTTTATCACCAGGAGAACCAACATTGATAGCCATCGACTTAGAAACCACTGATCTAAGTATGATTTGTTTTCTGCCTTTTCATTTAATTTTTAATTTTTAAAAACATTTGGGTGATTTGTGCCTTTGTCCTTTCATGATTTTCTAATAGTTTGCGTTCAATGAACAATGTGAACAAGTGGTAAACATCACTAGCCCAGCAACACTTTGGTTCAAGCCTTTTGGGTTGTTATATTTTTATGTGAAAAAGTTTTCATGATCATTCAACGTTTCATGTTTACCATAATGTTAAAAGCGATAAGTGACCTGAAATTGAATAAATATTTTGTTATTTCACAGTTCGTAATGGACAATATCCTCACATAACACAAATTGCTGCGAAGGTTGTGACTACTGATGATGAGTTAAACTCGTACGTGTTACCAAAGCAGCCAATATCCTCAGGGGCAGAACAGGCAACAGGAATCATGATGGCCAACAATGATATGTTTGTTAATGGGAAAAAGGTCACTAAAACTGATATAGGCTCAGCTGTAGATGACCTTTTGACATGGTTGAACAAGTTCCCAAATGTAATTCTTTTGACCCACAATGGGAGAAAATTTGACTTTCCTGTGCTCACTTCACCTATCAGTAATGTGAACGCCATGGATAAGTTTATGTCGTGTGTGATGGGTTTATTGGACTCTCTTACTTTGTTCAAAAAAGTCCTTCCAGGCCAAGGCTCATATAAACAAGAGGACTTAGTCCGTAATGTGTTACACACTGTATATGCAGCACATGGTGCTTTAGAGGATGTTCTGGCATTAGGGAAGCTCATCATTCATTGTTCTTTGCCAACTGTGGACTTCATTAAATTTACATTCACACCTAAAGCATTATATATGAATTGTCAATACTTGAAGGAAAAGACAAAAAACATAGAAAGTCTAAATGTTTTTGTTGCCAATGGTGTTTGTAAGCGCGCAACAGCAGAAAATATAGCTGGTTCAGGCCTTAATCTTGCCCACCTTAAAATAGTATTTGGCAGGGATGGTGAAGATGGTCTTATAAGCACCTTCACAAACAAAAACAGTGAAGGGCAACCACGGGTTACAAACACCAAACGCACATTGGAAAGTGTCATTCCAAAACTTGTCGAGTTTCTGAGCCAAAAATAAATTTGTTATATAGTTTCATATTTTAATTATTTAAACAATGTAGTCTTTTCCTTCAAGTATTAACAAGTTTAAGATATTTATTGTTTAAGAATGTTGCTAGAATAATACATTTTGTAACCTAAAAAAAAAATATTGCAATTTTTGTTTAGGTGGGTGGGGTAATGATATCAATCATTTTCAATCATTTGATAAAATACAATATATTTAAGTATAATATGTATCATTATATCAAGTAAAATTGTTTTACTTTAAACATTTGCCAAAATGTCATCCACATTAAAGCTATTATTATTATTACTGATGGTTATAAATGTTAAAAAGTCACTTTTTGACTAATTTTGCGTCATTTTATTTTCCAACCTGTCTTACATAAAACCTTATTAAAAGCAAACGAGACGGTAAAAGTTTTTTATTTTTGTGTATTTTGCTCATCTAACATTATTAAAAATATTGGTATATAACATAGGTGGTTTAATAATATAGTTATAGTACTAGAACAATTTTAAACATGACAATTAAAAATATTTTCTGAAAAAAGTATAAAAATCAAAGGGGGGGGGGGGGGGGGGGGGGGTAGGGTTATATTTGTAGATTTTTTCTATTTTTATTTTTGAGATATGTAATTCTCATTGGTATTTTTTAAATCAGCATTGTTATTTTGATGTAAAAATGGTTTTAGTTAATGATATAGTTAATATGTAAGATTATTAAAACTATTTAATTGACTTAAGAAGTTGTTACAATTTGGCTTTCTCAATGCCTTATCAAAGTCTGGGACATTGGACACTTCAAATTTCAATAATTTTTATTCTAGACGGTAAAATCTTTTGATACTTCCCCAATATTTCCCTAAAGGGTTAAAGATAACTAGAAAAAAAGTTCAGTCACATTTGAAATATTGACTGTTACAGATGCTCTACCTTAAATGTTAAGTATCGCATACTTATTGCATACTTTCATATTGTTCCGTTCACTTTGCATTGAAGAAAGTGGTCATGATTTTTCGATCATGACCGCTGTCAAGGAGTGATCATGACTGTAGATAAGGACGTGCGAAAATTCTGCATAATTAACATGCTAGGGACTACTTTTGTTATATAAACAAACATAGCTGAACTAAATATCATTGTTAAACCTCACGGGACTTTGTAATGTTAAATTCTCATATATTGATCATGAACAATTTCTTACTGTCTCATGCTAACAGTACGTTTTTGACATGAAAACAGTCTAAAACGCGCATCTAAAATGTTGGTTATGCACGTGCATGACGTCATTTAAAAAAAATAACGTCACCGTTATATTTCAAACGGCATTTGCACAAAAAGTACTACTTATGTAAACAAACAGTTTGTTTTTAATTCGGAAGCAGATTTATCAATTCTAGATAATAAAAAAAAACTCCACAACGTAAAGCAAATAGTTTACAATATGAAAGTATGCAATAAAAAGGTTATTGACCCTGTACTGTGAAATCATCGTTGGACCTCGTTCTTTGGCGAACGTAGCCTCGCAAGCTCGGCAACGCCAACCAAAGAACTCGGTCCAACGATGATTTCACAGTACAGGGTCAATAACCTATAATCATGTTCGATTGTTTGTCTAATAAACTGGTTATTTTATGTTTCAATTTTAATTATTTCATCATTTACAGTAAGTCAATTATTGAGCGCCCAAAATGACCTTAGTTCTCGACGGGACTTAAAACACTATTCATTCTTTCTTTACTACTGTATAGTGGATAGTCAACGAATATTCCAAAATCCAAAGTGATATGTCAGCGTCGATGGAGGCTTCATAAAGCGAACTGGAATTTATTCCAGATGCGATGTGACGAATCCATTACTCCGAATAATTCTTTGGATTGTGATAATCCTACACAACTTTTTACTTCATTAATTTATCAGGCAGCTGAAGAAGCAATACCTCGAATTTCGACAACTCCAAAGCGCCCTCACAAACCTTGGTTTGATGAGGATTGCAAAAAGGCTATAGGTACCCGCAAATCGGCTCTCAGACAATTTGACCTGAGGCCAACCCACGAAAACAATGAAAAAATAAAAATAGCTCGAGCAAAAGCTCGCAAAACTAGTAAACAAAGTAAACGCGCGTCTTGGCGACGGTATGTATCTAGGTTAAATTCTAGATCATCCGTCAAAAAGACATGGGATATGATAAGAAAAATTAATGGCAAGAGTAGCTCGATTGGTGTTAATCACCTGGACACTCCAAACGGTGTCGCTTCTTCAAAGAAGGATATTGCTGATACTTTGGCAGATTCCTTTGCGCAAAAGTCGTCCTCTTCAAACTATTCTACAAAGTTTCAAAAAATTCAACAACAGAAGGAGAAACAAAAACTTAATTTTAAATCAAAGAATAAAGAGGCCTACAATAAACTTTTTACGTTGAAAGAATTAAAAACAGCTCTGAAAAAGTGCCATGATACCGCTCCGGGTTCAGATGATATACACTATCAATTACTTAAACATTTACCTTTTCGGTCCCTTTCTTGTTTACTTGACGTTTATAATCAGGTTTGGCGAACGGGAAGTCTCCCGGTTCTTGGAAAGAGGCCATTGTTATTCCAATTCCCAAACCTGGTAAAGATACAACTAATCCTGGTAGTTATCGCCCAATAGCCTTAACCAGCTGCATATGTAAAACCATGGAAAGAACGTCAACGACAGACTTGTTTGGTTTCTTGAAAGAACAAACTTATCACAACTGTCCAGTCTGGTTTTCGTAAACATAGAAGCACAATGGATCAGTTGATCCGTTTTGAAACTTTTATCCGTGAAGCTTTTATAAAAAAGGAGCATGTAGTCTACGTCTTCTTTGACGTAGAAAGTGCATATGACACGACTTGGAAGTATGGAATTATGAATGACCTCTATGCTTTCGGCATAAGAGGTCCCCTTGCTTATTTTATTTCTGCATTTTTAACTGACCGTCAGTTCAAAGTTCGTGTTGGTGATACTTTTTCTGAACCACACGAACAGGAAATGGGTGTTCCCCAGGGATGTATTCTTTCTGTTACACTTTTTAGTGTTAAAATTAATAACATTATTAAATCTGTTAACCCTGGAGTTGAATGCTTTTTATATGTTGATGATTTCTGTATTTGTTACAGATAAAAAAATATGCATACAATTGAAAGTCAATTGCAACAAGTTTTGAATAATTTACAAAAATGGTCAAACGAAAATGGTTTTAAATTCTCTAAAAGCAAGACCAAACGTATGCACTTTTGTCAACTTCGTAAACACCATTTAAATCTAGATTTAACACTAGATGGCACTCGTATTGAGGTTGTGCCTGAATTTAAATTCATTGGTCTATTGTTTGACCCAAAACTGACATTTATTCCTCACATTAAATATCTTAGAAAATAAATGCCAGAAAGCATTAAATCTTTTACGCGTTGTATCCCGTATGGATTGGGGAGCTGACCGTAAAGTTCTCTTGAGACTTTACAGGTCATTAATACGATCTAAATTAGACTACGCATGTATTGTTTATGGCTCAGCACGAAAGTCATACATTGCAACACTTGATACTATTCACCACCAGTGTTTACGGCTAGCCCTGGGCGCTTTTCGAACATCGCCCGTGAAAAGTCTCTATGCAGAAGCCAATGAACCATCGTTATACTTGCGCCGTCAAAAACTAGCTATGCAGTATTTTTTAAAACTTAAGTCTAATCCTTCAAATCCCACTCATAGAGTTATTTTTAACCCTCTATACAAGAAATTATTTTTAAAGAAGGAACGGGTAATACCGCCTTTTGGTATCCGTTACGGTCCAGAAGTTGCTAAACTTGATGTTCATCTTGACGACATCGCGAAGCAGGAGATTTCAGATGCACCACCTTGGACTCTAAATAGTCCATCATTCATTTATGATCTTGCGACCGATAAAAAGGCCTGCACAGATCCTATTGTTTTTAAATCCAAGTATATTGAAATTAAAAATACATATTATAACTTTGAGCGTATTTATACGGATGGTTCTAAGGATGGCGAAAAGGCTGCGTCCGCCGCAGTTGCTGATGGCGATGTGATAACATTTCGGTTGCCAACTAATGCTTCTGTATTTTCTGCCGAGTTAAAGGCAATTCATTTGGCTTTGGATTATATTGAATCCGAAGGTTATTGGCGATATATTATTTTTACTGACTCATTGTCTGCTATGCAGGCACTTCATAATGACAAAATAGATAACCCTATTATTGTTAACCTCCTTTCTAAGTTATCGCGTATTTGTGCAACAGCACATGTAGTATGTTGCTGGATCCCAAGTCATATGGGCATTAACGGTAACGAACATGCTGACTTGGCAGCAAAGTCTGCTCTTTCCCAATATATTTTACCTTTTAAAATACCTTATTCCGATTTCAAACCTTTAATAAATGTTTTACTTTACGATAAGTGGCAAAGTGATTGGAATGAGCAAGTAAATAATAAACTGCACTCAATCAAGTCAGTACTTGGTGAGTGGCTGCCAGCTTTTAGATCATGTCGCCGAGAAGAAATTGTCCTTGCTCGTTTGCGCATTGGGCACACATGGTTAACTCATGCATACTTACTGAAAGGTGAGGAAGTACCTCAATGTATTCCATGTTTTACACAACTTTTAGTAAAGCACATTCTTCTGGAATGTGCTGATTTCGCTCCAATACGTGATAGATTTTTCAAGGCTCAAAGTATGCGTCAGCTCTTTGAGTCTGTCCAACCTGAACTTGTATTTGATTTCCTTAATATTTTTAATATGATATGATTATTTCTTAAATCGTGCTTTTGCACATGCATTACTTTTACAGATCCTGTTTGACATTTTCTCAGATATTGTTTGTCTTTATGTTAAGTATTACATAGTAGTGTTTGGCTTGTTTGCCTAAATTCTGTTTTACATTGGCTTGCATGTCGTTTTATGTCAATGTTGATTGTTTTGTCTAATTCACTGGTTAGTTATATTTCAATTTTAATTATTTCATAATTTACAGTAGGTAAACTATTAAGCGACCAAAATGACCTTAGTTGTCAACGGGCCTTAAAACACCATTCATTCGTTCATTCAAAATCATCAATATTGATATAAGCAAAACAAACTTGCTTATTTGTGCAATTTTTTTTTTTGTATTTTAGAACCAAAATATAGAACCAGATTTACTGTTTTGTGTTTTGTATTCTATTTACTTATTGACATCACACGTTATCTTAAAAATGTACATGTTTTCGTACCAGTAATACATTATAGGTTATTTCTAAAAGTAGTCTGCTTCAGACAGGCGCGTATCTGGGTCAATTTGTGGTTTACGCACCATTCTAAAACAATTCGTCTATATGGGCTCAGGTGACTTCTGGCGTATATTTCACAATATCTAAATGAGCCTATTCAATATCCAAATGTACGGCATATCTACACAAAATACCCTTAAAACGTTTGCAGCATTCGGAATTTATTTTTACCAACATTGACTGGCACTTCAACAAAAGTGAAACATCGAAGAAACCGAACTGAGTGATCGCAGTTCATATGCCCCGGCTTTGGCATCACCATAGTTAAGGAAGAGGTCATCTAAGCTCTCAACGACCGTCGTATACGAGCATTTGAAAGTGTTAAGTGCGACTGTAATTTAGTCCGATTTTCCACGAATTATATTCTTACTTAGTTTCATGAAAACGCAACAATGCTCGATAAGTAAAACAGAAACGCCGCTTCTTGAACGGTCTTTATGATGTTTCTGGCAAGTGGCTCATCGGACGCATGATATAGCAAGGTTTAGACAGTGAGCTTTGCAGTGGTTGTACACTGCGTCGTGAATGATCTGCCGAACTCGCTCGAACACCAAGGAACTTTCCGGACATGTTGGATGCTCCATCGTAGCCTAACCGACTTGACTGTATGGTCGAAGTACATCAAACTGAGCGCCACTTGATCTATAGTAGACGCGTCAATGGCTTCGTCTGTCATAAACCCAATGAACGGAACACTTTTGCATTTGCGCAACATTTCCTCTCCGATTTGAGCCCCGCATATCGTGATCATTTTGTATAGGAGATGAAGTCACCGTTCTTTAAATGATCACGCAGCACAGGGTTATAATTGGCTTGGTATTCTAAAAGTACTTTAAAGTTACTATTTGTATCCTCATGACCCCGTATAGCTAGATTGTGTTTACAACAAAGGATATAATTCTATCAATTATGCCTTGTAATACATGTATGTTCTTGCTAGGTCATCATTGGCATAGGAAACTGATTGGGCAATGCTTTTCTTAACTGAAGTGAAATGTTCAGCCGCGTCAAGCGAATGCACATGTGTCTTTCTCTTAATGTGAGCGGTGATGACCTAACCAAGATTGCTTGGGTCGGTTGATTGTTGCAGGTTGCGACACTAGCGATCTCTTCTCAGATCCAAATAAATGGCACGGACCACAATTTGCTCCAACAATAGACTTCCAATATCGTACTCCCATGTACAATATGAAAATACTATATATTTGATCATGTCTGAATTGTTCTGATTGGTCCGTTTTCACCCTTACCCTCCTTAGGGTCCAGTTTTTATTGCATTTTTCGCATTTGTTTCATTTTCATATTTTGAACTCTCAAAATATGCGTACGTGCGTAAGCCTAGCTACGCGCATGTCAGATCTGTTGTATGAGGGAAATAGTTTATCTTACACATTCATTATTGCTACATATGTTATACTTTCTTCCTCTGGCAAACATACGACTCTTAAACTAGCATATCAGGTAATAGTATTAATATGGATCGCCATGACCGTCTTATTATGACGTGCGTGCTTATATGCAGTAGATATTTCATTGTATGCGGTGCATGTTGTATTGTATGTAGTATATATTTATTTATATGTCGTAGATGTTGCATTATGTGTGGTACTAGTTCCTTTATATGCTGTACTTTCTTTATAATATATAGTATAACTTATCTTATATCTTATCCTTTTCGTGCATGATACAAATGTCAATATATACTGTAGATTAGTTATGGTGTGTAGTAGATAAAACGGTATACGCGGTGCTTTTTGCGTTATATGAAGTGCAAACTGAAATATATGTTATAGTCACTTTGTCCAGTATGTATGTTGCTTCTTTCGTTATATGACGTGAAAACCACATTATATATCGTACTTTCGTTATATGTAGTGAAAACCACATTATATATCGTACTTTCGTTATATGCAGTAAAAACCACATTATATATCGTGCTTTCGTTATATGTAGTGAAAACCACATTATATATCGTACTCTCGTGTATATGTAGTGAAAACCACATTATATATCGTATTTTCGTTATATGTAGTAAAAACCACATTATATATCGTACTTTCGTTATATGTAGTGAAAACCACATCATATATCGTACTTTCGTTATATGTAGTGAAAACCACATTAAATATCGTACTTTCGTGTTTATAAGTAGTGGATCTCACATTTTATGCTGGACATACGATTTCCTTGTTTGCTGTGCTTACAGCATTATATGCTGTAGTATTTACAATATATGCGGTAGTATTTACATTATATGCGGTAGTATTTACATTATATGCGGTAGTGTTTACATTATACGCGGTATTATTTACAGTATATGCTCTGCTTACAGCATTATATGCGGTAGTGTTTACAGTATATGCGGTAGTATTTACATTATATGCTTTAGTGTTTTCATGGTATGCGGTAGTTTCGTCGTTATGATGAGATGGTTAGGATATTTCTGACCATACCAAATATTGCCGAATTATAACGAATCTGAATACGTCCTACTGGTATTAATTGTGTACCAAAACCGAACAATTTACATAGCCGAGAGTGCTCGATTCCTTAACATGAGGCGCTCGGAATGATATAGTCATCTGCACACATGTTGAAGTGATTTTATAGCTAGATTGGGTTAGGGACTTAGTGTCAATGCTTCCAAGATCAACAAATTGTCTATTCGAATATTTAAGCGATTCCTGGATCATCAAATTTGGTGTAGAAACGGTCGAATATAGGATTCCATTTTTTTCAGAAGTTTGTAAACAAATAACTAAGAGCATAACATAATTGACACTTATATTGGTCAACTTCTAAAGACATAGCAGATTAATTAACTGGATAAAATGGACATGCTAGTAGAATACTAATATTTTGCGATGTGTCTGAACTTGCATTTTAGTAGATCTAGGCGTGAATGTCAAATCTTTGGTTAAATACTAACAATACCAATGCATGATGTAATGGTTTAACATTATGCCCTTTCCAAATGCTGTTTCTTTTGTTCCTGACATGTTAACAACTTCAAAAAAAAAATAGAATTGATTTGAGTATTATATGTGATGATTTGTACTGCTCTGTCATAAACATATATTCCAAAATTAGCTGACAGCCAGTCAACTGGACAGTGACTTCTCTATTCAGTTTTACATCCTTCTATTAAAACACATGAATGTTCACTGACAATTGGTCTTGTCTTCATCTTTTTATGTCGCCTTCCTGATTACTTGAACCGTCTTCAGGACTAAAATTATTCTGTTGAACAGTAACTGCTCAACAGGCTGGTGTAATGATCAAGTTGTAAACATCTGAATTTGAGACAAGCTTGTTGTTCTAATTCGATGAAAATCCCTTAGAATAACTCGTATAAAACACCCGGATGTATTATCCGTAAATTTTTGGTATTGTTCGGAAATATTCTGACCATCTCATCATCACGACAAAACTACTGCATTTAATGCTGGAAGCACAGCATGTAAGGAATTCGCATGTGCATCATATAATGCGAGATCCATAGCGTATATAAACTAAAATACAACATATAATGTGGTTAGAGTGGCGGGGTAGTCCAGTGGTTAACACACTGGACTGTCTATCCAGAGGTCTGGGGTTCAAATTCCGGTCCGAGTTCTGGGAATTTAAGGGATGCTTTTAAGCGTCTCCCACTCAACAAGAGGTTAAGTACTGGTCTTTTCGGAAAGAGATAGGGTATCGCACCCGGACTCCCTTGTATCTAACTTTGTCTGCTCGCCAAATAGTTAATTCTGCACGGCGAGGGTAAATAAAAACAAACAATACATAATGTGGTTTGCACTGCATATCAGGGAAAATGTACCACGTATAATAGACGATGTGACTACAATGTATATTTCAATTTGCACTCCATATAATTGCTCTACGTATAATGTGTTATCTGCTACGCACAATAACAAACCTATTGCACATATTGACATGCATATACATACATTACTACCTCCTACAACATAAGTTAAACTACATATAATTTAGAAAGTACAGCATATAAAGCAACTAGTACCACACATAATAACATTTCTAATGCACAATATGACATATCTACCACATATAACGACATATCTACTGCATATAATACAATATCCACCGGATATAATATACTAAGACGGTCATGGCGTTCCATAATTACAGATGAACTAGATTTTGTTGTCAGATGATACATCTATTGCTTAATTTACATGAATATGGGACAGTGAAGTCATTGGTCATACTGTAATAATATACGCAGTATCGCCTGAGTCCTCACAGTAATCTGATGTAACAAGACCAGAATCGGCAGACGCAACTCTTATATTGTCGCCTATTTTGGCACGATGGGGTCATTGTTCTCGTCGTCTATCTGTTCGTCATGCTTTTCGGTTTGGCCTACGACACATGTTTTCCTTCGAACACTCTCGTATTTTATTGTAGGTACATAGAAAATCTTCAGACTTGGTGTGTTCGACAACGTCACATAGGTAATGAGAATGACGGCGGGTACCACATATGTGAAGACGTTATGGACAACTCAAAGCCTTGTCTGATGTACTCATTCGGGTAGGTTAACCGATATGCTAGTACGTTACCAAATGGTACAAAGGAAGTACCTTTGTACGAATAGATGATCCGTGTCTAGAGGATTTATGTCTTATTGACACACCAGTTTTACATCATGTAAAGTTACATTGGCGTGTAGCTACGCGGTATACACGTTATGCGTGCACGTTACTTGTGCACAGGGGATTAAGATCATGCTGTGCCAGAGGCGTATACTTATTATGAACCGCTCCTGGTTGCGAGGTCCCGAATGTAGATGTTGGGCGTTACATCTCCACAGCTGCTATATGTAGTTTCTGTCCTCTGTGTTAACCCTTTTCTACATACAGGCGCCTGTGCAACAGACAATTTGTAAAACCATTGTGGTAAATACATTCACAACATATTCATGATTCATAGAGAGTTTCGATATGCGTAGGTGTTTTCAAAGTCGTCTCCGGCATATTTATTGTATATAGAAAAGGTTTAAAGAGTATTGACGTATCATAACGACGAGCCCTGGCGTCTTAACTATATGTTATACAACTTGCACTTCATTAGCATTATACATGTCTTTATTCATTTGATTTGAAAGCTACACAGTACTCTTATAGATGTATGTCCAGCGTAAAACTGAGATCAGACTGTCCGAACACGTATGCCAAACTGAATAGTTACTGGTCATAAATTCCCTATGATGGCGGTTTTTGTTGCTCATTTTGTTTATTTCGTTGCAGAAACCGAAAAGATTTTTCTTTCGATGACGGAGTGTCCGATCGGTATGGGTGTTATGTGCATTCATTTGATCCATTGTGAGTGTTTATTATTAATCCCTTTCCTAAATACAATCAAAAATTAATATTATAAACATCTAGGCAAGATATGGTTAATCTCTATTAATGAAAGTTCAAATACTAGCTTAAACAAGCTGACAAAAGGACATATTCTAACCTTAAGCAATTTACCCTATTGCTACACGGCAAAATGTGGACAGCCGCATGTGATTCAAACTGTATCAACATGTGGGAGAGGGTGTTTAAAAATAGTGCTGTTTTAAGGATTTCCAATTTTAATTTGAGTTTTGCATGGAGATAAGATGCTGTAAAAAATGTAGCATTAAGAACTGTTTAAAACGGCTCAATGCTAGCATGTGTGTATTTCAAATAACCTGCCATATCGTTAGGTGTTATCCTAGCACTTGTCCGCTGCGAACATAAGATGCGGTTTTCTGACAAAGTTTCAAAATGCTAATGTTTCAGCTCTACGTCGTCTGATGGGATAAAACAATATATAATCTAATATGTCCGCCTTAGGCATATGAATTTTAGAGTGTTTTTATTTTGAACTATTTAATTATAATTCTCAACCGAATATAAGTTTTTAACATATCACCATCTATAGTTTGGTCCAAAGTGTGTATTCGTGCAAGGAGCTTAGAAGCTTCTTGCGAACGAACATGACAAAAAAAACGTAGCAATGAAGTATGCATTTTAATCGAAAATGTCAGTGACTTAAACACCTTCGACTGTAAATGTTTGCATTACGCGTCCCGGGTTATCAATGAATAAACATATTCGAAATGTAAGATCCAATTCAGATCTTAGCGATTCGAAAGCACATGTACGACTTAAGGACTTTAGTAAGGACTTTGGACAACTTTCAAATCGATTATCCTTTACACAGTCATCTACTTCAGATGTTTGAAAAGTGATCTATAATTGACATAGTGTTTACCCGAGGACAAACAAGAGAGATACATTCACATGAGAGTATGTTTCGTGATGTTTAATGTAAACATACCTACATGTATCAACAGCGTTGAAATCATGGAAATGTGGCTTTTAACAACGATTTCACCTGTTTTAAAGTTATATTATTATGACCAGTTAACCTAACTTTGTTTTTCTTGGACTTTCCGAACCAGTACTCAACACATTATGCTTCCCACATATGTGTAGACTATATCAGCCCATTGACGCTTGTCACTAAATCAGAGGAAAGTAATGGCCGAGCTTAAGTTTAAACTCAAGAGCCCCATCGTTTCCAAATAAGCTATTGCGGCTCGTCTTAATCAATTCAGGATCCAGATAAGGAGGGGTATTAAGCTCTTTTTCCGACAATTTCTCTCTTATTATTAAAGCAAACACTATCGTGTGGGTACTTAAAAGAAACCTCTCACTGAGATAATTCGTTTGAGTACCAACAACATAGGATTTGAGGTTAAATAAGCTTAAAAACATGCAAAATGCACCTTATATAGAGCTCTGTAATCATGGAAGGATGCTACTTGTGTAGCTTCATTTAAACCAGATAATGTTTCTTCGTGTTTCAGTGATGGTCAAAAAGATCACCAACATTCAGTAAAAGTAACATTCCACTCTATCGGTATTGATGATATGTTTCTTCGTGTTTCAGTGATGGTCAAAAAGATCACCAACATTCAGTAAAAGTAACATTCCACTCTATCGGTATTGATGATATGTTTCTTCTTGTTTCAGTGATGGTCAAAAAGATCACCAACATTCAGTAAAAGTAACATTCCGCTCTATCGGTATTGATGATATGTTTCTTCGTGTTTCAGTGATGGTCAAAAAGATCAACAACATTCAGTAAAAGTAACATTCTACTCTATCGGTATTGATGATATGTTTCTTCGTGTTTCAGTGATGGTCAAAAAGATCACCAACATTCAGCAAAAGTAACATTCCACTCTATTGGTATTGGTGGCAAAGATGATACCAACGGAAGGATATTGACCTTAAATACAATAAAAAACAAACTTAATCATTCACAGGTACAGTTTACACATTCACACAGGTGTCGTCTCACTTTGCTAACTTTTAGTTTTTAGGTACACTTTTTGGGGCAAAGTGAGACTAGGTCGACATGTGTGAATAAGTCGGTGGACGGACATTTTGACCCGGACAGTTCGTCTTGGGACTTTTTGGCCTGGACATTTTGGCCAGTCATATGATTTTAAATAGGACTATTTAGTATAAGAACATTATATTAATAATATTTATAATATAAATGTGCTTTCACACACTTTTAATCCATCTTCAATGTTGTTATCTAATCAACAATTAATTACAAACATATTAGTTTTTATCATGCAATTTTAATACAAACTACATTATTGTTATCTAGTTAACAGTTCAACGCTAACAACAACAATTCCCTTTTTTGACAGTTTTTTAATGTGATCATTGATAAAGTTATTATTTAGAACTAATTAATCTGATAATCATTATCTTTATGAATTTGATTACAATACCTTCTTTTTTAATCAAAACATGAAAACATTTCGTACTTTAGATAAAGAGAAATACTGATAATAAAATAATAAATAAAATCAATAAAAATTCTTGTTATAACTGGCTTTTAGACCTGTCTGGCCAAGAAGACCTTTTTGATAAAGAATGGATGGCCAAAAAGATCTAGGCCAAAAGGTCCTAGGCCAAAGGGTCCTAGGCCAAAAGGTCATATGCCAAAAGGTCCTAGGCAAAAAGATCTAGGCCAAAAGGTCCTAGGCCAAAAGGTCCTAGGACAAAATATCCAGGCCAAAACATCCGTCCTACAAATCGTCCGTCATTCGAATTAGCCAGGGGCAATCTTGGCTTTTCCATGTTCAGCTCTCCTAATTAAAGAAACGCAAATGTCACCAACACAGACAAAAGGTGACCATAAAATAAAGAAGAAACTGATTTTTATTTTTTTTATGATAGGAAACTGTAAAATTATTATGATTAAAACTATTTGATATTTGAGTGAGAATGATGTGTCATTAGCTCGACTATGCGAAGAATATTAAAGCTATTACAGGCACTTTGGCGTCGGCGTCGGCATTATGTTGTAACTTTGGTAAAAGTTTTGCATGCAAGTCTTGTTCTCAAAAATCACAGATGCTATTGCTTTGAAACTTCACACACTTTTTGAACACCATCAAATGACCTAGCAGGACAAGCCCCATAACTCTATATCAGATTTTGACACAATTATGCCCCTTTTTGGACTAAAGAAATTTGATTAAAATTTTGCATTGAAGGCTTTTTCTCACAAACCACAAATGTTATTGCTTTAAACCGTCACACACTTATTGGACATTAAATGACCATGCAAGACAAGTCCAAAAACAATTATGCCCCCTCCTTCACTTAGAAATCCTGGTTTTAGTTTTGCGTGCAACTACATTTAGAGTCCAATACTCTGTATTTACTTGATAAATTTCATTGACACTTCAAACCGCCCTTTTCAACCATCACACATATATAAATATAATTAAGTTAGATAAGTCTATCCTGCATTTAATGCATGTTATAGCCCTCTATTGACTTAGAAATTATAGTTAAAGTTAAGCGTGCAACGATATTAAGAGTCCATATCCTAATAACTACTTGATGCATAGCATTGAAACTTCATACAACCCTTTCCGACCATCACACCTATGAAACAATCAAGTTTGATAGTTTTGTTCTAGCATATAATGCAAATGATTGCCCTTTTTTACCTATACACTCTGGTTAACATTTTGCATGCAAGGTACTTTCATGGATATTTCTCAGTAACAACTAAATATATTGTCTTGAAACTTCACTCATATCTTGAGGGGTGTCAGTCAGTCATGTTAGATACATTTTTTACGAATTTAGTACAAATGATGACTCTTGTTTGACTTTGAAAAGTTGGTGAAAGTTTTGCATGCACGATACTATCATGCACATATCTCAATAACCACTTGATTGATTTAAAACTTCTTTAAAGGTATCAAACAGTCAGGTTAGTTAATTTCTGATTGATATTATTATAAATTAAGGCCTTTTGAAATTTTGGTTAAAGTTTTGCATACAAGGCATTTTCTCACAAACAGCAGATGCTATTCAAATAAGACTTATCCAACTAGATTTAGAGTTCTTTACTATCAAGTCACTATCAGTAACAACTGTTGTTTATAGTTTCAAATGGGTTAATAGTCGAGCATGCTGTCTTGCGAACAGCTCTTGTTTTACTTAAACAATTAATGTTCCAAGTCATTTTAAATGCGTTTATAATACAATATACAATTATTATAAACAGCCCTCACACAATACCCTAAGCCGAAGAAGCTCTTGATGAATGTTTCAGAGCAATAAATATATAGATAATTAGGACGACATATTTATTATCCTTTTTAAATTAATTTTAATTGACTCCACGAACTTTCCAGTTCTTTTAAAGTGGCGATGTTTGTAATTATATTGGCATCGGCTTAAGGTCATGTGACGTCCCAATTTGACGTCTTCCTGTACTGTCAACATAACGTCGGCACTTAAAAGTCCATGGACTTGCTCATTTTCATTAAAATCGAACCAAATTTTATCGCTATGCTTACAACACTGACTATAAAGTCATCTAGAATTTACCTTATGCAATTACATATTCATGAGTATATGTTCGTTTTGTTTAACTTATGAAATATAATGAAACATCAAATTATATGGGTTTTCTCCCCTGTTTTATTTATGACTATTTTGTAGGCGACACAATGATTGGATGATGCTAAGGTATAACGAAATCATCTGAAATGTGTCAGAGTGAGCAAGTTTATGTCTAGTTTTAATCAGATTGGGTACTAGTAGGACAGACTTACCCATCTAACACAGATGCAACAAGACTCAATTTTGCCTGAACTGATTTATTTTATTTTTTACAGGAAAGGATAGATATTCTTAAAATAGACACAGAAGGTGCTGAATGGGACGCTTTGACCGAAATGTGTAGTGGCAACATACTCACTTCTGTAAAACTTCTGATTGTAGAATTTCATGTTTGCGTACGGGACTGCGGAGACGGGAGACATAGAAAACAGGAACAGTACGTGCAATACCTAAGTGTATTCAAGTTTCTGTATGATATAGGTTTTCGCGTTTACTTTTTTCGGATGTGGCCGTATTGTCATTTCCAAGAAAATGGGATAACACGTACCACGTGTCATGAAGTACACATGATTAACGAGTCTTAGAATGACAATGATATAATGGGGGCATTATCTGGAAATGCTTGCGAATACGAACACTTTAATTTCTTAAATCTATTGGCTGTCGGTCGTTTATGCACAGGCGTTCAAGTGTTTTTATTTGATAAAAGAAATGGGAAAAAAACAGACACTACCTCGTCTAGATACTACAAATAGTCTCTCTATAGTGTCCATATGATATAATGATAATGACCGTAAAGATTTCATATGAGAACATTTGGGGATTCCCTCCCAGCACCGTGTTTCTATAAATAGCCTCTATATGGTTCATATTGTATAATAATGATGCATTTTTATTAATACCATAAAGAGATGCTATTTATACATGTAGTAACACTTCTTTTATCACAATGTTTTTAATATTTGTTCAAGTAATTATACTTGCATTTTTCCATAATTCTGTCAAAATGTTTTTCAAAGTCGACTGTGGCATATTTGTTGGAAACCAATCATTAGATATTTCATTTCCGTGTAAAGTTTGTAAAGCTAAATAAACCTGCATACAAAGCACGTACGACCTTTGTAAAACGCTTATCTATGTAGGAATCCACGTAGATCTGTATATGGAACTGCATTGGGCAACCAAGAGTCAAAGAGGGTGTCAATGTTTTTCTAAACCTTTTCCCACATTTAGACAAATTTTGACGACTCTGAAGCAGACAATATTTGAAAACATTCTGACAAAACAAGCAATTTCTCCAACCAATTTCAATACGAGCAAGTTTTCACCTGCCACATTCATAAAATATGTTTTATAGAATTTAAACTCTAAATATTGAAAAAGATGCGAAATAGGAGACGTTTGAAAACATTGTGAACAATGAGAAATTGCTCAAATTGAGTGATTTCTCTTTTTTGCCAAAATATTTAAAACTTTTTTCAAGTAATAATACTTTCATTCTAAGAGAATTTCTATGTGTTTGTCGTTTGTCAATATTCCTTCAAGACTAGCATAGTAGATTAAATAATTAAAGTAGAGCTCTATTTTACAGATCAATTTGTGATTTCCGTTTTCAGCCTTATTTAGATACGCTAACTATAAATAAATATCGAAATTCTCTTTCGCGTGTGCGTACCTCATCACATAGCTATTGAAACAGGAAGATGGGCAAAAACAATTAGTAAGCCAATTTGTGAAAGGGTTTGTTTTTCATGTAAGTTGATAGAAGATGAATTTCGTTTCATTTTGGAGGCTGATATAAGGCAACAATTGTATATAAGGGATACACATGTATATAATTGATTGTGAGGGTAAATTTAAACATATCATTTATTAAATTATGAATTTTATAATCATAATTTTGCACTGCATTTATAAGAACACCTAATGACAAACTTGTCTTTTCGTTTCGGACACGATTGGTCTAAATAGGTGTTATATCTCTATATTTGTTTTGTTATTTGTTTTTATTATAGTAAATTCAGTTTGCATCTTGTGTCTTGCTTGCATACAAGCATGTTTATATGTATGTAGTTAGGTATATCTAAACAAGCGTGTATACGTTTACTGAAATGTATATACCATTATTTTTTTGTATTATTTTGTATATTTCACTGTTGTATGCTTTAATAACCACATGGGTCTATGACCTTCTGGTGATATTTTGAATAAAACTAAACTAAACTTCAAAGTACTCTGTCGCATATTTGTTGTATGTGGGAAAGGGTAACGTACGTATACTTGAACTTGAACTGAGCTCCGTGAAGAAACCATTTGTAAATTTGTTTCCGTGTAAAGGGTGTAAAGCCAAATGAGTCTGCACGGAGAGCACTTGTGGCCAGCGTAGACACAGATTTATGTGAGACTCTGCATATAGATGCATCTAGGTCTACACTGGTCGATCATGATTCACGGTTCTAAGAAAAGTATAAATCCTTGCTCACATTTAGACGCTTGTTGACGAATTTGAAAAAGACGATTATTAAAGCATTGTGACAAAATGAACAAAACCTCATTTTTTCCACATTGGTCAAGAGTCATAGATGGTTTTAATAAACTGATTGACTGATTAACTCTTTGCCACATGTTAACGTATCTTAACCCTTTTCCACACGTAAACTATTTTCAACGCATGTTGAATAGACGACATTTGAATGCATTGTGAAAAAAGGAGAAATTGCTAAAACAAGAAATCTTTCAACACTTACATATATGTATACGCTTCTTGATGTATATGAAGCAGCCGACTTTTAAACCCTTGTGACGAATGGACACATGTTCCAAACCAATAATGTTTTCCTTTTGCCACAATGTTTTAAATTAATTTGTTCAGTAATTATACTTTAGTTATTATATATTTTCAACATTTATAGCGGTTTTCTCCCTTTTGTCACACTTCTTTTAAAGTCGTCTAGCGCTGATTTGGTGTAAGTGGGAAACTGTTCAGGTACGTATACTTAAGCTGCGCTCAAAGAAAGACAATAGTAGTAATTTTCTTTCTGTGTAAAGTTTGTAAAGGCTAATAAACATGCACACAAAGCACGTGCAATAAATGACGAGGTAGATCTCTATCTCGATCTATAGAATCAAAGAGGTTTCCAAGAAACTTTTACACCCTTTTCCACATGCATTTTGACTCCTTTTCATCAGACGACTTTTGAAAAACATTGTGACAAATTAAGAAAAAGCTAAAACAAAAACAATTTCTCAATTTGTCACAATGTTTCCAACTATATAGAGTTATTCAAACTTTCAACGATAGATAGTTTCAAACATTCGACTATCGAAAACATTGAAATAAAAGGAGAAATGGTCACAACGCTTAATTTCTTCTTTCGTAACAAATTTATCAAACTTTCCAGTAATTATATTTTCATTTAAAGATATATAAGATACTTTTGTTCAAGTTATTTCCAGGTCCTCTTGTTTAAATTTGTTGTGTGTGGGAAAGGGTTTCAGTAGAAGCAAAGAATGCAATTTCTCCTTTTGCCATAATGTTTTCATTTATTTCATCAATCCCTCTATATAGATTTCCACCGTTTAGTTTTGTTATATTCAAAGTTGTCGTGACGCTGATTAATGGTTAACGTACGTATACTTGACCATGAGTAATTTCCAGTCTTCGTAAAGTTAATAAACCTGCACACAGCGCACTTTCCAACTGTGACAAACCGCATAATTCACTTTACGGAGCTGCACCGATCGATTAAGGATCGATTAAGGATAACAGGATGTTCCTAGAAACTTCTTAACCCTTTCAAATATGTAGACAAATTTAGACGAATTTGATGCAGACGACCTTTGAAAGCAGTGTGACAAGTTTGCAAAACGAGCAATTTCTCCTTTATCAACAACGCTTTCAACTTTGTTGTAAAGTAATAATACTTTCATTTAGGTTTTTTCCACACTTCTGTCTAACTGTTTTCAAAGTCGACTGTAGCATATTTGTGGTAAAGAGTAACTTGATCTGCGCTACGAGAAAAATATCATTAGAAATTTTATTTCCGTGTACAGTTTAAAGCTAAAGAAACCTGCACACATAGCAAGTGTGACCTGTGTATATGCTGGTCTATGTACGAACGCGCATATATCTCTATCTGGAACTAAATTGGTCAACCAAGAGTAATAGGCGTGCCACGAAACTTCAAAACCTTTTCCCACATGTAGATGTATTTCGACGACTTTGAAGCAGACGACTTTTGAAAGATAGTTATAAGATAGTTATAAGAAACTGTTTAACCATTTCGAAAAAAAGTTTTCCTTCTGTCAGATTTAAAAAAAAAAAAACGTTTATAAGAATTAAAACTAAATTCATAAAAGAAGAAAAGAAACAGGTGCAGTTTGAAAACACTGTGAAAAAGGGAAAAAGGCACAAATTGAGTGATTTCTTTTTATGCCACAATGTATAAAACTTTTTTCAAGTACTTTCATTCTAAGAGATTTTCCATGCGTATGCCTTCAAAATACTCTGCCGCATATTTGTTGTATGTGGGAAAGGGTTAACGTACGTATACTTGCACTTGAACTGTGCTCCGTGAAGAAACCATTACCTAAGTGATTTCCGTGTAAAGTTTGTTAAGTCAAATACGTCTGGACACAAACAATATGCGGCCAGCGTAGACACAGGTCCATTTCAGAATCCGCATATAGCTGCATCTAGATCTACACCTGTCGATGATGATTCACGGTTCCATTAAATGTCTTCACCTTTGCTTACATACATACGCTTTATGACGAATTTGAGGAAGACGAGCTTGGAAAGCATTGTGACAAAATGAACAATTCCTACTTTTGCCACATTGGTCATGACTCACAGAGGGTTCTAATAAACCGATTAACTTTTTGCCACATGTAGACGCTTTTTGACGAATTTGAAGAAGACGAGTTTTAAAAACATTGTGACAAAAATGAACAATTCCTCCTTTTGCCACATTGGTCATGAGTCACAGAGGGTTCTTATAAACTGATTAACTCTTTGCCAAAAGTATTTTGACGTATATTATTAACCCTTTTTTTCACGTATCCTTTTTAACGCATATTGATTAGACCACATTTGAATTCCTTGTGGCAAAAGGAGAAATTGCTTAAACACTTCTTTTTTAGCAATAATAGTCATGAATCACAGAGAGTTTTAAGAAACCTGGTAACCCTTACATACATGTAGACGCTTCTTGATTAAGTAGACGACTTTTTGACCATAGTGAAGAAAGGACAATTGATCGAATGATTGTAGTTTAACCGCGTTTTAACATTTTTCAGTCATATCACGGTGGCCAGTTCTCACACCAGTACTCCACACAAAAATCTTCCCAAGCAACTAGCGGTTTTTCCACATAGACTTAGCCCATTGGTGGAAGACACATGACGCAAGTCGCATTGACTGTTATCGAACATCGGAAAATAAGTTGGCTGAGAAGGGATTCGAACTAACAACCCTTGGATTGACAGTTCGCGTCGCTACCGTCTGAACTATATGAACTCGGCTAGACTTATGGACAAAATGTTCAAAACAAATAACTTCTCCTTTTGCCACAATGTTTTAAATTATTTTTTAAGTAAATACACTTTCATTGATATATAATTTCCATATTTATAGAAGAGTTTTTTCCCTTTTGCCTATCGATGTTTTTAAGGTCGTCTGGCTCTGATTTGTTGTATGTGGGAAGTGTTAATGTACGTACATGTATACTAAAGCTGCGATCGAAGAAAAAAACCAATTAGTTCTTTTCTTTCCGTGTACAGTGTGTAGAGCCTTATAAACCTGCACACAAAGCACGTGCAATAAGTGTCTACGTAGATCTCTATCTGCAGCTACAGGGTCACAGAGGTTTCCAAAAAACTTCTACATCCTTTCCCACACGCATTTTGAGTCCTCTACATCAAACGATTTTTGAAAACATTGTGAAAAACGCGGAAATAGCTCAAAAACAGCAATTACTCCTTTTGCAATAATATTTTAAACTATATAGGGTTTATATATTTTCAACTATAGAAATTGCATAGAGGTTTTCAAACAGGTAGTTTTTGAAAATATTGATTCAGCAGTATAAAGGGCTCACAACGAGAAGTTTTATTTTTTGCGACAATGTTATCAAAGTTTACAGAAAGGACATTTTCATTTACATGTAGAGCGATTTTCCATACTTTTGTCAAATTTATTTTAAGGTCGTCTTGTTCAAATTTGTTGTGTGAGGAAAATGGTTAAAGAACAAGTTTAGCAAGCAATTTCTCCTTTTGCCACAATGTTTTTATTTATTTTCAGTAAATCACGCTTTCATTTATAGATATTTTCCACGCTTTTTATATTCAAAGTCGTCTGTTGCATACGTGTTGTATGTTTGAAAGAATTATAACGTACGTATACTTGAACTACGTCTAATAATGAAAACCAACGATTATTATTTATCTGTCCGTGTAAAGATTTTCAAGTCAAATAAACCTGCACACAAAGCACTTGACCCATGTTTAGATAAACATTCTATATGAGAAACCGCATACATCTGTAACTGGATCTCACTGGTCGATCAAGAGTCACAAAGGTTTCAAACAAACTTATAAACCCTGTCCCACATGTAGACGCATGTTGACGAATTTAAAGCAGACGACTTATTGAAAGCAGTGTGGTGAAAAGAGCAATTGAGCAATAGTGCAAAACGATCAATTTCCCCTTTTCAACAATGTTTTTACCTTTTTTAAAGTAATGATATTTTCATTTCAGTATTTTTCAAAGCGCTATGTTGCATATGTGTTTGTGTATAGAAAGCCGAGCACCGGTAGCTCAGTCGGTAGCGACGCGGGCTGTCGGATTGTTGTTTGGAGTACTGGTGTGAGAAATCCAGAAAAAACATAAGTAGGTGAACTGACCGCCGTGATATGACTGAGAACATTTTAAAAACGGCGTAAAACCCCAATCAATCAATCAATCAATCAATGTATAGAAAAGCGTTAACGTATACTTAAGCTGCGCTCCATGAAAAACAACCATTAGTAAATTACTTCCGTGTACAGTTTGTCAAGCTAAATAAACCTGCACACATAAAACGTGCGACTTGCCAAGATGTTTTCAACTATAAATAATACTTACTTTTTCAGCTATAGAAATCGCAGATATTTTTTAAAAACATTGATTCAATAGTAGAATGTGCTCTCAACGAGCAATTTATCCTTTTACGACAATGTTTTCATAGTTTCCAGAAATCATATTTACATTTACATGCAGAGCGATTTTCTATTCTTTTGCCTAAATTATTTTAATGTGGTCTGTTTACAGTTTGCTGTGTGCAGGATATGGTTAAAGTACATTAAAAACAAGCGATTTCTCCTTTTGCCACCATTATTTTATTTATTTTCATTAAATTACGCTTTCATTTATATATATTCTCCACATTTTTGCTTGATTACATTAAAAGTCGTGTGTTGCATATGAATTGTATGTTGGAAAGGGTTATAACGTACGTATACTTGAGTTACGTCTAATGAAAACCAGCCATTAGTAATGTTCGGTCTGTGTAAAGTTGTTGGTGTCTAATAAACCTGCACACAAACCACGTGCAACCTGTGTAGACTAAGATATATGTGATAAACCGTAAATATCACTATACGGCACTGCAGTGGTCGATCAATTGTCACAGAGAATGCTAATACAAAAAATAAAACCCTTTCCTATATAGACGCATTTGACGAATTTGAAGTAAACGATATGTATAAGGAGTGTGACAAAAGGTGTAAGATCAAAACAAACACTTTTTCCGAATGCCACAATGTTTTCAACTTTTGTTTTCAAGTAATTATACATTCATTTACAATTTCTTTGTTTTCACTTTGCCTAGACGTTTTAAAAGAGGTCTGCCGCTGATTTGTTGTATTTGGAAAAGGGTTAAATATGTATACTTCAGCTGCGATCGATTAAAACTAAATATCAGTAATTTCCTTTCCGTGTACAGTTTGTTAAGAGGAATAATGGTTGATTGATTGGGATTTAATGCCGTCTTTAAGATTTTCTCAGTCATATCACGGCAGCCAATTTACCTACTCATGTGTTTCCTGGTTTTCTTACACCAGTACTCCACACACTAATCTTTCCAAGCAACTGGCTGATTGTTCTCTTCAATTACATAAACTATTTTAAGAAAACATCTCAGCAACTCTATGTTACTTCCGATTAAATCAAAATGTTTTCGATTTATCTCCATTTCGTTTACAAAATATAACATTATTTTAGGATTTTACTTAGAAAAAAAGTTAAATAAATGTATTTGTACTATATTCAACATAGAATCTAAGAATAATGTAATGATTTCTGAATTACCTCCCTTTATATCAAATTATTTACAATGGAGGTTGTTTTGACAACCAAACGTCGGGTGACTTAACGGGCACCTGCTTACTACATCACTCCTCAATGGGCGGTATGTCTAGCGCAATATTATTCTCTGTTGAAGGCTAATGTTTACCTTTTTTAACTCAATTACATCTTAGTTCGATAGTTCTAAAATCTTAGTATCAATTTTGCACCAAAACAGCACTGAAATTATTATTGTTAACCATGTCTCTGCAGACATGATGGAACTATTAGGCGGTAAACGTTTCTGACGTACTGTCGAAATCGCCCTATATATTGTTCCTCTTGTGTCAAAGTACAGTGGCTATTGTTACCACAATCGCTACAAAAGTGGAAAACAAAATATAACCTCTTCACAAATATCAAATTACCTCCCTTTACTGATTATAATCGTAATTTCTATGATTTGTCTATTTTCCTTTGAATTATTATCAATTGATTAATAACGATTTCAAATTTTTATCTACAGTTACTATATAATATTGATGAAATATGTGTAAATTTATCATGTATCTTCTTATGGTATTTAGTTTCCCTAATGGTAAGATAAAGATATATCTTAAATAAACTAATTATAAATTTTCATCTGCCCTTTTGCATTAACGTGTAATCACGATAACAATGTTTTCAACTAAGGAAGTTACCTGTGTACCTCACAGGAAACGCCTTTATTTTACAGGCTGATTCCACTGTCTAAAGCGGGGGATTGGCCTAAACAAACTTATTAATAATTTTCTCACACAGACGACATAGAACAAACATATTGTTTTAACGTAACATGTCTGCAGATTTTTAAAGGGACTGAATCCCATATGAGAAAAAAAAAAGAAAATTGTTAAAAATTGCTATTACCTATTTTTTTTTGCATGTAAGGCATTTAGATTTGCTGACTGATGTACTAAAATATATGCACACTATTAATATTGCGGAGATTGTTCGTTATTTCGCATCGTAAAATCTACTGGGTTAGTAACCCAGTAAATCTAAAAATATCGCTGTATATTTATCACGTGATCACTACAACCGAATTGACAACCTCCTTCGCAGAGTTGTCGTTCCTTACACTCACGCATACATGAATGTAATGAGTCGATAGTGTTAGAGAATGCCGAATTGAATCCACAAATTCAAATGAGCAAGAGGAAATTCCACGGTATTTTTAAACGGGAAAACACGGAGCGGACGTTTTTTTAACTGCTTATTTCCTATGAAATTATGAAAAACAAGACTTGTACGACCATCTACAACATTCCGTTACATATATATCGACGTATTTTGGATTAATTAGAATAAGTATAAAATATAACGATTTTGGACCATTATGGTGTTCAGTCCCTTTAAAACGCCTTGTCCAAATTATGGAAATCTCTTTAAATAGAAGAATACAATTATTAAATGATAACCAGGAGGTGCCCTTTTTCTTTCTTTTGCAAACGTGTTTCCAAAAGTCGTCTGTAGGTGGGAAAGAGTTTGTATTGACTAGTGTTGAATACAGTTGCAAAAGATAGTCTGTCGGAAGTTGGAAAATGGTTAATTCAATACAGATAGTGTGTAAGAAATATATAAAGGCAGGAACTTGGTACAACGCTAAAGATAAATATCGAATCATAAACTTCGTAAAAGTATAGCTCATTTACCATAAGCTTTTAAATGTACCTATTAATTCCTATAGCCCCCTTTGATAGTGTATACTATAGCATGTACAATCATCTGACATGTTCAGATTATTTCAAGAGACAGAGTTAGATACAAGGGAGTTCGGGTACCACACCTCTTTCCGAAAAAGACCCAATGGTGTATAACATACAACGTTTACACTTTCCCAAGTTTAGCGTATTTTAACCACTAGACTACAATGCCCCATCGTGTCATTGCTAACGTGAACTATTTCTCCAGTATAGCGTGTTTTAACCACTAGACTATCATGCCCCATCGTGTCATTGCTAACGTTAACTATTTCTCCAGTCTAGCGTGTTTGAACTACTAGACTACCATGACTCATTGTGTCATTGCTAACGTTAACTTTTTCTCCAGTCTAGTGTGTTTTAACCACTAGACCACCATGCCCCATCGTGTCATTGCTAACGTTAACTATTTCCCCAGTCTAGCGTGTTTGAATCACTAGACTACCATGACCCATCGTGTCATTGGTAACGTTAACTATTTCCCCAGTCTAGCGTGTTTGAACCACTACCATGACCCATCATTTCATTGCTAACGTTAACTATTTTCTCCAGTCTAGCGTGTTTGAACCACTAGACTACTATGACCCATCGTGTCATTGCTAACGTTAACTATTTCCCCAGTCTAGCGTGTTTGAACCACTAGACCACCATGACCCATCGTGTCATTGCTAACGTTAATACTTTCCCCAGTCCTCTAGACTAGACATGACTAGCCCCACTCATTGCTTACGTTAACTATTTCCCCAGTCTAGCGTGTTTGAACCACTAGACCACCATGACCCATCGTGTCATTGCTAACGTTAACTATTTCCCCAGTCTAGCGTGTTTGAACCACTAGACCACCATGACCCATCGTGTCATTACTAACGTTAATACTTTCCCCAGTCCTCTAGACTAGACATGACTAGCCCCACTCATTGCTTACGTTAACTATTTCCCCAGTCTAGCGTGTTTGAACCACTAGACCACCACGACCCATCGTGTCATTGCTAACGTTAACTATTTCCCCAGTCTAGCGTGTTTGAACCACTAGACCACCATGACCCATCGTGTCATTGCTAACGTTAATACTTTCCCCAGTCCTCTAGACTAGACATGACTAGCCCCCCTCATTGCTTACGTTAACTACTTTCCCAGTCTCGCGTGTTTGAACCACTAGACCACCATGACCCATCGTGTCATTGCTAACGTTAATACTTTCCCCAGTCCTCTAGACTAGACATGACTAGCCCCACTCATTGCTTACGTTAACTATTTCCCCAGTCTAGCGTGTTTGAACCACTAGACCACCATGACCCATCGTGTCATTGCTAACGTTAATACTTTCCCCAGTCTTCTAGACTAGACATGACTAGCCCCACTCATTGCTTACGTTAACTATTTCCCCAGTCTAGCGTGTTTTAACCACTAGACTATCATGACCCCTCGTGTCATTGCTAACGTTAACTATTTCCCCAGTCCAGCGTGTTTGAACCACTAGACCACCATGACTCATTGTCTCATTGCTAACGTTAACCATTTGCCCAGTCTAGCGTGTTTTAACCACTAGACTTCCATGAACCATCGTGTCATTGCTAACGTTAACTATTTCCCTAGTCTAACTTGTTTTAACCACTAGACTTCCATGAACCATCGTGTCATTGCTAACGTTAACTATTTCCCTAGTCTAGCTTGTTTTAACCACTAGACTTCCATGAACCATCGTGTCATTGCTAACGTTAACTATTTCCCTAGTCTAGCTTGTTTTAACCACTAGACTTCCATGAACCATCGTGTCATTGCTAACGTTAACTATTTCCCTAGTCTAGCTTGTTGTAACCACTAGACTTCCATGAACCATCGTGTCATTGCTAACGTTATTTATTATATACCTACTATGAATCAAAGTATTTGATTGGTCGAGAAGCAGTCAAGTGTGATTCAACAAAAAATGACTATTTGACTCTTTTCGCTTTTATTCTAAAATTCAGGTCCAATAGTCCATTTTCGAGTCAATAGTTCATCTGTTACATGGCACGCGCGTCTAAAAGGTGACGGGTTTTTTTTAAATGACGTCATGCACGTGCATAACCAACGTTTTAATGCGCGCGCCATGTAACAGATACTGCATTCTCCCTGCATGTACAATAATAATCCTGTGTGTTAGAATCTACATTTATGTTACATAAATTTACCCAATTAAAATTATGACAGCAATGTAATAAACAAACTAGTTAAAATGTGCGTTTTTCATGAAGATATATAATAAAACAGCTATTTACTCCTTGTGAGTTCAATGGTGAAAAACTATTCTTCCTCGCAAATGATTATTGACCCGAAATAGTCATTGACTTGGAATAATAGTTTTTCACCATTGACCTCAAAAGGAGTAAATAGCTGTATACTATTTCTCTAGTCTAACGAGTTTGAAACACTAGACTGCCATGACCCATCGTGTCATTGCTAACGTTAACTATTTCCTCAGTCTAGCGTGTTTGAACAACTAGACTACCATGACCCACTCGTATCATTGATAATGTTAAACATTTCCCCAGTTTAGCGTGTTTGAACCACTAGACTACCATGACCCATCTTGTCATTGCTAACGTTAACTATTTCCGCAGTCTAACGTGTTTGAACCACCAGACTTCAATGACCCACTCGTATCATTGCTAATGTTAACAATTTACCCAGTCTAGTGGGTTTGAACCACTAGACTACCATGACCCATCTTGTCATTGCTAACGTTAACTATTCCCCCAGTCTAGCGTGTTTGAACCACTAGACTAGCATGACCCACTCGTATCATTGCTAATGTTAACCATTTCCCCAGTCTAGCGTGTTTTAACCACTAGAATACCATGATCCATCGTCTCATTGCTAACGTTAACTATTTCCCTAGTCTAGCTTGTTTTAACCACTAGACTTCCATGAACCATCCCGTCATTGCTAACGTTAACTATTTCCCTAGTCTAGCTTGTTGTAACAACTAGACTTCCATGAACCATCGTGTCATTGCTAACGTTAATTATTATATACCTACTATGAATCAAAGTATTTGATTGGTCGAGAAGCAGTCAAGTGTGATTCAACAAAAAATGACTAGTTGACTCTTTTCGCTTTTATTCTATTATTCAGGTCCAATAGTCCATTTTCGAGTAAATAGTTGATCTGTTACATGGCACGCGCGTCTGAAAGGTGACGTGTTTTTTTTTAAATGACGTCATGCACGTGCATAACCAACGTTTTAATGCGCGCGCACAGTATACTGCATTCTCCTTGCATTTACAATAATAATCCTGTGTGTTAGAATCTACATTTATGTTACATAAATTTACCCACTTAAAATTATGACAGCAATGTAATAAACAAACTAGTTAAAATGTGCGTTTTTCATGAAGATATATAATAAAACAGCTATTTACTCCTTTTGAGTTCAATGGTGAAAAACTATTCTTCCTCGCAAATGATTATTGACCCGAAATAGAGAACTATTGACCTCGACTTCGTCTCGGTCAATAGTTCTCTATTTCGGGTCAATAGTCATTGACTTGGAAGAATAGATTTTCACTATTGACCTCAAAAGGAGTAAATAGCTGTATACTATTTCCCCAGTCTAGCGAGTTTGAAACACTAGACTGCCATGACCCATCGTGTCATTGCTAACGTTAACTATTTCCCAAGTCTAGCGTGTTTTAACCACTAGACTACCATGATCCATCGTCTCATTGCTAACGTTAACTATTTCCCTAGTCTAGCTTGTTTTAACCACTAGACTTACATGACCCATCGTGTCATTGCTAACTATTTCCCTAGTCTAGCTTGTTTTAACCACTAGACCGCCATGACCCATCGTGTCATTGCTAACGTTAACAATTTCCTCAGTCTAGCGTGTTTGAACAACTAGACTACCATGACCCATCGTGTCATTGTTAATGTTAACCATTTCCCCAGTCTAGCGTGTTTGAACCACTAGACTACCATGACCCATCTTGTCATTTCTAACGTTAACTATTTCCCCAGTCTAACGTGTTTGAACCACCAGTCTTCAATGACCCACTCGTATCATTGCTAATGTTAACAATTTACCCAGTCTAGTGGGTTTGAACCACTAGACTACCATGACCCATCTTGTCATTGCTAACGTTAACTATTCGCCCAGTCTAGCGTGTTTGAACCACTAGACTACCATGACCCATCGTCTCATTGCTAACGTTAACCATTTTCCCAGTCTAGCGTGTTTGAACCACTTGACTACCATGACCCATCTTGTCATTGCTAAAGTTAATACTTTCCCCAGTTTAGCGTGTTTGAACCACTGGACTACCATGACCCATAGTGTCATTGCTAACGTTAACTATTTCCCCAGTCTAGCCTGTTTGAACCACTAGACCACTATGACCCATCTTGTCATTGCTAACGTTAACTATTCGCCCAGTCTAGCGTGTTTGAACCACTAGACTACCATGACCCACTCGTACCATTGTTAATGTTAACCATTGCCCCAGTCTAGCGTGTTTGAACCACTAGACTACCATGACCCATCGTCTCATTGCTAACGTTAACCATTTTCCTAGTCTAGCGTGTTTGAACCACTTGACTACCATGACCCATCGTGTCATTGCTAACGTTAATACTTTCCCCAGTTTAGCGTGTTTGAACCATTGGACTACCATGACCCATAGTGTCATTGCTAACGTTAACTATTTCCTCAGTCTAGCGTGTTTGAACCACTAGACCACTATGACTCACTCGGGTCATTGCTAACGTTAACTATTTCCCCAGTCTATCGTGTTTGAACCACTAGACTACCATGACCCATCGTGTCATTGATAACGTTAACTATTTCCTCAGTCTAGCGTGTTTAAACCACTAGACCACTATGACTCACTCGGGTCATTGCTAACGTTAACTATTTCCCCAGTCTATCGTGTTTGAACCACTAGACTACCATGACCCATCGTGTTATTGCTAACGTTAACTATTTCCTCAGTCTAGCGTGTTTGAACCACTAGACCACTATGACTCACTCGGGTCAGTGCTAACGTTAATAATTTCCCCAGTTATAGATCCTATCGGACGCTTATATTGCAGACGAATTTTTAAAACTTGTTGGCAAATAGAAAAATCACTTATAATGAACAAGTTCTCCTTTTGCAACAATGTTTTCCTATTAGTATAGAGTTTCCATGTTTTCGTTTTAATATGTTCACATTCGTTTGCCGCATATATGTTATAAATGGGAAAGGGTTAATCCACGAATAGAGATGCAACGTAGCCCAGAAGATGTAATTAATGTCGATCATTCATCTTAAAGGCGTATGTATATTTTTTTCACAAAATATTTCCCAATCAAAGAATTTCTTTATATTTAGTATTTTGTTAGAACCTACAATATATAGCGTTTGCCGAGATTCCTTCAAAGTACTCTGTCGCATTTGTGTTGTATGTGGAAAAGGGTAAACGTATTTAATGCATAACTTTATTCACGCCTGTGAAAATAAAAAGCCTCTATAACAATAAACTCATCTTTAGTGTCGGATACTTTAAACCGGAACAATTGTTCGGTTATATCACGGCATTTCCTTGGTAAGTTACAAGTACTACTGGTCAGTTTATCCCGACACCAGTCGGTTCCTGGGAACCAAGGAAGGCACACAAAGCACGTGCAATAAGTGTCGACGCAGATTATTGTGAAAATCCGCATATATCTCTATATGGATCTACAGCGTCACAGACGTTTACAAGACACTTCTACACCCTTTTCCACATGAAGTCGCATTTTTAATCCTCTACATTAGACGAGATTTGAAAACACAATGTTGTTGTTTTTTTTTTAATTTACACTTCCACTTATATATGCGCCGTCACGCGAGAAAATCATCAATATGGACTCTGCGTAAAGTATCCACCTTGATCAGCTTAGGCATGCCGCACAGGCTAAACCGGACAGACACTTTTCATCTCCTGTGGACTCTCTTTTTCAGGAATCATTACTCTGTACCGCTATCCCTCTGTGACGGAAAGTGTCGGCCCGGATTAGTCTGCTCGGACTGCACAGGCTGATCTGGATCGATGCATTACGCAGAGTCCATAACGTTGGTTTTTTCGCGGAACGGCTCATATATTCTTCACATTTTCGCTTATATTCAAAGTCGTCTGTTGCAAATGTGTTGTATGTTGGAAAGGGTTATAACGTACGTATACCGCAGCTACGCCTAATGAAAACCAACCATTAGTAATGTTCTGTCTGTGTAACGTTGTTGGTGTCTAATAAACCTGCACACAAACCACGTGCGACCTGTGTAGATTCAGATTAATGTGAGAAACCGAATAAATCACTTTATAGAACTGCATGCATCGATCAAGAGTCACAGAGAGTTCTAAGAAAAGAACTTATAAACCCTTTCCTATATGTAGACGTATTTTGAAGAATTTGAAGTAAACGACTATTGAAAGCAGTCATTGTCCAAAAAAACCATTTTTTCCTTTTGCTACAATGTTTTCAACTTTTTGTTCAAGTAATTATACATTCATTTATAACTTGTTTTGCTGATTTGTTGTATTTGTGAAGAGTTAAATATGTATGCTTCCAGTACGATCTATTTAAACTAACTATCAGTAATGTCCATTCCTTATACAGATTGTTCAAGTAATTATACATTCATTTATAACTTGTTTGTTTTTACTTCGCCTAGACGTTTTTAAAGTCGTCTGTCGCTGATTTGTTTTATTTGGGAAAGAAATGCATAATTATACTTCAGCTGCGATCCATTACAACTAAGTATAGGCGATCCATTACAACTAACTATAGGCGAACCATTACAACTAACTATAGGTAATTTCCTTTCCGTATACATATTGTAAAGAGGAATAAAGATTGATTGATTGGAGTTTGAAGCCGTTTTTAACATTTTCTAAGTCATATCATGGCAGTCAGTTCATGCGTTTCTTGGTTTTCTCACACCAGTACTCCGCCCAACAATCTTCCCAAACAACTGGCTGCTTTTCCACATAGACTTAGCTTGGTAGAAGACGAATGAAGAATGTCGTATTGCCTTTGTCAAACGTCGGAAAGAAAGTTGGCCGAGCCGGGATTCGAGCTCAAAACCCCTGTATTGACAGCCCGCGTCGCTACCGACTGATCTACCGGGATTCGGCTGTAAAGAGGTACAAACCTGCACACAACGACTACGTGAGATCAGTGTCGACGCAGATCAATGTTAGAAGCCGCATATATATGTATCCCGATCTAAAGAATCAAAGAGATTTCCAAGAAACTTTCACAACCATTCCCACATGCATTTTGACTCCTCTACATCAGACGATTTTTGAATATATTGTTAAAAACCCAGAAAAAGCTCAACACGGGTAATTACTCTTTTTGTCAAGATATTTCAACTGTAAAGAGTTATTATATTTTCAAGTATAGAGATTGCATGGAGGTTTTTAAACAGGCATTTATTGAAAATATTGAATCGAACAGTAGAAAGTGCTCACATCGAGCAATTTCTCCTTTTGTGACAATGTTATCAACATTCCCAATAATTATGTATTCATTTGGCTACTTTTGCCTAAATTATTTTAAGGTCTTCTAGTTTACGCCCCGTAAAAACTAACCATCAGTACTTTTCTGTGTAAAGTTTGTAAAGTCAAATAAACCTGCACGCATAGCACGTGACAACTGTGTTGACAAATATTAATGTGAGAAACCACATACATCACTTTATGGAACTGCACTGGTCGATCAAGGGTCACAGAAGGTTCCTAGAAACTTATTAACCCTTTCAAACATGTATACGCATTTAGACAATTTTGCAGCAGACGACGTTTAAAAAACAGTGTGACAAAAGGAGCAATTTCTACTTAAGCAAAAATGTTTTCAACTTTTGGTCAAGTAATAATACTTTTATATAGGTATTTTCCGTACTTCTGTCTAGATGTTTTCAAAGTCGTCTGTAGCATATTTGTGTGAAAAAGTAACCTGATATGCGCCACATGAAAACCAATCATTAGACATTTTATTTCTGTGTACAGTTTGTAAAGTTAAAGAAACCTGCACACATAGCACGTATTTGGAACTACATTGGGCAACCAAGAGTCATAAAAAGCGTGCCAAGAAACTTCAAAATCTTTTCCCACATGTAGACGCATTTTGACGAATTTGAAGCAGACGACTATTGAAAGTATTCCGATAAAATAAGCAATTTCTCATTTTGTCACAGCGATCATGAGTCAAAGAGGATTAAATGAAACTTCTTAACACTTCCAAAAACGAGCAAGTTTTCCTTTTGTCAGTTTTTTAAAATTAATCGTTTATAAACTCTTAATTTAAAAAAAAAGATAAGAAACAGGCGACGTTTGCAACATTGTGAAAAGGGGAAAATTGCACAAATTGAGTGATTTCTCTGTTTGCCACAATGTTTAAAACGTTTTTCAAGTAATCATACTTTCATTCAAAGAGATTTATCACGCGTTTACCAAGATTACTTCAAAGTACTGCATATTTTTTGTATGAGGGAAAGGGTATACTTCAATTTGAGAGTCGCTCCGTGAAGAAACCATTAGTAAATATATTTCCGTGTAAAGCCAAATAAGCCTGCACGGAGAGCACTTGCGGTTAGCGTAGATTTATGTGAGAATCCGCATATAGCTACATCTAATTCTACACTGGTCGATCATGATTTACAGACGGTTTAAAGAAAAGTATTAGCCCTTGTCCAAATATAGACGAGTTTTGAATCTATTTTTATAATTTGCAATTCCTTTTTTTTCCACATTGGTCAAGAGTCACAGAGGGTTCTAATGAATTGCCTAAATCTTCGCCACATGTAGACGTATTTCGACGAATTTCAGGAAGACGACTTTCGAAAGCATTGTTACAAAATAAGCAGTTTCTCTTTTTTCCACAATGGTAACGAGTCACAGAGAGTTCTAATAAACTGCTATACACTTCGCCTCATGCAGACGTATTTTACATGTATAAGAAGCAGACGACTTTTGCAATTTTCCTTTTGCCACAATTTGTTCAACTGTTCTCAATACTTAAACTTTTATTCATAGAGATTTTCCATACTTTTTCTCTAAATGTTTTTACAATGGTATGCATCATATGTGATGTATGTGAGAAAGGGGCTGGAGGCACGTATACGGAAGTATACCGGCAAATACCACTTTCGCTATATGTTAATAGAGATATTTCATCCTTTTGCCTAGATGTTTTTTAAAGTCGTCTGTTGCATATTTGATGTATGAGGGAAAGGGGGGTTAACGTTAGTCAATGGGAAATGTCTCCTTTTACCACAATTCATAATTTTTTCAGGAAACAATTCTTTAATTTATAGAGATTTTAAATACTCTTTCTACAATGATGTTTTCAACGTCGTCTGTTGCATATTTGCTGTGTGTGGAGAGGGTGAAAGGGCGTATGGGAAAGGGTGAACGAACGCATACTTACGCTGCGATCAATGACAATCAACCGTAGGTAAAAAAAAAAGATCGTGTACAGTTTGTAAAGCAAAATGAAACTGCTCACAAAGCACGTGCGACCAGTGATGACTCTGATCTCTATCTGGATCTGAACTGATGGATTATGACTCACAGAGAATTTCAAAAAACTTCGCAACCCTTTCCCCACATGTAAAACAAATTGGCAAAAGGAGAAATCGCTAATAATGAGCAATTATCCGTTCTCCACAATTATTTAAACTCGATTTAATTCTTATATTTCATTGATAGAGAGTTTCCATATTTTTGCTTAGATGTTTTCACAGACGTCTGTTGAAGATTTGTTGTATCGGGGAAAAGGTTAATGTGGTTAAACTTGAACAAGGCTCCATTGAAACCAACCATTAGTAATTGTCTCTCCGGGTAATGTGTGTAAAGCCAAGTAAACCTACACACATAGCACGTGAGATCAGTGTGGACGAAGATCAAAGTGAGAATCTCTATCTGGACCTACACTGGTCTATCATGAGTCACAGAGGGTTCTAAGTAATTTCGTAATCCTTTCCAACATATATTCGTATGTTGACGTATATGGACGACTTATGAAAACATTGTGACAAAATGAGGATCTGCTAAATACGAGCTAATATTTCGAGTAATACATGAAGTTAGCTAAAAGGACATAACTATGTAAATATTGTAGAGTTATACATGTACAGGTCAGAATCAGGTAAACATTTCGAGTAATACAAGTTGGCAAAAGAAGGGTCAGGATCAGGTTAATATTGTTATGATATACCTGCTAAGTATCCACGGCTCTTTGAAACAGGAGTGAGCGGACAGAAGTCTAGATTTTTCGGATGCCAGGTTAGCTGCCCTGTATTGGTTCAGTCCATAATACCCCCTCGGCGATAACGCTACAGTACACGGTGGATTTTAGACCCGGATCAATGCTGTAAGATTAATTACAAAATGCATTTATTATATACCTGCAAATCATCCGCCGCAAATACATGCAGATAGTCATGGTCAGTTCAGATACGACGCATTAACATTTTGTATTTACGATACCAAATTTAAAGATGGTAATGGTACGTCACTGAAATAGGATGTGACATGTCAGTGAAATATGATTTCACGTCATTTAAATTGAGGTATTTGGGGCTTGGTTAACCCTATTTTTGTGGAAAATCAGCGATTGTCAAAGACTGTTTTGTGGAGTACTGTTGTGATTAAGACAATGCCTGGAAACACATGGATATATGTGAACTGGCCGCCGTGATATAACTGAACATTTTATGAAAACGGCGTTAAACCCGAATTATTGAAACTGGGTATTGCACAGACACAAATATTTATTCTCTTTATGAGACCTCCGTACGATAAGGTATAAACTTGACATCTCTGTAAACTGTAGATTCTATACCACCCTGTCAATCCAGAAGACTAGAAAAGGAGGAGTAAATAGATCTTTCTTATATAATATATCTCTTAGCACTCATTAAAACCTATGATGTGGGTACGCATAAGAATCGTGTCAAAAAGACAACATAGGTTTTAGAGGTCAAATAAGAATTGTAGGGCATGAAAATGCTAATTATCTAGAGCTTTGCAATCTACTCAATATGATCTGAATCTACATAAAGTGACTGAACCTTCTTGCAGATTACTTTGCACAAAAGTCGTCCTCTTCAAACTATTCTCCAAAGTTTCAAAAATTTCAAAAGCAAAAGGAGAAACGGAAAATTAACTTTAAATCGAAAAATGAAGAGGCCTACAATAAAGCTTTTACGTTAAAAGAATTAAAATCGGCTCTCAAGAAGTGCCATGATACCGCTGCGGGTTCAGATGATATACACTATCAACTGATTAAACATTTACCTTTCCGATCCCTTTCTTGTTTACTTGACGTCTATAATCAGATTTGGCGAACGGGAAATCTCCCGAGATCTTGGAAAGAGGCCATCGTTATTCCAATTCCCAAGCCTGGTAAAGATAAAACTAATCCTGGGAATTATCGTCCTATAGCCTTAACTAGCTGTATATGCAAAACCATGGAAAGAATGGTGAACGACAGACTTGTTTGGTTTCTCGAAAAGAACAAACTTATTACTACTTTCCAGTCTGGTTTTCGTAAACATAGAAGCACAGTGGATCATTTGATCCGTTTTGAAACTTTTATCAGAGAAGCATTCATTAACAAGAGTTGTCGGAGGACAATATAGCTCGCCTATCAGGGCCATCGTATATCAGGGCCTACTTCAGAACAGTTAAAGTATTAGGTAAAGTCGCACAGTATCACCTATTGCAAGATAATACACCTTTTCAATACTTTTGACAAAAATTCTAAGTTCAACTAGAATAGAGTGCTCCCCGGAGCACGTGTGTCACCTGCCGGCGCCTTGTCAGGAAATTTTATTTTTTGATAGAAAAGGGGCAATAACTCTGATATAAAAAATATTTGGATTATCCCCCTTTTGTGAACCCATCACAAAAATTGATATAAACATTTGTCAGAAGTTTCAATTCAATCCTTTGAGCAGAAAAAAAGTAATTTGAATATTTGACAGAAAAGGGGCAATAACTCTGATATAAAAATATTTGGATTATCCCCCTTTTGTGAACCCATCATACACATTGATATAAACATTTGTCAGAAGTTTCAATCCAATCCTTTGAGTAGATTAAATTTTTGACAGAAAAGGGCCAATAACTCTGATATAAAAATATTTGGATTATCCCCCTTTTTGTGAACCCATCATACACATTGATATAAACATTTGTCAGAAGTTTCAATCCAATCCTTTGAGTAGAAAAAAAGTTATTTGAAAATTTAAATTTTTGACAGAAAAGGGGCAATAACTCTGATATAAAATTATTTGGATTATCGCCCTTTTGTGAACCAATCACACACATTGATAAAAACATTTGTCAGAAGTTTCAATCTAATCCTTTGAGTAGAACAAAAGTTATTTGAAAATTTAAATTTTTGACAGAAAAGGGGCAATAACTCTGATATAAAATTATTTGGATTATCGCCCTTTTGTGAACCAATCACACACATTGATAAAAACATTTGTCAGAAGTTTCAATCTAATCCTTTGAGTAGAACAAAAGTTATTTGAAAACGTGACGAAAAAAGTGTGACGGACAGACAGACAGACAGACGCCGGATAAAAAAAAAAATAGACAGACAGACGTCGAATAAAAAAAAAAGTAACATTTGTCAGAAGTTTCAATCCAATCCTTCGGGTAGAAAAAAAGTTATTTGAAAATTTAATTTTTTGACAGAAAAGGGGCAATAACTCTGATATAAAATTATTTGGATTATCCCCCTTTTGTGAACCAATCACACACATTGATATAAACATTTGTCAGAAGTTTCAATCTAATCCTTTGAGTAGAAAAAAAGTTATTTGAAAACGTGACGAAAAAGTTAGATTTTTTGACAGAAAAGGGGCAATAACTCTGATATAACTCGACCTTGACCCAGGGTCAGGACGGGTGTAGTGGGGTGCGTAGATGGACAAATAGTTCCTAAATGTATAAACTAAATATGAAAGCAATCAATGTCATAATAGTGAATGCAGAGTGGTATGTTAAACGTTAAACGCAAACCTTAAACCTTGTAACTGAACCAAGTAGAAATGACCTTGACCTTGACCCAGGTGCAGGACGGGTGTAGTGGTGTGCGCAGATGGATGACCAATAGTTCCTAAATGTATAAACTAAATATGAAAGCAATCAATGTCATAATAGTGACTGCAGAGTGATATGTTAAACGTTAAACGCAAACCTTAAACCTTGTAACTGAACCAAGTAGAAATGACCTTGACCTTGACCCAGGGTCAGAACGGGTGTAGTGGTGTGCGTAGATGGATGACCAATAGTTCCTAAATGTATAAACTAAATATGAAAGCAATCAATGTCATAATAGTGAATGCAGAGTGATATGTTAAACGTTAAACGCAAACCTTAAACCTTGTAACTGAACCAAGTAGAACCAAGTAGAAATGATCTTGACCTTCACCCAGGGTCAGGACGGGTGTAGTGGTGTGCGTAGATGGATGACAAATGGTTCCTAAAGGTATAAACCCTTAAAACCCAAATTAAAACCTTAAACACAAACCTTAAACCTAGGTGTCTACGCCACCGCCGACGGTGCCGACGGTGCCGACGGTGCCGACGCCGGGGGTAACACATAAGCTCTCCTGTACTTCGTACTGGCGAGCTAAAAAGGAGCACGTTGTCTCCGTCTTCTTTGACTTAGAAAGTGCATATGACACTACCTGGAAATATGGTATTATGAATGACCTCTATGATTTTGGCATAATAGGTTGCCTTGCTTATTTCATTTCTGCTTTTTTAGATGAACGTCAGTTCAAAGTTCGTGTTGGTGATACTTTGTCTGATCCACATGAACAGGAAATGGGTGTTCCCCAGGGATGCATTCTTTCTGTTACACTTTTTAGTGTGAAGATTAATAACATTATCAAATCTGTTAACCCTGGAGTTGAATGTTTTCTATATGTTGATGATTTCTGTATTTGCTACAGATCAAAACATATGCATACAATTGAAAGACAATTGCAACAAGTTTTGAATAATTTGCAAAAATGGTCAAACGAAAATGGCTTTAAATTCTCTAAAAGCAAGACCAAATGTATGCACTTTTGTCAACTTCGTAAACACCACCTAAATCCAGATTTAACACTAGATGGCACTCGTATTGAAGTTGTGCCTGAATTCAAATTCCTTGGTCTATTGTTTGACCCAAAACTGACTTTTCTTCTTCATATCAAATATCTTAGAAATAAATGCCAGAAAGCATTAAATCTTTTACGCGTTGTATCCCACATGGATTGGGGCGCTGACCGTAAAGTCCTCTTAAGACTTTACAGGTCATTAATACGATCTAAATTAGACTACGCATGTATTGTTTATGGCTCAGCACGAAAGTCATACAAGTATAATCCTTCAAATCCCAATCATAGAGTTGTTTTCAACCCTTTATACAAGAAATTATTTTTAAAGAAGGAACGGGTAATACCGCCTTTTGGTATCTGTTACGGTCCAGAAGTCGCAAGGCTTGATGTTGATCTTGAGGAATTATTCCCAATTTAGGCATATGTCCGGTGAATATGTTCAGCTTGAGGCCTATAGAAATCATGTTGTCTCGCTCAGAAAGCGACTTTACGTAACATTTCACAACCAAAGAGCGCTCTGGGCAAAACAATAGATTTGTATATTTTGAAACTAGTAATTGGAGTAAGACCATTTCTGTGCAAACATTCCTTAATTAACCCAAAGAAAGTCCCCCTTAATTTCCTATCTACAGTTTTTACAATTGCAGCTGATGAGGAATACTTATTACATAAAATGCCTAAATGAACAACATCCTCTGTTTCTTGTGTGAGGATATTACCCACACACCAAGACCAAAAACTACGAGAAAATGCTCTTTTTTACTCATAACACTTGACAACAGTTCATTTATTTGGATTGTATTGAAATCTCCATAAACAAGAATATTTATAACAAATCAATATAATTTATTGTAAGGCTTTGCTCTATAGAGCAAGAAAGGTAAAATCGTCTGCAAAAGATGGGGCACATACGCTAGAGCTTAGAACTTGAATACCTAAATTACTGTTTTCTATCTGCTCAATCAACGAGTTAATATATACGAGGTATAAGAATGGGGACCATACCCCCACCCTGTCTCGTACCTTGTACAACTGGGAACGAGTCAGAATAAATGCCATCATACATGACACATCTGTGCATATCAGTGTGCAAGGAAAAAACAGATTTGAACAGCTGTGGTGTAACTTGTAACGCACGTAGTGTATATAATAGACCAGCATGCCATACTCTATCAAATGCTTGTCGGGCATCTAAAAATCAAGTGAACAATTTACTGTTAGATTATTTGCAGTAGCTAATACATTCTGTTAGAATGAACGAAGTTATAGTATTATCCATGTTTCGTTGAAACCCGCCCTGAAGAGGAAGTAATGGTTTAGCTATGGATTTTTGTAGGCGTTTGAGAAGAACATTTTCATATAGCTTTAAAATAGAAGAGGAAAGGGTAATTGCCATATAACTACCAGAGTCATTTCTGGGTTTACCACAACCTTTGTATAAGGTTATAATCACACCTTGTTTAAGGGCTCTAGGTACATGACCAAAGCAATACATTAAATCAAATAACACAGTCACATAATGTGTTAACATTACCTTACCGTGAATGAGGTGTTTATTGCAAACCGGGTTAGTCCTCACATTTTACCCTTTTTTAGATTAGTTAAGGCAGTTAACGTTTCCTCTTCAGCTATATGATCCCCATCTACTATTCTTATGGCTGGAATGTTGTGTGATATGCGGAGAAGTCAGTAATAGCGGGGAGCGAGGTCTGTCTGTATTAGCCCCTCTTGGGCAATTCCTCTGTGTGTTAAGTGGTGCAGTGTGTCAATGCACAATGCTTGTAACAGACAGGACATATCAGTATTCAGGTAAACCTAACAGAAACTCGTATTGAGATATCAGAGAAGTGTCCCAATACCTGGTGTCGCTACACTCCACTATAGAAACATCATCATAATAGTATATCAAAGAAAGATGAACAAACAAACATCACGGGAAAAGGTTCAATGTGATTCATAGTATACAAATTGCTGAAAGCCGGTCCTAAAACACAGTCATTTCGAACGTTGTCATGGATGCAGGATTAAATGACCATCTGCTTTGGAGAAATAATCCCCAGGCCATATGATTAGATCCCTTCACCCAGAGGACGCTATTGTTCCCTTGGTCTCATATGGAACGTGTCGATTACTGTAAGGAATGTAATGCGTTAAATGCGTAATGGATTAAATATCATTCAGTTTACGGTGTTTGATTATTTAACATTGTATGAAACCAGTTTGCACTGTGTTTGACTATCCTAAGTAATGATTAATAACAGATTAAATGTTTGTGTTAATTAATTGAGAGTAGATTTTACGTGCCAAAATATTGATCTAATTAGCGAAAACTTAATTGGGACTCTTATTAAATCAACACAATCATTACTCACTAATTAGCAATTAGGATAGTAAGCTGTTATAACTCGGCTATGCCTGTCGTTACAATGTATGGCGCTATATATACACATTGTGCAGTCATTTCTCCTTTTGCCACAAAGATCATGAATTAAAGAGGGTTATAAGAAACTTCTTAACCCTTCCCAAACGGAGAAAGGTTTCCTTTTGCAACATCTAAAAAATTGTTTATAAGAATTTAAAAGATTAGAAATAGGCGACGTTTGAAAACATTGTGAAAAGGGAGAAATTGCTAAAATTGAGTGATTTCTCTTTTTGATGCAATGTTCAAAACATTACAAGGAATTAAACTTTCATTAAAAGAGATTTTACATACTTTTGTCAATATTCTTTCAAAGTACTCAGTACACACAGATCAATGTGAGATTCCGTATCTACACAGGTTATTTCACTATTTGCCACTATAATCCTTTTTTCAAGTAATTACACTTTCATTTAAAGAGATTTTCCATGATTTTGCTATAATTCGTTAAAAATAGCCGGAATTATTCCCAAATTAGGCATATGCCCGGTATTATTCATACTACTAAGTCGTCTATGGTCGTCTATGGTATATTTGTTCGAAAAAGTAACTTGATCTGCACTCCATGAAACCAATCATTAGATATTTAATTTCTGTGTACAGTTTGTAAAGCTGAATAAACCTGCACACATAGCACGTGCGACCTGTGTAAACGTTGATCTATGTAGGAATCCACAAGAGACATAGTCGTGCCAAGAAACTTCAAAACCTTTTTCCACATGTATACGCATTTTGACGAATTTGAAGCAGACGACTATTGAAAGCAATCTGACAAAAGAACCAATTTCTAATTTCCCTCAAGGATCATGAGTCAAAGAGGGTTAAAAGAAACTTCTAAACCCTTCCAAATACGAGCAAGTTTTCCTTCTGTCAGTTTTTTTAAATTAAACTCTAAATTTAAAAAAGAAGAAAAGAAACGTTTGAAACATTGTGAAAAGAGAATAATTACACAAACTGAGTGATTTCTTTGTTTGCCACAATGTTTAAACCTGTTTCAAGTAATCATACTTTCATTCAAAGAGACTTATCACGCGTTCACCAAGATTACTTCAAAGTACTCTGTCGCATATTTGTTGTATGTGATAAAGGGTATACTTGAACTTGAGCGGCGCTCCGTGAAGAAACCATTAGTAAACTTAGTTCCGTGTAAAGCCAAATAAGGGTATACTTGAACTTGAGCGGCGCTCCGTGAAGAAACCATTAGTAAACTTATTTCCGTGTAAAGCCAAAAAAGCCTGCACGGAAAGCACTTGCTGTTAGCGTATATTTATGTGAGAATCCGCATATAGCTGCATCTAAATCTACACTGGTCGATCATGATTCACAGACGGTTTGAAGAAAAGTATTAGCCCTTGTCCAAATATAGACGAGTTTTGAAAGCTTTGTCATAATTTGCAATTCCTCCTTTTGCAACATTGGTCAAGACTCACAGAGGGTTCTAATGAATTACTTAACTCTTCGTCATATGTAGACGTATTTCGACGAACTTTCGAAAGCATTGTGACAAAATAAGCAGTTTCTCTTTTTTTCCCACAATGGTCACAGAGAGTTATAATAAACTGTTATACTCTTCGCCACATGAAGACGTATTTTACATGTATAAGAAGCAGACGACTTTTGCAATTCTCCTTTTTCCACAATTTGTTCAACTGTTTTCAATAATTAAACATTTATTCATAGATATTTCCCATACATTTTTCTAAATGCTTTTACAATGTATGTGAAGAAAGGGCTGAAGGTATACGGGCAATTTCACCTTTTGATATATGTTTTTATTTATTCTGCAATTATACTTTCATTAATTTAATAGAGATATTTCATCCTTTTTCCTAGATATTTTTAAAGTCGTCTGTTTCATATTTGAATGGGAAAGGGGGGGGGGGGGGGGGGGGGGTTAACGTTAGTAAAGGAGAAATGTCTCCTTTTACCACAATTCATAATTTTTTCAGGAAAAAATACTTTAATTTATAGAGATTTTAAGTACTCTTTTTACAATGATATTTTCAAAGTCGTCTGTTGCATATTTGCTGTGTGTGCAGAAGGTGAAAGGGCGTGTGGGAAAGGGTGAACGAACGTATACTTACGCTGCGCTCAATGACAACCAACCGTGAGTAACACAAAAATCGTGTACAGTTTTTAAAGCAAAATGAAACTGCTCACAAAGCACGTGCAACCAGTGCTGACTCTGATCGATATCTGGATCTGAACAGATAGATTATGACTCACAGAGAATTTCAAAAAACTTCGCAACCATTTCCCCACATGTAAAACAAATTGGCAAAATGAGAAATCGCTAACAATGAGCAATTATCCGTTCTCCACAATTATTTAAACTCTATTTAATTCTTATATTTCATTTATAGAGAGTTTCCATATTTTTGCTTAGATGTTTTCACAGACGTCTGTTGAAGATTTGTTGTATGTGGGAAAGGAATAATATGGTTAAATAATAACAGGACTCCATTGAAAGCAACCATTAGTAATTGTATTTCCGGGTAAAGTTTGTGAAGCCAAATAAACCTACACACATAGCACGTGAGATCAGTGGGGACGAAGATCAAAGTGAGAATCCACATATATCTCTATCTGGACCTACACTGGTCGATCATGAGTCACAGAGGGTTCTAAGTAATTTCGTAATCCTTTCCAACATATATTCGTATTTTGACGTATATGGACGACTTATGAAAACATTGTGACAAAATGAGGATTTGCTAAATACGAGCTAATATTTCGAGTAATACATGAAGTTAGCTAAAAGGACAGAACTATGTAAATATTGTAGAGTTATACATGTACAGGTCAGAATCAGGTAAACATTTCAAGTAATACAAGTTGGAAAAAGAAGGGTCAGAATCAGGTCAATATTGTTATGATATACCTGCTAAGTATCCACGGCTCTTTGAAACAGGAGAGAGCGGACAGAAGTCTAGATTTTTCGGATGCCAGGTTAACCGCCCTATATTGGTTCAGTCCATAATACCCCCTCGGCGATAACGCTACAGTACACGGTGGATTTTAGACCCGGATCAATGCTGTAAGATTAATTACAAAATGCATTCATTATATACCTGCAAATCTTCCGGCGCAAATACATGCAGATGGTCATGGTTAGTTCAGACACGACGCATTAAAATTTTGTATTTACGATGTTGATGATTTCTGTATTTGCTACAGATCAAAACATATGCATACAATTGAAAGACAATTGCAACAAGTTTTGAATAAATTGCAACAAGTTTTGATTAAATTGCAAAAATGGTCAAACGAAAATGGCTTTAAATTCTCTAAAAGCAAGACCAAATGTATGCACTTTTGTCAACTTCGTAAACACCACCTAAATCCAGATTTAACACTAGATGGCACTCGTATTGAAGTTGTGCCTGAATTCAAATTCCTTGGTCTATTGTTTGACCCAAAACTAACTTTTCTTCTTCATATTAAATATCTTAGAAATAAATGCCAGAAAGCATTAAATCTTTTACGCGTTGTATCCCACATGGATTGGGGCGCTGACCGTAAAGTCCTCTTAAGACTTTACAGGTCATTAATACGATCTAAATTAGACTACGCATGTATTGTTTATGGCTCAGTACGAAAGTCATACAAGTCTAATCCTTCAAATCCCACTCATAGAGTTGTTTTCAACCCTTTATACAAGAAATTATTTTTAAAGAAGGAACGGGTAATACCGCCTTTTGGTATCTGTTACGGTCCAGAAGTCGCAAGGCTTGATGTTGATCTTGAGGACATCGCGAGGCAGGAGATTTCAGATTCTCCACCTTGGACTCTAGATAGTCCATCCTTCATTTATGATCTTGCGACCGATAAAAAGGCTTGCACAGATCCTATTGTTTTTAAATCCAAGTATATTGAAATTAAAAATACATATTATAACTTTGAGCGTATTTATACGGATGGTTCTAAGGATGGCAAAAGGGCAGCTGCTGCCGCAGTTCCTGATGGCGATGTAATAACATTTCGACTACCAGATAATTCTTCTATTTTTTCCGCCGAGTTAAAGGCAATAGATTTAGCTTTGGACTTTATTAAATCAGAAGGTTATTGGCGGTACATTATATTTACCGACTCATTGTCTGCTATGCAGGCACTTCAGAATGAGAAAATTAAAAATCCTCTTGTTGTTAATCTCCTGTCTAAACTACATGTATCATATATATGTGCTACATCAAATGTAGTGTTTTGCTGGATCCCCAGTCATATGGGCATTCGTGGTAATGAACAAGCTGACTTGGCAGCAAAATCTGCTCTTTCACAAGATATCTTGCCATTTAAAATACCTCATTTTGATTTTAAACCTTTAATAAAAGTTTTACTATACGATGATTGGCAAAGTGATTGGAATGAGCAAGTGAATAATAAACTCCACTCAATCAAGCCAGTACTTGGTGAGTGGCTGCAAGCTTTACGATCCTTTCGCCGAGAAGAAATTGTTCTTGCTCGTTTACGCATTGGACACACATGGTTAACTCATGCATACTTACTAGAAGGTGAGGAAGCACCTCAATGTATTCCATGTTATACACAACTTTCAGTACAACACATTCTTCTGGAATGTGCTGATTTCGCCCCAATACGTGATAGATTTTTCAAGGCTCAAAGTATGCGTCAGCTCTTTGAGTCTGTCAACCCGGAACTTTTATTTGATTTCCTTAGGGAAATTAATATTTTTAATAAGATATGATTATTTCTTAAATCGTGCTTTTGCACATGCATTACTTTTACAGATCATGTTCCACATTTCCTTAGATATTATTTATCTTTATGTTAAGTATTACATAGTAAAGTTGGGCTTGTTTGCCTATATCTTATTTTACATTGGCTTACATGTTATTTTATATATTTTTTAGGTATCGCATACATCATGTTTGATTATTTCACCACTTACATTAAGTAAATTATTAAGCGCCCAAAATGACCTTAGTTGTCGACGGGCCTTAAAACACCATTCATTCATTCTAACACTCTTAGGTAAGTAATATGTGAACAGTGTAGATCTTGATCAGAATGTGCATATACAAAGGCTGATCTGAATCTACATAAAGTGAAGGAATCTTCTAACACTCTTAAATAAGTAATATGTGAACAGTGTATATCTTGATCAGAATGTGCATATACAAAGGCTGATCTGAATCTACATAAAGTGAAGGAATCTTCTAACACTCTTAAATAAGTAATATGTGAACAGTGTAGATCTTGATCAGAATTTGAATATACACAGGCTGATCTGCATCTACATTGTTGACAAAAGCAAACTTGTACCTTTTCCTATGGAAATTATAACGACCACGAGGAACAGGTATGAATTAAGTAATATGTGAACAGTGTAGATCTTGATCAAAAGCAAACTTGTACCTTTTCTAAAGGAAATTTAAACAACAAGAAAGCACAGGTGTGAAGTAAGTAATATACGGAGACATACATGTACATGTATATTTAGGGTTTGCAAGGGGTGTAAGGGACGTTTCTTAACCCTTTCCAGCATACAGGACGCTCTTCTGACGCCTCTGCAGCAGACGACATTTGACAACATATGTGACAGATAGAGAAATTGCTCACAATGAGAATTTTATCCTTTTGTCACAATGTTTTTCAACTCTATCTATTTAATGCATTAGTATACTTTTCGTTTCTAGTTCGATTCTATTCAATAATTAAAAACTTTCATTTAACAAGATTTTCCATATTTTTATAGGCATGTTTTCAATGTCGTTTGCTGCAGATTTGTTGTATGTGGGAAAGGGTTACATGAAGCCTCGTTTTAAAATTAATACCGTAAGTTGTTAGATCGATATAAGAGATGACGTTCCAGCATCGATCCGACATAACCCAGTTAAACTCCAATCAATCAATATATTATTATATATACCGTTATTTTACTGAATAATTGTTGAAAACGGCGTTTAAACCCCAATCAATCAATATATTATTACATATACCGTTGTATGACAGAATCATTGTTGAAAACGGCTTTAAACCCCAATCAATCAACATATTATTACATATACCGCTATTTGACTGAATCAATGTTGAAAACGGCGTTAAACCCCAATCAATCAAATATATTATTACATATACCATTATTTGACTGAATCATTGATGAAAACGGCGTTAAACCCCAATCAATCAACATATTATTATATATACCGTTATTTTACTGAATCATTGTTGAAAACGGCGTTAAACCCCAATCAATCAACATGTTATTACATATACCGTTATTTGACTGAATCATTGTTGAAAACGGCGTTAAACCCCAATCAATCAACATGTTATTACATATACCGTTATTTGACTGAATCATTGTTGAAAACGGCGTTAAACCCCAATCAATCAATATTTTTATTACATATACCGTTATTTGACTGAATCATTGTTGAAAACGGCGTTAAACCCCAATCAATCAATATTTATTACATATACCGTTATTTGACTGAATCATTGTTGAAAACGGCGTTAAACCCCAATCAATCAATATATTATAAACATATACCGTTATTTGACAGAATCATTGTTGAAAACGGCGTTAAAACCAAACAATCAATCTATCATTATATATACCGTTATTTAACTGATCATTGTCGAAAACGGTGTTAAACCCCAATCAATCAACATGTTATTACATATACCGTTATTTGACTGAATCATTGTTGAAAACGGCGTTAAACCCCAATCAATCAATATTTTATTACATATACCGTTATTTGACTGAATCATTGTTGAAAACGGCGTTAAACCCCAATCATTCAATATATTATAACATATACCGTTATTTGACAGAATCATTGTTGAAAACGGCGTTAAAAACCAAACAATCAATCTATCATTATATATACCGTTATTTAACTGATCATTGTCGAAAACGGTGTGTTAAACCCCAATCAATCAACATGTTATTACATATACCGTTATTTGACTGAATCATTGTTGAAAACGGCGTTAAACCCCAATCAATCAATATTTTATTACATATACCGTTATTTGACTGAATCATTGTTGAAAACGGCGTTAAACGCCAATCAATCAGCATATCATTATATAAACCGTTATTTGACTGAATCATTGTTGAAAGCGGCGTTAAACTCTAATCAATCAACATATTAGTATCTGAGGTGTGAGTATGCTCAGCCTGTAGGACACTTTGGGTCGGGTATACGAGAGAATCTCATATTTAGGGACCCTGCCATACTACGTCCATTAATTCAAAGACAACATTATAGAACATACATGGCACTACATATCTTATTTATATATGTTTTAGTAAGAAGTGTATGCTCAGTTTACATATTTACTGTAGCTCGGTTCGTATACAATTCATTTGTCAATGCAATCGGAACTCTTTTATTTTCTATTAAAACGTTAACTGAAGAAAAACAGAATTAGGTGCTTTAATGTTCTAAACTAGAGCGGTGATATATGAAACACATTTCGATACTTTAACTTTATTTAGATATAATTAAATGTCATTAGAATGAATGGTTTCGGCTGTCTTCAATAGTTACGCTTTTTAATATATCACAACGAAAAATAAGGATATATGTGGAAAGGTAGCAAATTAGGTGAAATCGTACATGTCTGTTATACGAAAAAAAACCATGAATGGGGTTTTTTCGCTTATAGGTAACAGGTGTGAGATTATTATTATTTTTTTCTTTCAATACCCATGAAGGTTTCTGAAATGAAACTGGAAAAATTCAATGGGGGCCGCCATTTTGGATATGTTTAAAATGCGGCCGGTCCGACGTATAAACACAGTTTGAAAAATATTGTCGTCTAGTCAATCATTATTAACGAGCACAGCTCGTTATGAGGTTTAACCTTAATAAGGGGAAATTTTCTATATTCAGTATGGAAAAAAATTGGGTGCAAAGATACTACGGCCCAGCTCATAAAATCCAAATGAAATTACATAGAACAAAGCAGGGAACCATGGCCGACATTTATTCATATCCGGCCGACGTCACATCCGTCCAAATCAAGCTGGTTCCCCAGATAACGGCAATAACTTTTTTGTTTACAGTAAAGGCTGATAACCAGAACCTATCGGCTACGAGTCTCTTTGCTTTAGGTAAGAATTTTTATCTTTCTCGTTTTCGTAACATATATATAATATTAACACAGACAATATCATGTTGACGCTCTTGTAGGTAAAGATATAAGATCTAGCTGTATTGTACATCTGAATGTTTTGCATTCATTGACGGATGTTCCTGGCGATTGGATAACTGTCTGATCTAAAATGCTCTTCGTGGTAAATTTGTTTCACTAGATCAATGAAAATCCTTCACAGACCTGCTAAAGTGGTCAGTCCTTCTGACAAAACTCCTTTGACGGTCAAAGATCGATGCAAAAATTGGTTGAACATACACCCTGTGACCCAAATCAGAGACATGTATTTATGTCTCTGCCCAAATACACCAAAACAATGGTCATGTGTGTGACAGACAACAAAAATAAGATGAAAGGCGGGATATTTTGCCATTAAACTGCAAAATTTTCTTTTAAATTCTCAATTCCTTTATTCTAGCTATCACTATTTGTTTCGTAAGTGATCCGGAACTCCCACGCTTACTGTATGATGTAAGAAATAAATATGACCCTAAGTCCCTATGCATAAATATCGCAAAAATAGCACATAAGAAAGTAAATCTATTTTTAGAAGTGTTCTTCGAAGTTCTCGAGTGCAGATTGTTTACACATTTAATGACGATTTAATGACGTAATATCTTACGTGTCTACTGCATGGCATCCACTGGATTTTTTTTAGTGGTGAACACATTTGCAATGTGGACGGAATATTTAAGACTAATGTCTAATCAGTTAAAACTAACAGCTTTTTAGACTAAAAGAACCCCAGTGTATTCAAGAGACATATCGGGTGTTCAAAAAAGGAAGTTTGAACAAGTTTTCTAAAAGACTTGACTGGAGACACATATCCGTGGCCGAGACGGATTTATATAGGCATGCCTTGTGCTGTGTGTTTTGAACACAATTTTAATAATTTACAATTGATAAAAGGATGTGATAGTCAAAAATAAATCTTAACAAGGCACATTGCATGTCAGGACGGTAGCCATAAATCTCGACCCAAAGAATTCTCGACCCCATTATCAGTTTATATAGGTGTGAATGGATGGTTTAACAGGTGTCATAAACAAAAGACTGATTATTGATACTTACTCACCTGTTGATTGATTATTTAAATGATCTTGATGTGTTCTAACTAGTTAATCTGCTGCAGAAGACTTTGAAAAATATGGTGAGAAAAGGAGAATATGTACATGACAGGTTGACTTCTGGCTAAGGTATAGTTATATTAATGAATAAGGAAGATTGTGAGAAAAGGAGGAACTCTGTCCTCTATCAAAACAATACTTCAAATCTTAAGAATACTTTGAAAACCATGATATAGGATAATTTATAACAATGTTAAAACATACATCATTATTACATTAATCATTATCTAAATGTCGTGATTATTCAACAAAAGAACCATCATCCACTCTCACCTATATAAACTGGGGTCTAAATTGGGGTCAACTATTCTTAGGAAATTGGGGTCAAGAATTCTGGAAGCCGTCAGGACCACTGTGATTCTTTAAAAGAATCCACCCTGCAGCTAAACATCATTCAAGTAAGTATAAAAACATCTTGCAAAACAGTTAAATCTTAAGAATTGGAAAATGCACAATTGATTTTAATTCAAAAGCATTGTGAGAAGTATATTTTGCATATTGTCAACAATTTGACCTTTTTTCACAATGCTTTCAAACATCACATGCTGTAAGGTCAAGTGTCATTTTCATAAGATAAACACAAATGTAAGTTACATCTGTATCATCAGTAATTATAATAATCATATGTCAATTAAAATGTTGATTTATCTTTGATTGTCAATAATATCGGTATAAACCCCTCAATGGCTACTTTTTCTGAACACAAGTGGGGAATTGTGCCCCTTTTCAAAAGATTATAGAAGCATCTTTGCCCAAATATACTCAGATGAAAAATGTATAAAAATACCAAAATACACCGGAATCCTCAAAGTCTACCTAATTCTTAAAAAAATGCCCCAAATATATCTGAATCAGAATTCAGTGAAGATTGGGATTTTCCGCACAAATTGGGCGAGAACTGGTTGTATCTCCAGAAAATTGAGCGTGATTAATATAAGATTAAAGCTTGTTTCACAATTGATGTAAAAAAAGGAATAATCCAGATAAGACTGCACAGAGGTACAAACTGGTCTAAAACAAAACTGGTTACAGAACCCAAAGCTTTGCTTTTTGACATAACTAATATACATGTATATTGTTTTCAATTTTGGTCTATTTTTTAAATATTAGGCTATTTAAAAGGAAAAAGGTATAAATAGTGTTTGTAATCTCATTCTTTAATTTATCGTTTTATTTCATATAAAGCCACTTTTATTTGCAGTTATTGTCTGATGTCATTTATTATAACAGTAGTCAATCATATTCTGCATCAAGTTTTATTTTAAAACAGAATAGATTTAGAACATCCCATACACTCATGGAATAACAGTTCTGATGGTGATCACTGGAGAGGAAATTCATATAAGCAGTTAGTGATATACCCCTTGGTCATTGGTACCTGTCTATACAATGAAAATATCATGCATCTTTGACTGTGGGGTAATATTCTTTCCTGCATACACATCAAAACAGTAAATGGATTGAGATCAACCTGTACAATCATGGAATCACAGCTGTTATGGCGATAATGGGAGAGGAAGTTCATATAGGCAGTTAGTGATATACCCGTTGGTCATTGGTGCCTGTCAAAACAATGAAAATTGCATGCATCTTTGACTGTGAGATGTAACTTCCTGCATCAACATCAAACAAGGGAATATATTGAGAGAAACCGATTTACTGGTGGAATTACAGCTGTTATGACGAGGACAGGAGAGGAACTTCAGCTGATTACATATATTACTAATGGATTCATACAAGGTAATCTTTATTAATGGATAAGTTTATCAAAATCATATCAAGCTTGTTTTATCTAATTAAATGTAGTATATAAAGGAAGTCCTGTTTTTTTATTGCACAGTTTGTGTTTTTTATGATCAGGTTTTGTCTGATTTCCTTCGGTCACACGCCATCAACAATTGCCTTGTGAACCATCTACAGGCAACATTTTACAACATTCAATATGAATGAAAGTTTATCAAAAAATCATCTCCATCAAATCTTGGCCAAGTTATAGACTGGGTCCTGTCAGGTGAAAAACTAGGTTTCAATGTCAATTTGAAGGAACATATTGAAAACACTCAGGATGCCTTATTTTAAACTTAAGCATGTTGATGTTTTGATGATATCTAGGCTAAGTTTAAATATATTCGGTCATAAACTAGGTCATGTTGGGTCATAAACTAAGTCACTCCACCAAATTGAAGGAAAATCTTGTTAGTCCAACTTCCGGTGAACAATGAAGGTCAACAAAAAAAATTAAGACACTAAATTCGAAAATACTGCTGTACCGAGTAGAATGGTCAATGATGCTGAGCATAATATCCAGTGACATCAGTTATTAGAAAGGTATGGCTGGTAAAAACACTAATAAAAGCGCGACAAAGAAAACCCAAAAGAAAACTAGTGAGAAGATTACCCCACCCACCAAAACAAACGTTAAACCAAACGTTACCCCACCCAGTACAACTATAAACCCAACGAGTGTTCCTCCAGCAGACTGGAATAAAATGAACTATGTAAACCATGAACATATAGAACATATAGACAGGGTAACCGGACATACAAATGATGCATATGTTGCAAATAAAAGAGGGAATAACGGGGTAAATAAAACGGTGCAAAACGTACACAACTCGTCACCGACACAGACAGCCGCCATGAATACGTCGAATATCATAGGTCAGGCAAATGAAATCCTTTATCAACCACCTGCTGCACAAGGGTCCCAATATTACCCCATGTCAAATGACATGGTACATAATTATCCTAGCTCAACAAACAACCCAGTACAACAAGTTGGAAACATGATCAGGCATGGACATGGCTATGGAATGACACAAAATCAATCTATTAATCCAAATTGTAATCAAACTATGCATAACATACCAGGTGGACAAGACAAAGAGGACAGTACACCACAATGGGCCGCCCAGATGTTGACCCACCTTGATATAAACCTGCAAACAATACAAATTCAACTAGATAGCCAAAATAAAAACTGGCAAAGAGTGGAACAAGTGCTACAAAGCCAAAATAGCAAAATAATACAAATTGATAGTCAAATACAAGAAATGAAAACAGAGGAAAACCAGTTAAACCAAAGTTTAAAACATGTACAAAATACAGTGACAAGCATGGTAAAAACAAATATGGAAAACCAGGAAAAGATTGATGAGTATGAAAATAGTATACAGACATACAGTGACATGTGTGATGAAATAATAACAAATGACCAAGATAAACTTAAAGAAATACATACCTTAGTAGTTGATGTGGATGCATTAAGAAAAGAGGTGAATGAATTAAAACAAAAAGAATGTGAGCAAAATGAAACCATCTTAGATACACAAACCAGAAACATGAAGCAGAATCTCCTTTTTATGGGAATAGAAGAAATAGATGAAATAGAAACATATAAACATGAAAATGTTGAACATATAATACATGAATTTCTTAGAAACCAAATGAAGATTAGTAAACCAATAGACTTCCATGTTGTCCATAGAATAGGACTTAGGAAAAGATTTCAAACTTATCCAAGGCCAATAGTAGCAAAATTTGTCTATCTAAAAGACAGAGATCTAGTTAAATTCTCAGGAAAAGAATTAAAAGGCACACATTACAGTGTAAATGAGCAATTTCCAAAAGAAATTGTACAAAGAAGAAAATCCCTATACCCTGTGATGAGAAATGCAAAAAGAAATCCTGATAACAAGGTAAAACTTGTCAAAGATAAGCTATATATAAATGACCAATTATATTCACCAACAGAAAGGCAAAATATAAAGTCAAACAATGATACAAAAAGATATGAACAAGATGACAGATTTAATAGAGACAATTTTAACAAAGGAAGAATATTTTATCAATCTAGGAATTTAGAAAGAAATCAAGGACAATATGCGAATTTTACAACACCAAACAGATACAGTGTATTTTCAGAAACAGATACAACACAAGATAGGTGGACACATAGCAGAATACAAAGAGGAAAAAAGAAAGCTACATCACCATTGGACACATACATCCAAACAAAGAAACACAAAGAAGATGATAAGTTAGAATTAGAAACAGATAGTATGTGTTCAGAAAAAAGTGTAATTGAGGTCACAGAGAATGAAGAAAATAATGTGTGTGCAGCAAATGGAAAAAGTGAAAACACCATGTGTATAAATCTAGGTAGTAATACAAATGAAACAAGTGAAAATAGTGAAATTGAGGTTATAATAAATGAAGCTAAAAAGGTGTGTGAAATACAAGAAGAACATGACTTATCAAAGATAGAAGAATGTGGAACCTCAGGAAATGAAGACAATGATTTAACAGTTACATTGAGTGAATCAGTCACTGCAGAAGACTGTTCAATGGTGGATACAATTAATGATCCAGAAGGCAATACAGTGTTAGACAATAGTCAATAACATGAAGAGGACAATCCTCCTTATGAGGGTCTTATAGAAAAACTTCATATTTTATCACTAAATGTATGTGGAATAAAATCAAAGTTAAAATGTCCAGAATTTAATGATCTAATAGGCCAATACCATATAATTGGTATACAGGAGTCTAAACTGGATGATATAGATGATTTGTGTATTGAAGGTTTTAATTGCTATACCCTAAATAGAAAGCATCATGCTAGATATAGATCTGGTGGTATTGCTCTTCTCATAAATAAAGAAATAAGTGATAAAATCACTATACTAGACAGCCAAAGTAAATTAGTATTACTGTTTCAAATCAAAGGGTTAAGTCTAAATAGTGATGATGATATTATATGTGGAATTGTATATATACCACCAATTCGTACTAAATATGCTCACAATGATCCCTTTTTAGAAATACAATTGGAACTCAATAAATATATTGACCAAAATATCTTATTATTTGGTGACTTTAACTCAAGAGTTGGTACAGCAAATGATTATGTTATGTTAGATAGTTTTTTATCTGACCTAAATGGAAATGATGATTTACTGGAAGAAAGCAATACAATATTTGAAGCTCTTGAAAGGCACAAATTACCTTTAGAGAGAAAATCCTCAGATGCTGGTATAAATGAATATGGCAAAATGCTTATAGAACTTAGCAAGAGTAATAATCTCTTTATACTAAATGGTAGACTAGAACCATACCCTTATATGTGCTTACCTACATGCAAAGGCAAAAGTGTGGTAGATTACTTCATTTCAAACATAGGCTGTTTTAAGTATCTAGAAACACTAGCTGTAAATGATTTCTGTAATCTATACTCTGACGCTCACTGTCCAGTATCACTTACATTAAACATTACGTGTAACGTCAAAAATGGGTCGAACAATCAAACCCAACCTAGTGCAAAAAAGTTATTATTTTGGAAAGAGGAGCAGCGTCTTGAATTCCAAGAAAATATTGACAAAAATGTTATCTTACAAATAAAAAACAAATTGTCAGAAATTGCCGTGAATGAAATACCAACACAAAATGATATTGATGAAATTATAACTGATATAGGTAATGTTTTTGAAAAAAGTTGTGAGAAATCATTTGGATATACAAAAACATGGAACAAAAATACCAACCCAAGCAAAAGCAAAGAGTGGTTTAATGCTGAGTGTAGAATTGTCAGAAATAGATATCACTATGCAAGAAAACAATATAATAAAGACAAATCGGATTATAATAAATTGATATTAAAAACTATAAGTAAAGAATATAAATGTACGATATGTAAAAATATAAATAATGCCAGAAGCAAAAAAATTAACAACCTAAGACAATGTAAAACAAAAAATGCGAGAGCATTCTGGAAAATCATTAATTCAGTGGATAAAAAGAAAATGGAAACAGCTCCCCTAGACCAACTTTATGATTTCTTTAAAAATGTAAATACAAAAAGGAATGAAAATGAAAATATTGAACTAAATGAAAACAATATTCAAACAATTAACGAAGAAATAAACGTTAGAATCAGTAAAGAAGAAATATTGAATGCAGTAAAAACATTAAAAAATAACAAAAGCCCGGGTATGGACAATATTTTAAATGAACACATCAAAAATACAGTTGAGGAAATGCTGCCAATATATGAACAGTTATTCAACGTAATCTTTAATTTCGCAATCATTCCCCAAAGTTGGACCAGCGGAAACATTATTCCGATTTATAAACAAAAGGGAGACAAGAACCAACCAGAAAATTACAGGCCTATAACACTACTAAGTTGTTTGGGCAAATTATTTACCAGCATTATAAACACAAGATTAAACAAATTTGTAGAAATTAACAATATAATTAATAACTGTCAAGCGGGATTTAGAAAGGATCATTCTACTACTGATAATCTATTTGTTATACAGTGCCTTGTTGATATGCTTAAAGCAAGCAAACGTAAGTTATACTGTGCATTTATTGATTTTAAGCAAGCATTTGATACGGTATGGCGACAAGGATTATGGTCAAAATTATTAAAATATGATATTAATGGAAAATGTTTCAATTTGATCAGGAAAATGTATGAAGATATCAAGTCAAGAATAGTCACTACTACAGGTGTATCCAGTTTCTTTCCATGCACTTCTGGTGTTAGGCAAGGTGAAAACCTATCACCCCTGTTATTCTCATTATATTTAAATGATTTGGAAGATTTTTTAATTGAACATAATGCCAAAGGTATAGAGACTGAGACACATACTGATGAATTGTTTCTTTATCTAAAAGTATACATTGTATTATACGCAGATGATACAGTGCTAATCAGTGATAGCAATCATGATTTACAAAACAGTCTTAACATTTTTGAAAAATATTGTGATCAATGAAAATTAACAGTTAATTCTAAAAAAAACAAAATTCTGATCATAGGTTCAAGAAGCAAAATATATAAATATAAATTCACTTTCAAAGAACAAGAAATTGCAATTGTAAACGAATATAAATATCTCGGAATATTCGTGTCTAGAACCGGAACATACCTTTACGCTAAAAAACATATAGCAGAACAAGCAAATAAAGCTATGTTTTCTCTTTTTAGAAAAATTAGAAATTTAGAATTACCATATGATTTGCAAATTGAAATATTTAACATAACAATTAAACCAATCCTTTTATACGGTTGTGAGCTGTGGGGATTCAGCAATGCAGATATACTAGAAAGAGTACAACTTAAATTCTTTAAACAAATTTTACATTTGAAAAAATCTACACCTTCAAATATACTTTACAGTGAACTTGGAATTACGCCACTCGAAATAGATATTAAAAGTAGAGTTATTAGCTTTTGGAGTAGATTTCATAATACCACCACTAATAAATTATCTAACTGTTTATATCTTAGCTTATACAGCAACCAAAGTAGAGTCAAATCTAAATGGCTAGAAAATGTAAAAAATTTACTAATGAACAATGGCTATGGTAATGTATGGAATAATCAATTTAACGTTAACCCAAAATGGATCTCATTATCTTTCAAGCAGAAAATGAAAGACCAATACATGCAACAATGGACACACAATCTATCCAAATCTTCCAGTGGTAACAACTATAAATTAATCAAAGATTCATATGAAATGAACACCTACTTTAAATATTTACCAAACTATTACTGCAAAATTCTGACAGCTTTCAGGACTGGCAACCATAGATTGCCTATAGAAGTAGGCAGATGGCATAGCATCCCGGTTCCACAAAGAACATGTCAATTATGCAATCTAACCATAGGGGATGAATTCCACTATACCCTTGAATGCAAACACTTTGAAAATCAAAGAAAACAATTCATAAAAAAGTATTACTATAATCACCCGAATACCATTAAGTTTTATCAAATATTTAATACTAACAATAAAACTGATATGTTAAATCTTAGTAAATTCCTAAATGTCATTATGAAAAGTGTTAAAGCAACCTATAATTAATACGCCAGTCCAATATCAGTAAATGTTGATGATAGAAATTGGTGGTGATGTAAAAATGTATTGCAATTTATATTTGAAAATAGTATATAAAATTGATGTATGAAATTTATGTTAACTTAGAACTGTTTAACATTACCCTGTGAGTCGGGTAAATGATAAACGGTTAAAAACGGTATGTTATAAGTACTAAATATTTTTATAAAATTGAATCTGTTTTAAACAAATAGACAGACAGGGAAGATACAGATCAGTCTGTGCATACTTGCGGGCAGATCTGTGGCTTCACTGTCTGCACATGTAACTCATAAGTGGCAGAAATTATGTGTTTACCTTGCAATGTACTGTCAGGATGTTTAATATGAAATTGTATTGTTGTGAATTTGTGTTGTAATGTTTTAATGTATTACATTAATTAGCAAAATTCATATAATCTATGTTATTCCGGGAAGGAAAATGTACATAAGAAAATGTAATATTACACATGGACACTTTGTAGTTATGTATAATATTCTATGCTATACACTATAATCAGTGCTATGTGTATGATTACTGTAATTTGTAGTAAAGAAGTATTTTGTGTTTAACCATCTTACAGCGAAAAATGATTATATTCTCACTTACCATGCGTACCATTTTAAAGAAGACAAGTTAACTGCTATTTTTTTGTCGAGAATAGATTGTTGATATTTTCTTCCATCCAGTCTTCTCCTGAAATAAATAAAAATCTCACAAAGAATCAGGTCATCAATTATAAACATAAAAATAACCAATAACTAGAAAGGTTGTTTTTATGAAAAAACATATGTCTCCCCATTGCAGTTTGTCAATGACTATTATAATATTGAACAAGGGGAGATAACTTTGCAACGAAGTAGCCCAGAGTTATAATTCCTGCAAGGTGCACAACTTCACATTGCCATCTGTCTATATTCCAAGTTTCAATAAATTCCTTTAAGTAATTTCTTAGTTCTGCTCTGGAGAAAGTTTACACTATTAAAATATTGAACAAGGGGGAGATAACTCATAATTATTGCAAGGTGCACAACTTCACATTGCCATCTATCTATGTTCCAAGTTTCAATAAATTCCTTCAAGTAGTTTCTGAGTTCTGCTCTGGACAAAGTTTACACTATTAAAATATTGAACAAGGGGGAGATAACTCATAATTCTTGCAAGGTGCACAACTTCACATTGCCATCTAACTATATTCCAAGTTTCAATAAATTCCTTCAAGTAGTTTCTGAGTTCTGCTCTGAACAAAGTTTACACTATTAAAATATTGAACAAGGGGGAGATAACTCATAATTCTTGCAAGGTGCACAACTTCACATTGCCATCTAACTATATTCCAAGTTTCAATAAATTCCTTCAAGTAGTTTCTGAGTTCTGCTCTGAACAAAGTTTACACTATTAAAATATTGAACAAGGGAGAGATAACTCATAATTATGGCAAGGTGCACAACTTCACATTGCCATCTATCTATGTTCCAAGTTTCAATAAATTCCTTCAAGTACTTTCTGAGTTCTGCTCTGGACAAAGTTTACAATATTAAAATATTGAACAAGGGCAGATAACTTTGCAACAAAGTGGCCCAGAGTTATAATTCTTGCAAGGTGCACAACTTCACATTGCCATCTATCTATGTTCCAAGTTTCAATCAATTACTTCAAGTAGTTTCCGAGTTCTGCTCTGGACAAACAAAAGTTAAGAAGAAGAAGAATAATAATAAGAACTAGAGATTGTAACTGTAGCAACAGTTACGAACGATTCCCTTGCCATTTTATTTAACAATGGGAGATAACAGAAACGAGTATTTGGTCATGCGCTAATACACTTGCAAAAGTAGTACTACTTGATTAGGAACACATGTACTAAGTTTCAAGTCTCTATCACTTGTCGTTTTTGAGTTATACAATTCCGAAAAATCGACCAATCAGAAACGAGTATTCGGTCATGCTCTAATACACTTGAGAAAGTAGAACTACTTGATTAGAAACACACATACTAAGTTTCAAGTCACTATCACTTGTTGTTTTTGAGTTATACAAGTCCGAAAAATCGACCAATCAGAAGCGAGTAATCGGTCATGTGCAAATACACATGAGAAAGTAATATCACTTGAGTGGGAACACTTGTACTAAGTTTCAAGTCTCTATCACTTGTGCTTTTTGAGTTATACATGTCCGAAAAATCGACCAATCAGAAACGAGTATTCGGTCATGCGCTAATTCACTTGAGAAAGTAGTACTACTTGATTAGAAACACATGTACTAAGTTTCAAGTCTCTATCACTAGTCGTTTGTGAGTTATACAAGTCCGAAAAATCGACCAATCAGAAGAGAGTATTCGGTCATGCTCAAATAAACATGAGAAAGTAGTATCACTTGATTGGGAACATTTGTACTAAATTTCAAGTCTCTATCACTTGTCGTTTTTGAGTTATGCAAGCTCAAATCACCCAATTATTAAAAAAATGAAAAGGGGGAGATAACTTTGCAAAAAAGTGGCCCAGAGTTATAATTCTTGCATGTTGTACAACTGCACAGTGCCATCTATCTATGTTCCAAGTTTCAATAATATCTGACCATTCGTTCACAAGATATAGCTCTGACAAAAATTGATTAAAATATTGAAAAAGGGGAGATAACTTTGCAAAAAAGTGGCTCAGAGTTATCATTCGTGAAAACTACACAAGTTCACATTGCCATCTATCTATGTTGCAAGTTTCGATCAATTCCATGAAGTAGTTTATGAGTATTGCTCTGGACAAAAATTTGGATAGCTGAAAGAGAATAATAATAATAATAACTAGAGATTGTAACTGTAGCAACAGTTACGAACGATTCCCTTGCCATTTTATTTAACAATGGGAGATAACAGAAACGAGTATTTGGTCATGCGCTAATACACTTGCAAAAGTAGTACTACTTGATTAGGAACACATGTACTAAGTTTCAAGTCTCTATCACTTGTCGTTTTTGAGTTATACAATTCCGAAAAATCGACCAATCAGAAACGAGTATTCGGTCATGCGCTAATACACTTGAGAAAGTAGAACTACTTGATTAGAAACACACGTACTAAGTTTCAAGTCACTATCACTTGTCGTTTTTGAGTTATACAAGTCCGAAAAATCGACCAATCAGAAGCGAGTAATCGGTCATGTGCAAATACACATGAGAAAGTAATATCACTTGAGTGGGAACACTTGTACTAAGTTTCAAGTCTCTATCACTTGTGCTTTTTGAGTTATACATGTCCGAAAAATCGACCAATCAGAAACGAGTATTCGGTCATGCGCTAATTCACTTGAGAAAGTAGTACTACTTGATTAGAAACACATGTACTAAGTTTCAAGTCTCTATCACTAGTCGTTTGTGAGTTATACAAGTCCGAAAAATCGACCAATCAGAAGAGAGTATTCGGTCATGCTCAAATAAACATGAGAAAGTAGTATCACTTGATTGGAACATTTGTACTAAATTTCAAGTCTCTATCACTTGTCGTTTTTGAGTTATACAAGCTCAAATCACCCAATTATTAAAAAAATGAAAAGGGGGAGATAACTTTGCAAAAAAGTGGCCCAGAGTTATAATTCTTGCATGTTGTACAACTGCACAGTGCCATCTATCTATGTTCCAAGTTTCAATAATATCTGACCATTCGTTCACAAGATATAGCTCTGACAAAAATTGATTAAAATATTGAAAAAGGGGAGATAACTTTGCAAAAAAGTGGCTCAGAGTTATCATTCTTGAAAACTACACAAGTTCACATTGCCATCTATCTATGTTGCAAGTTTCGATCAATTCCATCAAGTAGTTTATGAGTATTGCTCTGGACAAATTTTTTGGATAAAATATTGAAAAAGGGGAGATAACTTTGCAAAAAAGTGGCTCAGAGTTATCATTCTTGAAAACTACACAAGTTCACATTGCCATCTATCTATGTTGCAAGTTTCGATCAATTCCATCAAGTAGTTTATGAGTATTGCTCTGGACAAAATTTTTGAATAGGAGAATAAAGAATAATAATAATAACTAGAGATTGTAACTGTAGCAACAGTTACGAACGATTCCCTTGCCATTTTATTTAACAAGGGGAGATAACAGACACGAGTATTCGGTCATGCACTAATACACTTGAGAAAGTAGTACTACTTGATTAGAAACACATGTACTAAGTTTCAAGTCTCGATCACTTGTCGTTTTTGAGTTATACAAGTCCGAAAAATCGACCAATCAGAAGCGAGTATTCGGTCATGCGCAAATACACATGAGAAAGTAGTATCACTTGATTGGGAACACTTGTACTAAGTTTCAAGTCTCTATCACTTGTCGTTTTTGAGTTATACATGTCCGAAAAATCGACCAATCAGAAACGAGTATTCGGTCATGCGCTAATTCACTTGAGAAAGTAGTACTACTTGATTAGAAACACATGTACTAAGTTTCAAGTCTCTATCACTTGTCGTTTTTGAGTTATACAAGTCCGAAAAATCGACCAATCAGAAACGAGTATTCCGTCATGCGCTAATACACATGCAAAAGTAGAACTACTTGATAAGAAACACATGTACTAAGTTTCAAGTCTCTATCACTTGTCGTTTTTGAGTTATACAAGTCAGAAAAATCGACCAATCAGAAACGAGTATTCGGTCATGCGCTAATACACTTGAGAAAGTAGTACTACTTGATTAGAATCACATGTACTAAGTTTCAAGTCTCTATCACTAGTCATTTTCGAGTTATACAAGTCCGAAAAATCGACCAATCAGAAACGAGTATTCGGTCAAGCTCAAATACACATGAGAAAGTAGGTCACTTGATTGGCAACATTTGTACTAAGTTTCAAGTCTCTATGTTTTTTCGTTATCGAGTTATACAAGTTCAAATCACCCAATTATTAAAAAAATGAAAAAGGGGAGATAACTTTGCAAAAAAGTGGCCCAGAGTTATAATTCTTGCATGTTGTACAACTGCACAGTGCCATCTATCTATGTTCCAAGTTTCAATAATATCTGACCATTCGTTCACAAGATATCGCTCTGACAAAAATTGATTAAAATATTGAAAAAGGGGAGATAACTTTGCAAAAAAGTGGCTCAGAGTTATCATTCTTGAAAACTACACAAGTTCACATTGCCATATATCTATGTTGCAAGTTTCGATCAATTCCATCAAGTAGTTTATGAGTATTGCTCTGGACAAAAATTTGGATAGCTGAAAGAGAATAATAATAATAACTAGAGATTGTAACTGTAGCAACAGTTACGAACGATTCCCTTGCCATTTTATTTAACAATGGGAGATAACAGAAACGAGTATTTGGTCATGCGCTAATACACTTGCAAAAGTAGTACTACTTGATTAGGAACACATGTACTAAGTTTCAAGTCTCTATCACTTGTCGTTTTTGAGTTATACAATTCCGAAAAATCGACCAATCAGAAACGAGTATTCGGTCATGCGCTAATACACTTGAGAAAGTAGAACTACTTGATTAGAAACACACGTACTAAGTTTCAAGTCACTATCACTTGTCGTTTTTGAGTTATACAAGTCCGAAAAATCGACCAATCAGAAGCGAGTAATCGGTCATGTGCAAATACACATGAGAAAGTAATATCACTTGAGTGGGAACACTTGTACTAAGTTTCAAGTCTCTATCACTTGTGCTTTTTGAGTTATACATGTCCGAAAAATCGACCAATCAGAAACGAGTATTCGGTCATGCGCTAATTCACTTGAGAAAGTAGTACTACTTGATTAGAAACACATGTACTAAGTTTCAAGTCTCTATCACTAGTCGTTTTTGAGTTATACAAGTCGGAAAAATCGACCAATCAGAAGAGAGTATTCGGTCATGCTCAAATAAACATGAGAAAGTAGTATCACTTGATTGGGAACATTTGTACTAAATTTCAAGTCTCTATCACTTGTCGTTTTTGAGTTATACAAGCTCAAATCACCCAATTATTAAAAAAATGAAAAGGGGGAGATAACTTTGCAAAAAAGTGGCCCAGAGTTATAATTCTTGCATGTTGTACAACTGCACAGTGCCATCTATCTATGTTCCAAGTTTCAATAATATCTGACCATTCGTTCACAAGATATAGCTCTGACAAAAATTGATTAAAATATTGAAAAAGGGGAGATAACTTTGCAAAAAAGTGGCTCAGAGTTATCATTCTTGAAAACTACACAAGTTCACATTGCCATCTATCTATGTTGCAAGTTTCGATCAATTCCATCAAGTAGTTTATGAGTATTGCTCTGGACAAAAATTTGGATAGCTGAAAGAGAATAATAATAATAACTAGAGATTGTAACTGTAGCAACAGTTACGAACGATTCCCTTGCCATTTTATTGAACAAGGGCAGATAACACAATGGCCCAGAGTATTCGGTAATGCGCTAATGCACTTGAGAAAGTACTACTACTTGATTAGGGACACATGTACTAAGTTTCAAGTCTCTATCACTTGTCGTTTTTGAGTTATACAAGTCCGAAAAATCGACCAATCAGAAACGAGTATTCGGTCATGCGCTAATACACATGCAAAAAAAGTACTACTTGATAAGAAACACATGTACTAAGTTTCAAGTCTCTATCACTTGTCGTTTTTGAGTTATACAAGTCCGAAAAATCGACCAATCAGACACGAGTATTCGGTCATGCGCTAATACACTTGAGAAAGTAGTACTACTTGATTAGAATCACATGTACTAAGTTTCAAGTCTCTATCTCTAGTCATTTTCGAGTTATACAAGTCCGAAAAATCGACCAATCAGAAACGAGTATTCGGTCAAGCTCAAATACACATGAGAAAGTAGGTCACTTGATTGGGAACATTTGTACTAAGTTTCAAGTCTCTATCTCTTTTCGTTATCGAGTTATACAAGTTCAAATCACCCAATTATTAAAAAAATGAAAAAGGGGAGATAACTTTGCAAAAAAGTGGCCCAGAGTTATAATTCTTGCATGTTGTACAACTGCACAGTGCCATCTATCTATGTTCCAAGTTTCAATAATATCTGACTATTCGTTCACAAGATATCGCTCTGACAAAAATTGATTAAAATATTGAAAAAGGGGAGATAACTTTGCAAAAAAGTGGCTCAGAGTTATCATTCTTGAAAACTACACAAGTTCACAATGCCATCTATCTATGTTGCAAGTTTCGATCAATTCCATCAAGTAGTTTATGAGTATTGCTCTGGACAAAAAATTTGGATAAAATATTGAAAAAGGGGAGATAACTTTGCACAAAAGTGGCTCAGAGTTATCATTCTTGAAAACTACACAAGTTCACATTGCCATCTATCTATGTTGCAAGTTTCGATCAATTCCATCAAGTAGTTTATGAGTATTGCTCTGGACAAAATTTTTGGATAGGAGAATAAAGAATAATAATAATAATAAAAAACAATAGAAAAACAATACGATTCCCAACTCTGTTGGGGAATCGTAATAATAACTAGAGATTGTAACTGTAGCAACAGTTACGAACGATTCCCTTGCCATTTTATTGAACAAGGGCAGATAACACAATGGCCCAGAGTATTCGGTAATGCGCTAATACACTTGCGAAAGTACTACTACTTGATTAGGGACACATGTACTAAGTTTCAAGTCTGTATCACTTGTCGTTTTTGAGTTATACAAGTCCGAAAAATCGACCAATCAGAAACGAGTATTCGGTCATGCGCTAATACACATGCAAAAGTAGAACTACTTGATAAGAAACACATGTACTAAGTTTCAAGTCTCTATCACTTGTCGTTTTTGAGTTATACAAGTCCGAAAAATCGACCAATCAGAAACGAGTATTCGGTCATGCGCTAATACACATGCAAAAGTAGAACTACTTGATAAGAAACACATGTACTAAGTTTCAGGTCTCTATCACTTGTCGTTTTTCAGTTATACAAGTCAGAAAAATCGACCAATCAGAAACGAGTATTCGGTCATGCGCTAATACACTTGAGAAAGTAGTACTACTTGATTAGAATCACATGTACTAAGTTTCAAGTCTCTATCACTAGTCATTTTCGAGTTATACAAGTCCGAAAAATCGACCAATCAGAAACGAGTATTCGGTCAAGCTCAAATACACATGAGAAAGTAGGTCACTTGATTGGGAACATTTGTACTAAGTTTCAAGTCTCTATCTCTTTTCGTTATCGAGTTATACAAGTTCAAATCACCCAATTATGAAAAAAATGAAAAAGGGGAGATAACTTTGCAAAAAAGTGGCCCAGAGTTATAATTCTTGCATGTTGTACAACTGCACAGTGCCATCTATCTATGTTCCAAGTTTCAGTAATATCTGACCATTCGTTCACAAGATATCGCTCTGACAAAAATTGATTAAAATATTGAAAAAGGGGAGATAACTTTGCAAAAAAGTGGCTCAGAGTTATCATTCTTGAAAACTACACAAGTTCACATTGCCATCTATCTATGTTGCAAGTTTCGATCAATTCCATCAAGTAGTTTATGAGTATTGCTCTGGACAAAATTTGGCAAAATTTTTGGATAGGAGAATAAAGAATAATAATAATAAAAAACAATAGAAAAACAATACGATTCCCAACTCTGTTGGGGAATCGTAATAAAAAGAAAAAACAATAGAAAAACAATACGATTCCCAACTCTGTTGGGGAATCGTAATAATAACTAGAGATTGTAACTGTAGCAACAGTTACGAACGATTCCCTTGCCATTTTATTTAACAATGGGAGATAACAGAAACGAGTATTCGGTCATGCGCTAAAACACTTGCGAAAGTAGTACCACTTGATTAGGAACACATGTACTAAGTTTCAAGTCACTATCCCTTGTCGTTTTTGAGTTATACAATTCCGAAAAATCGACCAATCAGAAACGAGTATTCGGTCATGCGCTAATACACTTGAAAAAGTAATACCACTTGATTAGAAACACATGTACTAAGTTTCAAGTCTCTATCACTTGTCGTTTTTGAGTTATACAAGTCAGAAAAATTGACCAATCAGAAACGAGTATTCGGTCATGCGCTAATACACTTGAGAAAGTAGTACCACTTGATTAAAAACACATGTACTAAGTTTCAAGTCTCTATCACTTGTCGTTTTTGAGTTATACAAGTCCGAAAAATCGACCAATCAGAAACGAGTATTCGGTCATGCGCTAATACACTTGAGAAAGTAGTACTACAATCAGAAACGAGTATTCGATCAAGCTCAAATACACATGAGAAAGTAGGTCACTTGATTGGGAACATTTGTACTAAGTTTCAAGTCTCTATCTCTTTTCGTTATCGAGTTATACAAGTTCAAATCACCCAATTATTAAAAAAAATGAAAAAGGGGAGATAACTTTGCAAAAAAGTGGCCCAGAGTTATAATTCTTGCATGTTGTACAACTGCACAGTGCCATCTATCTATGTTACAAGTTTCAATAATATCTGATCATTCGTTCACAAGATATCGCTCTGACAAAAATTGATAAAAATATTGAAAAAGGGGAGATAACTTTGCAAAAAAGTGGCTCAGAGTTATCATTCTTGAAAACTACACAAGTTCACATTGCCATCTATCTATGTTGCAAGTTTCGATCAATTCCATCAAGTAGTTTATGAGTATTGCTCTGGACAAAAAATTTGGATAAAATATTGAAAAAGGGGAGATAACTTTGCAAAAAAGTGGCTCAGAGTTATCATTCTTGAAAACTACACAAGTTCACATTGCCATCTATCTATGTTGCAAGTTTCGATCAATTCCATCAAGTAGTTTATGAGTATTGCTCTGGACAAAATTTTTGGATAGGAGAATAAAGAATAATAATAATAAAAAACAATAGAAAAACAATACGATTCCCAACTCTGTTGGGGAATCGTAATAATAAAAAGAAAAAACAATAGAAAAACAATACGATTCCCAACTCTGTTGGGGAATCGTAATAAACTAGAGATTGTAACTGTAGCAACAGTTACGAACGATTCCCTTGCCATTTTATTGAACAAGGGCAGATAACACAATGGCCCAGAGTATTCGGTAATGCGCTAATACACTTGCGAAAGTACTACTACTTGATTAGGGACACATGTACTAAGTTTCAAGTCTCTATCACTTGTCGTTTTTGAGTTATACAAGTCCGAAAAATCGACCAATCAGAAACGAGTATTCGGTCATGCGCTAATACACATGCAAAAGTAGTACTACTTGATAAGAAACACATGTACTAAGTTTCAAGTCTCTATCACTTGTCGTTTTTGAGTTATACAAGTCCGAAAAATCGACCAATCAGAAACGAGTATTCGGTCATGCGCTTATACACATGCAAAAGTAGAACTACTTGATAAGAAACACATGTACTAAGTTTCAAGTCTCTATCACTTGTCGTTTTTGAGTTATACAAGTCAGAAAAATCGACCAATCAGAAACGAGTATTCGGTCATGCGCTAATACACTTGAGAAAGTAGTACTACTTGATTGGGAACATTTGTACTAAGTTTCAAGTCTCTATCTCTTTTCGTTATCGAGTTATACAAGTTCAAATCACCCAATTATTAAAAAAATTAAAAAGGGGAGATAACTTTGCAAAAAAGTGGCCCAGAGTTATAATTCTTGCATGTTAGACAACTGCACAGTGCCATCTATCTATGTTCCAAGTTTCAATAATATCTGACCATTCGTTCACAAGATATCGCTCTGACAAAAATTGATTAAAATATTGAAAAAGGGAAGATAACTTTGCAAAAAAGTGGCTCAGAGTTATCATTCTTGAAAACTACACAAGTTCACATTGCCATCTATCTATGTTGCAAGTTTCGATCAATTCCATCAAGTAGTTTATGAGTATTGCTCTGGACAAAATTGGACAAATTTTTTGGATAGGAGAATAAAGAATAATAATAATAAAAAACAATAGAAAAACAATACGATTCCCAACTCTGTTGGGGAATCGTAAAAACAATAGAAAAACAATACGATTCCCAACTCTGTTGGGGAATCGTAATAATAATAAAAAGAAAAAACAATAGAAAAACAATACGATTCCCAACTCTGTTGGGGAATCGTAATAAGAATAAGAATAACTACAAATACAGCATGTCCCCCCTTTCGGAGAAGGGGAGACATAATTACATTTCAAAAACTGTTATAACATAGGTATATTAAACAAGTGTAATACAATGATTTACTTAAAAATTAGGACTGGTCAGAAAATTAATGACAAAAATAAATATAACAAAAAAAACAAAACAAACAGATAAAAACAATTAAATTTTAAAAGATTTAAAGCTACAATTAAATTTTAAAAGATTTAAAGCTACTTATTAGTTACAATATATAGATTATGTATACAAAGTACAAGAAATCACTTATCTGACAATTCCTTTATAACTGTTCATTCATTGCTCAAATGAATTGCTGTCCGAAATAGAATATCCGAATTACCGTTCATATTGGTATACACCGTTGAATTTCCAAATATAACAGAAAAACAATAACAAGAAACTAAATATGCACAATGTAATCCATCGTTATAACACCACTTCAACGTAAACTATATCCATTTGCACGAAGAATAGGTAGAAATAACTTATAAGGCCGTTGAAGCACGATTTACTAGATTCTCGTGTTAAAAAAAAATCCGTTAGAAGTCTACAAAGGGAACTTACTCTTCCAATCAAAAAAATCCGTTAGCGTATACAAAGGGAGGTAAAAGGGTGACTGAAATTAAACAGTAACCCAAGGTTATAAAATCCGGTTAATTACATTTTTGCCTAGTTTAACCAGGGACACTATATTGTAATATAGTGTCCCTGGTTTAATTAACTATTCTAATCTCAAAAATTAAAATTAAAATAAAAAAATCAATATTGATCAATATCTGTCTATTCAGATATCTACATAATTATTATCTTGTTTGTAAACAACATTACAAAGAGGGTTGTTCTATATTCTGTCATGTATATTTGTCATTTTGTTTCGCCGTTTGTAATGCTAAATTGTATTTACCTCATGTTTTTGTCCATGTACAAACTGGGAGTATTAAAGAAATTGAAAGTGAGAAACCACACTTTGCTTTGAGCAGCTTGAGGCTTTGTCAGAATGTTTGTCTTGACAATATCTAGACCTAGTAAGAATAAGGGTCATGGTGGGTCAAAAACTAGGTCACTAGACCAAAATGAAGTAACATTTTGTTAACACTCAGACATTTTGAATGCTGCATTTTTTATTTTAACATATTGAAATTTTGTCAGAATTGGTGTTTTTGTGTAATCTAGACTAAAATATAGGTCATGTTGGATAAAAACAACAATGAGGTCCAAAGAAAAACATTTGAGAAAAAATCTTGTAAACAGCTTGACCTCAAGGTTTGATTCAGCATCTTGAAACTTTGTCAGAATGTTCGCCTGATGATTATTGATATCTAGACCAAGTTCAAATATTGGTCAAGTCGGGTCAAACATAAGGTCACTAGACCAAATTAAAGGAAAATCTTGTTAACCTCTGACAGCTGTTCTTTTAATGTTAGCATGTTGAAACTTTGGCAGAATAGATGTTTTGCATATTGCTTTTAACCCAGAAACTATGTCACTAAGCCTAATTGAATGAAAAACTTGTTTTCACTCTTTTTTTTTTTTACCTTTCTATATTGATTATGTTCATGTGGTGAATGTTGAAGATTTGACTTTGCACCAAGAGATAAAGTAGGAATAGTGTACAACAGTGGTCTCAGTTCTGACAGCTTGAAACAGATTCCTTTATCATGGTAGTCACATACCTACAGGTTAGACCCATTATAGACGCTGTGCTCGTGATGAGGCTTTGCCTTTTTCATATTAATTCTAAATCGATGTTTAAGGTAATAAAAGAACTGCGTAATTTCGTGTGAACTTACAATTTTAAGAAAAAGCGAAAAATGCGTGGAACTGAGAATGAAATATTGTGATCCAGTTTGTCAAAATAGCCGACTAGTACCGTACTAATCAAGATGATCTAGACGCACGCCATTTACAGTTAAGCGCTTTACAGACACAACGAAAAATTGCCGTTTGAAGCCTTACATTTTACTGTATCCCCAATAATGACGACTTGAGACGTATCTAGTGAAATATTTAAATAGAAACAACTCCAATTTATCGTCTAAAGTGTTGGTAAGTAGGCCTAACATTATATTGTAGAGATGTCGGCAGTCTTAGCGAAAATCTTCAATCATGACTGTCGGACAACAAATTCTTCGAACTGACAAATATTCAAACACATTCTCAATTTCAACCATCTGATTATTTTTACAACCTGGACTACACTACATTTACATTACAGTTGGGAATTGTGCAATAAGATATAGTGAAAGAGAGTGGGATACATTTTAATTAAATCGTGGTACTGTGGCAAATATACAGTGTAGCGAATCCGACTTGTTATAGTTAACCAAAGGCAAAGTTGTGTCCCTTTGTTTAATTGGATCCATTTGTATAAACAAGTCAACAACAAAATAATTCTGGTTAGTACTGGTTTAAATATCCTATAAACTAAAGCCTTGAGATTTTTCAGAATCGGATACATGCATATATGGTCATTGCTCACAATGCATACCCAGCCTGTTGTTTATTTTGTTTATAATTTACCCTTTCCCACATGTATACAATAAAATTGCAGCAGACGACTTTGAAGTTATCAAGTCCGAAAGATGGGAAAAATCTCAAAATGATAGTATGAATATTGAATAGAGTTTAAATCATTGTGACAAATGGAGAAATTGCTCATCATGAGCAATTTCACCATTTGCCACTATGATTTCAAAAGTTGTCTGCTTCAGAGGCGTCAGAAGGTGTCTACATGAGGGAAACGGTTAAAGCCTTAGTAAATTTTTAAGGTAAATGCACCAGAAGCTTATTAAAACACCGAGTAAGTACCTTGTCAATGTCCGTGAACAGGCTGTAGTATTAATCTAGATACCGCTAACCAATTGTTCAAATTAGCTAAATTAGCTATCGCGTGAGTCTACAGCAGTACATTAAGAAGCAAAAACCAAATGAAAAGTATTTGTAGACAAAGACCATGGCTGTATTCATATTAAACTAACTAACCGAACACTAGATCATGTGCTATTAAAAGCTATTATTAAACTGGTTGATCCGCTTAACAAAATCCTAATGTAAATACTGGTGTATTGCTATTTCGAGTGAGTATTGAGAGAGGGAGACCCGTGTTATCGTCAAGCTTTTTTATAAATTGTCTATTAGTAATATATCTATTTACATTTGAAACTTATTTTCAACAATTGAGTATATGATGGGTAAATCAACAATTTCTCTCATGTCACATTCTTTATGTAATAAAATCCATCAAGGGGCTTGTGAATTGTTCCCAACTTCACATGTAATCACATGAGTGTGGTATTTCAATGGTTAGATATTAATATTTTTCTGATTATGTAAGATATGATTCAACATTGTGTAATCACACAGGAAACTTATTATACTTATGACAAACATTAAATTTTGTTTCTAGCTATGTTTTTTATTTATATTTCAGGTATATTCAGGCCACTTAATTTGTGTTCGACCAAGCAAGAAAAACCAATTTCCTGTCCCTGATATGGGTTATTTTAAATAGTAGACAACACCAGCAAGAAGACCTTGTAAGACGGGCAATTGAACTCAATGTCCCTGTACAGCTCGATACAGAAAAAGATGAAGAGGCGTTAATTCCCATCATGGAATGCGATAATGAGTCAAACCTGTCCTACACAGGCTACATTGGACCTCGTTTAGTGACCACTTATATACACATTACTAAGAATTCAGAAATTTCTAAATTAGTTTTTGCTGGGTGATAAAATCATGGCTGTGAGTTGTTTTACTATAGCCGGTGATTTTTGTGCTAACATTCTAGATTTCATGAAGGGAAGGAAACAACTTTCATAAGCAGAGACAATAGAAACTTGATGGATCTGACAGCTACTGTCGGAGCATATTCATGTAGTGCTGGTAAATTTGTGATTAAAAAACTCTGAAAACAGAGCTTGGCATAATAGTCATTGAAAAGAATAAATACTATTCTTTTAAGGACAGCAGTATTCAGAGAATCAATGATTGAAGATGACACTTTAGATAAGATAATTCTGATTAACACTGAAAGTGTTTCATTTTTGGCCGGATTGCTTAAGCAATTCCGGTCTATAGATTGGCGATGTCCGTCTGTCTGTCTGTCTGTCCGTCAACATTTTGGTTAAAGTTTTAGGTTAGGCAAAATGGTTAAAGTTTCTGGTTAAGCAAAATCTCAGCACAAGAAAGGGTTGCAAACTTGAAACTTTGCCTGAAGGTAACCAGTAACAAGTTCTATTGATTTCTATTGTTACTTTGACCTTGACCTTAGTTTGTCGATTTTCAAGGTCAAATTGCCGACAATCCGGCCTTACCGTCTTCAGCGGTTTCTTGTTTATTCATGGATTCATAATAAATCATATGAAATAAATCCAATCATAGCTGTTATCATTTAACACATGAAGCAAATAAACTGAAAAATAAGCAAATTCTTAAAAAAATTGTAGCATATTTAGCATTTTCTCACATAAATCGGACTACAGCAGACCTATTTGAAAACAACTCTGCAAAAACCTGTGCAACATCTATCAAAGGCCATGTAATAATTGTATTTATTATATGCCTGTACATTTTCCGGTGGAAATACATGCAGATTGACATGCGCAAATACACCACGACAGATTAAAATTCCGTATCTACATGCGGTGTAAATACAAGATTGTGACGTCAGACAGTGCGCGGAGTACTTTCAGCGAGGTATCCCAAATAAACAATGTATTGAATCTGTATATTTAATAGTTTTTTCGCTCTTCATAGATCGTAGGTATATAATAAAAGGAATATTACGTTGCGGGAGCGATAAATGGGTACGTATTGCACGACTCGTAGCGTGGGAAAATCCATATCTTACTCGACCTTCGGTCTCGTAAGATATCGATTTTTCCACGCTACTTGTCGGGCAATACAAACCCTTTTATCGCTCCCGCAACGTAATATTCCGTATACAATAGAAAACATGATGACAAAAAGAGAAATTACTTGTCAGGATTTTCTGATTTTACAACAATGTTATTTAAAGTTATAACTTCATCATTTTAAGTCATCTGCATGTGGGACAGGGTTAAACACTTATACATGCTTGAACATATAGCTTTGGGAAAAAACATTTTATATTGTGACAAATGATAATTTGATGTTATTCCTGAAAAGAAAATATTTTTGGAAAGGAAGAAATTCATCATTATCAGCATGTTCTCCTTTTCCAACAATTTTCGAGAAAAAATTGGAATGCATCTCCTAATATAATATCTGTCCATAGAAAACTTTTTAAGGATGGAAGAATTTTTTCTAATAGGAGAAATTTCTCCTTCCCTACAATTATTCAAGAAGTTGTCTGCTACTCTTCTACAGCCAAGCATTACAAGTTTTGAGCATTTTAATTTAACCTGTTACCTTAAAGTAAATTTTGTACATGTAAATTATTTTTAGATTCTTTCTTAGTTATCCTTTCCCACATACAGACGCTACGTCAGAAGTAGTCTGTTAGTGGTAAAGGGTTAAACATTTTCTACATGTAGATGCTTTCTGATGCCTCTGCAGCAGACAAATTTTGAAAACATTATTGCAAATGGAGAAATTGCTAAAAATTGGCAATTTCTCCTTTTGCCACAATGTTTTCATCTCTATTAAATTAATTGAGATTTTCAGTATTTTTAGCCCACCTATGCATGAAGTGCAAGGTGAGCTTTTGTGATCGCTCACCGTCCGTCGTCCGCCCGTTTACGTTTTCCTACAAACGACTTCTCCTCCTAAACCAATAAACCAAATTCAAAATAATTTTACAGGAATGTTCCTTGGGTGGATCTCTTTCAAACTTGTTCAAAGAATTCTATTCCATGCAGATCTTTGGTTGCCACGGCTACAAAAAAAGGGGAAATTAACCAAAACTTAAAAAATCTTCTTGTCTGAAAGTAGAAAGCCTTTGATATTTGGTATGTAGCATCATCTAGTGAACCTCTACCAAGATTGTTCAAATTTCCGGGGGGTCACTTGCTTTTTCATAGACTCATATAGGGAAAAAACTTTAAAAATCTTCTTGTCTAAGAGTAGAGGCCCCAGGCCTTTGATATTTGGTATGTAGCATCATCTAGTGGACCTCTACTAAGATTGTTCAAAATGACCCCTCCCCTGGGGTCTATTGTTTTACATAGACTCATATAGAGAAAAAACTTAAAAAATCTTTTTGTCTAAAAGTAGAGGCCCCAGGCCTTTGACATTTGGTATGTAGCATCAAGTAGTAGTGGACTTCTACCAAGATTGTTCAAATAATAGCCCTGGGGTCAAAAATGACCCCTCCCCGGGGGTCACTTGTTTGACATAGATAGGGGAAAAACTAGAAGGCCCAGGCTTTTGATATTTGGTATGTAGCATCATTACATCTAGTGGACTTCTACCTAGATTGTTCAAATTATAGCGCCGGGGTCAAAATTTACCCCTCCCCAGGGATCACTTGTTTTACATAGACTGATATAGGGAAAAAACTTAAAAAGTCTTCTTGTCTAAAAGATATTTGGTATGTAGCATCATCTAGTGAACCTCTACCAAGCCTGTTCAAATAATAGCCCTGGGGTCAAAAATGACCTCTCTCCGGGGGTCACTTGTTTTACATAAACTCATATGCGGAAAAAACTTTATAAATGTTCTTGTCTAAAAGTAGAAGGCCCAGGCCTTTGATATTTGGTATGTAGCATCATTGTGGACCTCTACCAAGATTGTTCAAATTATAGCCCTCGGGTCAAAAATGACCCCATCCCGGAGTCCCTTATTTTACATAGACTCATTTAGGGGAAAAACTTTAAAAATCTTCTTGTCTAAGAGTAGAGGTCCCTGGCCTGTGATATTTGGTATGTAGCATCATCTAGTGGACCTCTACCAAGATTGTTCAAATTATAGCCATGGGGTAAAAAATGACCCCTCCCTCTGGTCACTTGTTTTACATAGATAGGGAAAAAACTTTAAAAACTTTCTTGTCTAAAAGATATTTGGTATGTAGCATCATCAAGTGGACTTCTACCAAGATTGTTCAAATTATAGCACTGGGGTCAAAAATGAGCCCTCCCCGGGGGTCACTTGTTTTTCATAGACTCATATAGGGGAAAAAACAGGTGAGCAATATAGGACCATTATGGTCCTCTTGTTAATTATACATGTACATATACACCATATAGTACTTTCTCTTTACTTAACTCTTTCCAACCTGGAACAATTCTTTAGCAAACCACTTTGAAAACATTTTGGTTTTATTTTGGAAAATGTATTAATAGGAAAGTGTAATTATTTGATAGAGTAAACAAATTGTGATAAAGGGGGAAATTGTTCATCATGAACAATATGTCCTTTTGTCACAATATTTTTCAAAAATGTTCTTATGCAGAGGTGGCAGAAAGCATCTACATGTCGAAAAGGATTAATCCTTAACCACTTACAGACTACTTCTGATGTATCCAATGAAATGAACACATAAATTTCTCATTATGAATATTTTTTATTTTCCAACTAAGATTTTAGTAATCACCTTCAAATTCCTTGTATGTGAAAATGGGTAAATAAATGCTTCTCTTATGCCATTTTATCATAAATATTAGGTTATTTTTCAAAGCTTTGTGTGTAAAATATTTTCTTTCACAATATCTACAACAATTAAAGTTAAGAATTGAGCTTTAATGTTACGCTTTTACTTTTCAGCTCACTTGTGCACGAAGTGCTCAATGTGAGCAATTGTGATCACATTTTGTCCTGCGTCTGTCCGTCGTCAACAATTGCCTTGTTAACACTCTACAGGCTACGTTTTGCATCAGATCTTCATGAAAATATATCAGAACATTTATCTTTATCAGATCTTGGACAAGTTAGAATATGGGTCATATTGGGTCAGAAACTAGGTCACTTGGCCAAATTGAAAGGAAATCGTGTTAACACTCTGGATGCTGCATTTTTAACTTGAGCATGTTCAAACCTTTTCAGTTGTTTGTCTTGATGATATGTAGTCCCTATTTCAAATATTGGTCATATCTTTTTTAAAAACTAGGTCACTAGGACATATTGAAGGAAAATCGAGTTAACACTGTAGAAGCCGAATTTTGCTTCAGCATCTTCAAATTTTGTCAGAATGTTTCTCTGAATAATATCTAGGTCAAGGTCGAATATGAGTCATGCCTGATCAAAAACTAGGTCACTAGGCCAAATTGAAGGAAAAAGTTGTTAAAACTCTGGAGGCTGCATTTCTACTATGAGCAAGTTGAAACTTTGTCAGAAGGATTGTCTTGATGATATCTAGTCAATGTTCGAATATGGGTCATATCAGGTAAAACAAAAAATAGGTCAAGAGTCCAAATACAGGAACATCTTGTTAACACTGGAGGTTGCATTTTAAATCTTTGTCAGAATAATTGTCTTGATGTGTTTTGCATTAGAAATCATTCAAGTGAGCGATCTAGGGCCATTATGGCCCTCTTGTTTAAAGATCAATTTCAAACCAAAGGCTCAATGTGTTCCATTGTGATCACTCACTGTACGGCGTACTTCAAACGGTCAAATATTCTCTGAAACTGCTGATGCGATATTAACCAAACTTGACATGAATGTTACTTTGGTGACCCTCATTAAAAATTGTTCAACAATTTATATTATACCTATAAATTGGTTTGCTGCGGTTTCAGAATGGGGTGGAAATTGCAAAACTTTATAAATTGTTCTCCTGTGAATCCGCTTTTTCGAATTCCAAGATGTTCTATGGGTGACCCTCTACACAATGGTTCAAGACATATTGATTGGGTGAAAAGGGTAGTCACCAAGTGGCATCAGAAAAGGGCTGGAATAATCGTCTATTTTAGGGATATAATTAAACAGAAATGTGACCCCCTACAATATTTGTACCAGCCTTTCAGACCGGTTTCAAAAGGTAGTCGCCAGGTGACATCAGAAAAGGGCTGAAAAGAAGAAATTACCCAACGACCCCCGTCTAGTCAAATACTTTTAAAAATCAACTGTAATTGCCAAATTATGCTGTTTAATTTTAAGTGTTTTTTCGTAAATAGGTAGCACCTATAGATATATTATGAAATAGATATGATATAATGTTATAAAATAGGATGATGATAAATGTGACAGATTTCGATAGTTCAACTCTATAAAGAGTCAACAACATATCCTAAGATGGCGCTGTAACGTCTATCTTGAATGTTTGAACATTTAACTGTACCGGTCATAACCATTCGTTTATTTTGACTTGTCATCAGAAAAAATAATTAAGAATATTTTCGGCTAAATCTCCAGATTGATTGATTGATTTAACAATTTCTCACATCGCGGCGGCCAGTTCACCTATTTATGTGTTTCTTGGCTTTCTCACACCAGTACTCCACACAACATACTTTCCAAGCAACTGGCTGCTTTTCCACATAGACTTAGCCCATTGGTGGAAGACGAATGACGCATGTCGCATTGACTTTTGTCAAACGTCGAAAATAAAGTTGGCTATTTATATTAGAACCGGGATTCGAACTCACAACCCCTGGATTGACAGCCTTCGTCGCTACTGACTGAGCTACCGGGGCTTGGCTCTCCAGTTAATACATATTGATTTAGATTATAAAATAAAACTTTAAAACGTTAAACAGTTAACATTGTATGTGTCATGATTTGATTGTAATATATAGTATTGTGTATTGTATCATGGGCTTGAAATGAAACATATGTTTGAAGTTGAACAAACAGTTTGACAGTTTGACATTTTTCTGAATCGATATGCGACTTACACGAATACGGCGTTAGACAGAATCGTTGGATGATATATAATTCCAATATGCTATCCCCGTCACTGTCTGCTCTCGTTTTAATTTGTTACGTTCTCCGCGTTTAAATCTTATAGTCTACACGTTCCCTTGAGGCAACTGGTTTTATCGTGATATCAGTGTATGATCAAACAAACCTTGTCACGTGTGGATAATAATCGACAGAGATTAAATCAAAGCAAAGTTCATTTATTGACACATCTTGCTGGTCCTCAATCTTGAACAGTGAAGGTCATATATGTATAATAATCGCAACGTTATGGGGGGCCGCCAGATACGAAACGAATAGAGGATATCAGAATTATAAGTGTTATCTTCGCGCATGCGCTTCTGAATACATCCGCCCTTGGCAATGATCAATGTTTAGAAATCTTTAAATGTTGAGTTTCTTTTGTCCAGTCTGCGCACGTGTGTGTGTGTGTGTGTCCATGGTGTGGAAAGAAAAGGAATAATTCAATAGTAAAGCATATGTAAGTACTGCATTCGCATTTTTAAAATTTATGTTTAATGCAAGTTGCATATGAACTTTTTTTTTCAAAGTTCGGTGATAACTATGGATACGCCTACCGAGTGTATTTAAATTTACATTTTGCTTTAATCAAATACATTTTGAATACTAAAGTATAAACATCATGAATGCAATTTATAAATATAAGCTTAAAGCTTGTTTCGCAATCGATGTATAATAATGAGATGATGAGACTGTGAGGATGCTCAAGGCAAATCTGAGTCTTAAGTGTACACATATGCATTGGAACCCTAAACTAGCTACACGCAGAGAAAATAACATTGTCAGTCTTATTCTAACATGCAATCTGACGGTGAAGGCTTTGGTGGGACTGTGTTGATGATCAAGGCTCGTCTAAGTCTTCACTATTGCAGACGCATTGGAACCCTAAAATAGCTAGACGCGGTGAAAATAACATTTTCAGTCTTATTGTAACATGCACACCGACGGTGAATGCTTTGGTGAGACTGTGTTGATGCTCAAGGCTCGTCTAAGTCTTCACTATTACAGATGCATTGGAACCCTAAAATAGCTAGACGCAGCGAAAATAACATGTTCAGTCTTATTGTAAAATGCACACCGACGGTGAATGCTTAGGTGAGACTGTGTGGATGCTCAAGGCTCGTCTATGTCTTCACTGTACACAGACGCATTGGAACTCTTAAATAGTTAGACGCGGCGAAAATGTCATGTTCATTCTCATTCTAACATGCAAACATACGGTAAAGGCTTTGGTGACACTGTGTGGATGCTCAAGGCTCGTCTGAGTCTTTACTGTACACAGATGCATTGGAACCCTAAAATAACTCGACGCTGCGAAAATAACATGTTCAGTCTCATTCTAACATGCAAACATACGGTGAAGGCTTTGGTGAGACTATGTGGATGCTCTGCAAACTGACGATGAAGGCTTTGGTGAGACTGTGTGGATGCTCAAGGCTCGTCTAAGTATTCACTGTACACAGATGTATTGGAATCCTAAAATAGCAAGACGCGGCGAAAATAACATGTTCAGTCTTATTGTAACATGCAAACCGATGAGGAAGACTTTGGTGAGACTGTGTTGATGCTCAGGGCTCGTCTATGTCTTCAATGTACACAGATGTATCGGAATCCATGAAATAGCTAGACGCGGCGAAAATAACATGTTCAGTCTTATTCTAACATTCAAACCGACGGTGAAGGCTTTGGTTGGTCTGTATGGATGCTCAAGGCAAATCTGAGTATTAACCGTTCACAGACACATAAAGACCCTAAATCGGTAGATGTCGCTCAAAAAAAAAAAATTGTATTCATCATCAAACATGCAAGCCGACAGCAGGTTTACCTGAATATGCACCGTACACTGAAGCATTAAGACCCGAAAATCACTAGATTCAGCGAAAATTGTATTTTTTATTTATACATGTAGTCTTACATGCAAACCGACGGTGAGGACTCTGGTGAGACTGTGTGGATGCTAAAGGTTTACCTCAATATGCACCGTACACAGATGCATTAAGACCCGAAAATCGCTAGATTCGGCGAAGATAGTATTTTTATTTATACATGTAGTCTTACATGCAAACCGACGGTGAAGGCTCTGATGAGATTGTATGGATGCTCTAGGCACAGCCCTTTTCTCAATTGCATACGCATTTTGACGCTTCCACAGCAAATGTATTTTGTCACGATATTTTCAACTCTGTTCAATTAATTTTACTTTCATGTGTATAGATTCACCATATTATCGCCAAGATGCCTTCACAATCGTCTGCTGTAGACAAGTGAGACCGCGGATGTTCAAGGTTTAATCCTCTATCACATGCCTTCACACTCGTCTGCTGTAGATAAGTGAGACCGCGGATGTTCAAGGTTTAATCCTCTATCACATGCCTTCACACTCGTCTGCTGTAGATAAGTGAGACCGCGGATGCTCAAGGTTTACTTCTCTATCACTTGCTTTCACAATCGTCTGCTGTAGACAAGTGCGACCGCGGATGCTCAAGGTTTACTCCTCAATCACATGCCTTCGCAATCGTCTGCTGTAGATAAGTGAGATCGCGGATGCTCAAGGTTTACTCCTCAATCACATGCCTTCGCAATCGTCTGCTGTAGATAAGTGAGACCGCGGATGCTCAAGGTTTACTCCTCAATCACATGCCTTCGCAATCGTCTGCTGTAGATAAGTGAGACCGCGGAAGCTCAAGGTTTACTCCTCTATCACATGCTTTCATTATCGGCTGCTGTAGATAAATGCGACCGCGGATACTCAAGGTTTACTCCTCTATCACTTGCCTTCACAGTCGTCTTCTGTAGATAAGTGAGACCACGGATGCTCAAGGTTTACTCCTCTATCACATGCCTTCACAATCGTCTGCTGTAGATACGTGAGACCGCGGATGCTCAAGGTTTACTCCTCTATCACATGCCTTCACAATCGTCTGCTGTATATAAGTGAGACCACGGATGCTCAAGGTTTACTCCTCTATCACTTGCATTCACAATTGTCTGCTGTAGATAAGTGAGACCGCGGATGCTCAAGGTTTACTCCTCTATCACTTGCCTTCACAATCGTCTGCTGTAGATAAGTGAGACCACGGATGCTCACGGTTTACTCCTCTATCACTTGCATTCACAATTGTCTGCTGTAGATAAGTGAGACCGCGAATGCTCAAGGTTTACTCCTCTATCACTTGCCTTCACAATCGTCTGCTGTAGATAAGTGAGACCGCGGATGCTCAAGGTTTACTCCCCTATCACTTTCCTTCACAATCGTCTGCTGTAGATAAGTGAGACCGCGGATGCTCAAGGTTTACTCCTCTAGCACTTGCAAGTGATTAGAGGAGTAAACCTTGAGCATCCGTGGTCTCACTTATATACAGCAGACGATTGTGAAGGCATGTGATAGAGGAGTAAACCTTGAGCATCCGCGGTCTCACTTATCTACAGCAGACAATTGTGAATGCAAGTGATAGAGATAAGTTATATGTTAAACCCCAGATCGTGTGGCGTGGCGACTTACATCATTTAGCTCTTGGCAATATTGAACGAGTTAAACAAAACGAGATTTTCTTAATTGCATTCTTTTCTCAGATATATATAAACCAAGTATTGCGATATTTGGTTTTATTGCATCTGCAAACAGTGACTAGACAGGTAATCATAACGGAAAGGACGAATTGTTATTATACGTAAACATAACAGTGTTTCGTGTTGCATAGGCATACTTTATAGATAATAATACCAACAGTATATGTTCTCTGTTATGAGCAACATTTAGGTGTACATGTAAAATTAATATAAAGGATGAACTTTTGTACTTTTAGTACATTTGCAAATCATCTAACTAAAAAACAATATAATTATATGAAATATATCATATTTGCTTTTAATGTACTTTTTATAACACTCATATTTACTATATATTAACTACTACATGTATAATAAAATAATATAGTATACATTAGTAAAAAAAACACGTGAGTTTGATACTTCTAAATGTTATCATATTAAACTATTGAACACAACATATTAACGTATGAAATGGCTTTCGTATTGACCAAAAACATATAGCGATCTTAACCGTTACAACCGATATGTTTCTACATGATAAGGCTTTTCTAATTTCGAATAAACGAGAGTAAAATTAGATTGAGAATTAAAAATAATAGTTAAAAAATAGGTAATGAATATGTTAGGTAATGTAGCAGATGAAGGCATATTTGGAAGGAAAGAATACATATTGACGCCATTGGTAACGTACACACTGTAATTGCTGCCCCACTGTTTCCCTCGCATATTCTTCTATGTTTCGCTAATAAGGGGATTATAGGTTATTGCATATATATGGGAAAATATTGTGTTGGATGAGTTCCTTCGACTGAGTTGCCCGAGCTCGCACGTGGATAATGCTATAAATAGACAGGATTGGGTCTTGTGTATGTATATTGATTGTTCATAGCGTGTCATGTACAAGGGATGTTAGCTGGTATCTAAACTCATTATAGGTTGGATGGGAGCGCTTTGTAACGTTACTGTATGTTAATAGTTCCGTCCTAAGCAGTACGTGAAAAAGATCTGAGTGCAATATCATTGCGTGCAATATCAACCCATGCAATATCGACGGAAACTGCATCCTTTTTCCCAATGGAAAATATAAGGGGAAATATGAAACATACAATAAGGATTTATATTGAATTATTGATTGGAGTTAAACGCCGTGGGCGGCCAGTTCAGAACAGAATATTTTCCGGGAATCCGCATCAGTGCACCTCTAAAGATACGTCCAGTGTAAAATGATGCATGTAGATATCATATTCTAAATGCGGACACAATTATTACGCAAAACGTATTTACCGTAACAACCTGCAGAGGTAATTTGACATATATGCTGCAGACCACTTTTATAAAACATTGTGTGAAAAGGAGAAATTGCTCAGAACGAGCAATTCCTTCTTTTGTCACAACGTTTTCAACCTAATTCATGCTTTTGCCACTGTTACCATGCTGTATTCAGCGGTGTCTACTGCATATCTGTTATATGTGGGAAAAAGTGAATATATGGAGAGACAGTTTGTATTCTCAAAAGTGTCTTCTGCATATCTGTTATATGTGGGAAAAAGTGAATATACGGAGAGACAGTTTGTATTCTCAAAAGTGTCTGATGCATATCTGTTATAGGTAGGGAAAGGTGAATATACGGAGAGACAGTTTGTACTCTCAAAAGTGTCTGCTGCATATATGGTATATGTGGGAAAAAGTGAATATACGGAGAGACAGTTTATATTTTCAAAAGTGTCTGCTGCATATCTGTTATATATGGGAAAAGGTGAATATACGGAGAGACAGTTTATATTCTTAAAAGTGTCTGCTGCATATCTGTTATATGTGGTAAAATGTGAATATACGGAGGGACAGTTTGTACTCTCAAAAGTATCTGCTGCATATCTGTTATATATGGGAAATGGGTTCTATACGGAAAGACAGTTTTTATTCTCAAAAGTGTCTTCTGCATATCTGTTATATGTGGGAAAAAGTGAATATACGGAGAGACAGTTTGTATTCTCAAAAGTGTCTGCTGCATATCTGTTATAGGTAGGAAAAGGTGAATATACGGAGAGACAGTTTGTACTCTCAAAAGTGTCTGCTGCATATCTGGTATATGTGGGAAAAAGTGAATATACGGAGAGACAGTTTATATTCTCAAAAGTGTCTGCTGCATATCTGTTATATATGGGAAAAGGTGAATATACGGAGAGACAGTTTATATTCTTAAAAGTTTCTGCTGCATATCTGTTATATGTGGTAAAATGTGAATATACGGAGGGACAGTTTGTACTCTCAAAAGTATCTGCTGCATATCTGTTATATATGGGAAAAAGTGAATATACGGAGAGACAGTTTATATTCTTAAAAGTGTCTGCTGCATATCTGTTATATGTGGTAAAATGTGAATATACGGAGGGACAGTTTGTACTCTCAAAAGTATCTGCTGCATATCTGTTATATGTGGGAAATGGGTTCTATATGGAAAGACAGTTTTTATTCTTAAAAGTATCTGCTGCATATCTGTTATATGTGGGAAAAGGTGAATATGCGGAGAGACAGTTTGTATTCTCAAAAATGTCTGTTGCATATCTGTTATATGTGGGAAATGGTTAATATATGGAGAGACGGTTTGTATTCTCAAAAGTATCTGCTGCGTATCTGTTGTATGTTAGAAATGGGTTCTATACGGAGAGACAGTTTGTATTCTCAAAAGTGTCTGCTGCATATCTGTTATATGTGGGAAAATGTGAATATACGGAGAGCCAGTTTGTATTCTCAAAAGTGTCTGCTGCATATCTGTTATATGTGGGAAATGGTTAATATATGGAGAGACGGTTTGTATTCTCAAAAGTATCTGATGCATATCTGTTGTATGTGGGAAATGGGTTCTATACGGAAAGACAGTTTGTATTCTCAAAAGTATCTGCTGAATATCTGTTCTATGTGGGAAAAGGGTAATATACGGAAAGACAGTTTGTATTCCCAAAAGTATCTGCTGAATATCTGTTATATGTAGGAAAAGGGTAATATACGGAAAGACAGTTTGAATTCTCAAAAGTATCTTCTGAATATCTGTTATATGTGGGAAAAGGGTAATATACGGAAAGACAGTTTGAATTCTCAAAAGTATCTTCTGAATATCTGTTATATGTGGGAAAAGGGTAATATACGGAAAGACAGTTTGAATTCTCAAAAGTATCTTCTGAATATCTGTTATATATGTGGGAAAAGGTGAATGTACGGAGAGACAGTTTGTAAAAAGTATCTGCAGTGCATATCTGTTATGAATATATGGAGAAACAGTTTGTGTTCTCAAAAGTGTCTGCTGCTAAAGGCGTCACAGAAACAATTGATTTTAGAACGTATTTTGTGTCTGCTTGGGAATTGGTGATATAATTGTTTATTCATTCGGAAAAAACAGCCTCTTTGGTATGACCAGGCTGAGGATCTAACCCTTGTCCGAACAAACAACACGAATAATGGTTATGTGTCTAGGAGGTAGTCATCAATCTGATTAATATAAGCTCATAGATTGTTTCGCAATCGATATAAATACGTATAAACTAAATCCTGTCATACGTTTCGGATAAAGTTCGAGGTGAGTCGGGCGATTTGAGATAGTATTGCCTCTCCGGATTGGTATTGAATAAGGTAGCATTGGCATTAGGCCTACTGGTGTCAACCGCTTGTGCAGTCATGGTCGAGTGTCCTTAACTATTCCGTAATATTTTTTGTTTTAACAGGTTTTAAGTTTCAAGTTTATTTATTCGGCATATAAAGTTATTTTACATTGCCGTAAACATATGCATACGACAGTTTTAACAAATGAATATAGGCCTACAGGCCTATACATTGACGAGAAAAACACATACATTTTCATAAATCTAGAACATTACACTTACACTTTACATATACTACACATGGCAAAGATGTCAAAACCATCAATTTAACATACACATCAAAACAACCAAACAAAACATATATCGTGCATGGAATGACAAAAAAGAGGACAAATACGTTGTTTCGGTAAGGATTACCTCCCTTCTTAGCTCTTTAACGGGATAGTGCACAATGGTTTTGAAAAGCGTGCTTTAACGGACTTGTAACGTTCCTATTCTATATTCTTCATGCGAGTGGATATAAGCTACGTGGAAGGAATGTTTTAATGACCGGTTACATCGTGCTTATTTAGTTTTTTGTAGGTTTTCTTTTAAACGGTAATTTCACAACTGGTGCACACAAGTGTAAGATAATTCGAATATATATTGGATTTCGGACAGCAAGACTGGACGTTTTAGAAATTTCAGATAAGTGATTTCTTGTATTATCTATTTGATTTTTATAACTATAAAAATCAATTAAAAAGTAACATTGTTATATTCGACTGTTATTGTTGTGTTGATTTTGTTTCTTAAATTAAATAGTTATTTCACCAATTTGCATTTCAGTTTTAAAAACGGTAGCCAGAACTTTCGACCCCAAGAATTTAGAACCCAGTTTCCTAAGAAAATTAGAGAGAAATGTCCTCTATCGAACAAAACTACAACTCTTCTGCATACTTTGAAACCATATAATTTAGTAACATTGTGAGAAAAGGATAAATGTCCTCTATCAAACAATATTACAACTCTTCTGCATACTTTGAAACCATAATTTAGTAACATTGTCAGAAAAGGAGAAATGTCCTCTATCAAACAATAAAAGAAAAGTGGCCATTTGAACATACATGGTGATAGGCAGGCCGCATTCTTTGAAAACATCGTGGCAGAAAATGGTAATATTATGAGAAAGGTAGACATTTTACACGATAGGTAGGCCGCATACTTTGGAAACAGAAAGTGTTAATGCAGTCTTTAAAAACATATTGGCAAATATGACGTAAATTTGCATGTGTGCAGTAAAAATTGGTATAGAGGAATTTCCGATTACGTAATAATCGGAAGTCGGCCATCTTGGAGGCACCGCTCAGTGATTCTTACGCGTAAGATTCACTTCAGTGCACAAATACAATAACGACAGCTGTCAGTACATTATGTGCACAAGTCAATATTCCTGCATTCACTAAAGGACGCAATCAGCTCTCACCAACAGATGTAGAAACAACAAGGAAAATTGCCAATGTTTGCATTCATGTTGAACGTGTTATCGGAACTGTAAGGCAGAAATATTCATTTCTTAATGGAACTATCCCAATCCGCTTCCTGATGACGAAAGACAGTGACTACACTATGATTGACAAGATTGCACATGTGTGCTGTTCCCTTGTCAACTTAAATGATTCTGTAGTAGATTTTAATTAAATACTTATTCATGACATACTGCAAGAAAACAAACATAATGTCATCTGCATAATGTATCAAACCAGATCAGCCTACACTGTCCGTGCAGACTGATCCTGGCTTAAACATTCCGTCTCAGGGGTTTAGGAATAAAGGTAAATTGAATCATGTATAAGAGTTATGATTCCTGAAACATAAAATCATCACGAGGCAACAAGCGTCTGTCGGGATTAGCCTGTGTTGCATGCTTAGGTTATTCCCGGTCTATACTTTTCGCAAGGCTGAGCTTGGTCAATACTCTTTGCACAGTCCACAATGTTACGATTGCAAGACGGCTCACATTATTTATATTGGCAGCTTTAACCCTTTCTCTCATATAGACGCTTTCTGACGCCCCTGCAGCAGACAGCTCTTTGAAAACATAGTGACAAAAGAAGAGTTTGTTTGTTTGTTTGGAGTTTAACGCCGCTTTCAACAGCTTTGGTCATATCACGGCGGTCAGTGCACCTACCCATGTTTTCCTGGCTTTCCCACACCAGTACTTACACAACATTCTTTCGAAGCCACTGACTACTTTCTCACATAGATCAGAGGTGAGAGGCAATGGAAAACATCGCCCGAAAGAATGTCGCCGCAACCGGGTATCGAACCCGTGACCTCCAGATCACGAGTCAGATACGCTACCAATTGAGCTACCCGGCCGGGTCCGACAAAAGAAGAGGTTGCACAAAACATGCAATTTCTCCTTTTGCCACAATGTTTTCCATTTAATTCATAGGTTATCCATTCAATTAAAGAGATCTTCCAATTGTTGACAAAATATGTTTAAAGTCATTTGCTGCAGAATTGTCATATGAGGGAAAGGGTTAAATGTACACACTACTGATCTGTATTTATTGCTCACTTTATGTATAGTTCTTGCATTAAATTACTGATTCAATGATATTAAAGTTATTGCTATGCATATGATTTTTTCTTTTTCATTCATTTTTTTAATTTATGCCTCGCATCAACCTATGGCATTCAATGAGCATACATAACTTCCAGTGTTCCAGCCGAGCCCTTTAGCTCAGTCGATACTATAGGGACAAGGATTGTCAATCCAGGGGTTGCGAGTTTGAATTACGGCTCGGTCAGCATTCTTTCCGACATTTGACAAAGTCAATGTAACATGACAGAGATTGTTAAAAACGGCATTAAAACCCAATCAATCCAGTGTTCCTTTTTATTCATGATGGTGTGCGCAGGTACATATCACACACAGTGATAACTCGAAATATAATATATTTCAATACATTGGTTTGAAAACTATAAACAAATGAAACTGTTTTGGTCTATCAAATGTTCTCATGGTGAAATGGTAATAAAGCAAAAATACATTTCATTGAATACAATTATTTTATTATTATGTTAGTAACACTTACACAAGATCGATAACAACTGGGCTATAATACATGAAGTGATAAATACTTTCACCCATACACCTCTTTAAATGAATGGATAATCTATGACCAAAAGTGGAAAACATTGGCAAATGGAGAAATTTCTCATTATAAAAAATTTCACCCTTTGCCATGAAGTTTTCAGAAGTTGTTTGCCAAAGAGACGTTTGTATAAGGGAAATGGTTAAATACTTATATTTATGAAGAATTAATTAAAGAAAATTAATTTCTCTTTTTGACAAAATATTTTTCCACTTTTTGTCAATTGTAATCCCTTTAGTTATAAAGATTTTCTATGTTTTGACAAAATATGATAAGCAAATAATGAAAAGGGTCATGAATAACAACTGCATGTGTGTAAGATTTTGTTTTCTGAATAAAAGCAATATCTGGTAATTAAAAAAATCTTTTGATGGTGAAAGGAATTAATTGACACATTTAGTTGTTGAAAACATGAGATTATCTCTTTAGATGCACAAAACAATCAAATGTATGTGTATGCAACTAAACAGGTCTGTGACATATCAGTTATCATACTGTGACCATATATGGCAGTGTGCTTTATCTGCCTTTCATGTTATGTAACATTATGCAATCATTTCCTGTTTTGACATATGGTTGTTGGTTACATACTAATTAATTGGTTTTATGACCCTTTTACTGTACTAATGGCTTTGGCTTATTGGCAATAATAACCCTTCTTACATTCCAAAATCTGCAGCAGAAAAATTTGTCATCATCATTGGAACAAATATTTGAAAATATATCTAAAATTGAACATGTATTTATGAAAACAAAAAAGCACAAAACATTAATTTTGGTAAAAGAAAAAAAAAGCTCATACAACAATTCTGCAATATATCTTAATTCAATGGATTATAATGTACAACCAAAAGTGAACAAAGTCTGACAGCTTCACTTAATTTGTATTTAAAAAACAATCTTTTTATTTATGTCCGTTGTTATGAGCGTATTACTAAGCGAGTGCCTCCAAGATGGCGGACAAGGCGGTGCGTAGGTAGAAATCACCCTCCGGTGAAATTACTCTATATGGCATAACATATATTTTGCAATGGGACTTACCGGTATTGCATATTCGATGTTGCCATCTATCACATATATCGCTTGTTATGCCATGTTGTATTGGACGAACAGGGTCACAACACTCAATATACAAATTAGACATTTTCACACTAACACAAGTAGCAATAAACATGATCAAAATGTAGTGATTATACAACAAAAGAACCATCATCAAATCACACCAATATAAACCGATAATGGGGTCGACTAAAAATGCCATTATGGGGTCGAAAAGTTTTAAGAAACTGGGGTCGTAAAATCTTTGGGTCGAAAGTTCTGGAAGTCCCCAAACACTCATTGACTTACACGTATCTGCGGGTCTCCTAAGTGTGTGAACATAAAAAAAAATACATTATCAAGTACTAAATGAATCTTTAGACATCAGAAAATAGTATTTAAACACACTTCTCAATTGAAAATAATGACGTGAGGAAATAAGATAGATCACGAAGTTGGAAGGTTCTACGATATATCTATGTTATATCGTTGAAGAGTCATTTTATTTCCATCACATTTTAAATTATTGAAGTTGTTTATGTTAATAAAATGTATGACCTATTTCTTTGTGAGATTTATTTACTTTTTTCAGGAGAATACATACATTTGTAACAGTAATCACTTCATGCAGACAAAGTGGCAGTTATAAGACTTCTAAAACATGACACATATGGTAAGTAAGCATATATAAATAATATAAGTATTTATAGAATAGAAACAGCATTTGTGAAGATGTGATAAAATGGCTTCACATTTACATAAGGTGTTAAGTAAGCCAATTTAGCATATTAGTGATTATACTGTTGTTTTTAGCTCGACTATTCGAAGAATATGAGAGCTATACTACTCACCCTGGCGTCGGCGTCCATGTCACACTTTGGGTAAGGTTTTGCATGCAAGTACTTAAATACTACATGCATTGAATTGAAACCATATTCAATATATATATATACCTTATACAGGGCCTGCGCTGTCGTTCGCCACTTTCGCCAAATGCGAAGATTATTTTAAAGTGGCGAAGCTATTTCATGAGTGGAGAATGTAAGTGGCGAAAGGGTTTATCATCAACATTTACCTGCTCTGCCATTTGATTCAATGTCGGGAACCAGTGACCACTTAACGACATTTTTAAGACACCCGTTTTTATCATTTTGACAGCTTGTGTATTTCACACTTGTTGTATTGTTGTGAAGTGTTAATTCAGCCTTTAAATCCGACTGACCAACAACTCTGAGCGATATTGATACATTTAAGGCCGTACATATGATAATTGGCAATTATAGATGCATTAAATATATCGGCACGCTTTTTGAAGCAGGTTTAGACGATCGACGTATACCTTTCATGATTTTTAATGACAATGTAAGTTTGTCATTTTTGATTGGGAAAAATCTATTTAATTATGGACGAGTACACACAAATATGGACCCATTAATGAGATTGCATATAAATATTTCTTCTCTTGAAATTAAAGAAAAGTAGCGAACAAATGGCTAAAATTTAAAAGTGGCGACCTTTATTTCAATGTGGCGAAAGAAAAATTCAACCCAGAGCAGGCCCTGCTTATATTTAAGTATTCAGGGATCTCCACAGAAAATTTTGAAACTAGTGGCATAATAAGAAAATTCCAGTCATCTTATGCATAGACAAGCAATTTCTCCTTTTCTCACAAAACTTTCTATTCAGTATCAATATTATACAGCTAAAATACAAGAAAATTAAGCTTTACATAGGGGGGCTTTTCAAGGTGTAGGGGTATTGTGTTGGGTTTCTTGAAGGTGTAGGGGCCCACTACAGCTTATTGACATTGGAAGAACCCTGGACTATTTATAGAACAGAACATGCTCCTTCTAGGAACAGCATTTGTGAGTATGTGAAATTGTGATAACATGGCTTAACATTTACATAAGGTTTCTTTACTGTAGTTATAGTTATACAATCTGTAGCAGTAATTCAAACCTTACTTTTATCAGAGTCTGATCAGACACACCACAGTATATTATATACTTGTTGATTTGAACATGTATACAACTACAAAGTGTCTGTGAGAGAGTTAAACCCCTACCTGAAGATAATCCAGAGGTTGATACCATGTACCAAATACCGTTTACAACTAGAAATAAACATGAGTGTTTGACGTTTATCACTGTAACATCTATTTTTGTACCAAATACCGTTTACAACTAGAAGTAAAGTAAGTGTTTGGCTATATTGCTGTGACATATATATGTGTATTAGACTGAGTGATCGACATTTATTACTGTAACATATATAGATGTGTACCAAATACCATTTACAACTAGAAATAAACGTGAGTGTTTGACGTTTAGCACTGTTACATATATATATGTGTACTAAAAACCATTTACAACTAGAAATGAACGTACCGGTAGGTGTTTGGCGGTTTTTACTGCAACATTTAAATTTATAGCAAATACCATTTACAACTAGAAAAAAACGTAAGTGTTTGACGTTTATTACTGTAAGATCATCTTTTGTACTAATTACAATTTACAACTAGAATACTTGCAAGTGTTTATCAATGTAACATCTAAATTTGTACCAGATATCATTTTAATTAAACTAGAAATAAACGTTAGTGATCGACGTCTATTACTGTTACATCTTAATTTAAATTGACAATATTTTCCGCCTGTAGAAATATCATATCAGCCATAGAAAAGGTTTAAGTAGTCATTTCGGAACAGTGTATGTTCAGATCAACATGTAATTCACCTCTGTCTTATCAGAACCTACACAAGTTGATAAAAGTGCATAAGATGGTTATGTAAATATTAAGTGGAAAGTCTAGATCTTGATAAAACCAGGGATGGCAATAACCCGGCTTTTATGAGTATTGCCAAGCCCAGTACTGGGCATAAGAAATACTAGTATGTTTTACTTGTTTTGTGATTTTAAAACTTCAAAAAAGAATTGTTTTATAAGTCTCTGGCTAAGGCCCTTATTAGATACTGTATTAATCTGAGTGATAATTTTATGGATGGACTTACTTCAGGAAGAAGACCTTGCCCCTTATTTGAAAACTGTAGAGAAGTGATTTAACCAAGCAATGACTTCCAACCATTTATGTATAAGCGATTTGATCCAAAATATGCTTAGATGCAAACTTGCAAATTTGATCTTAGCTGCCAACTGACCCGAACCAATTATATACCATATAACTGAAACATGGTATATATACCATTTAATTATACCCCCAAAAAACAAAGTTTTGGGGGGGGTATATAGGAGTCACTGTGTCGGTCGGTATGTCGGTCGGTCGGTCGGAAGCCATATTTTGTCCGGACCATATCTTAACAATGCAACATAGGATGATACAACACATTGAGAGGAAGTGCGGTGTACAGGAACCATAACTCTATTTTATCTAAATACAAAGTTATTGCCCTTTGTTACTTTTTCTTATTCGTAGAGTCTTGTCCGGAGCATAACTTTAAAACTAATTGTTGGAATTTAATAAAACTTCATAGGATGATACAACACATTGAGAGGAAGTGCAGTGTATAGGAACCATAACTCTATTTAATCTAAATAAAGAGTTATTGCCCTTTGTTACTTTTTCTTGTCCGGAGAATTACTTAATAACTAACAGATGGAATCTAATAAAACTGCATACAATGGTAGAGCATAATCAGAGGAAGTGCAGTGTACAAGAACCATAACTCTAATTTACATAATTACAGAGTTATTGCCCTTTGTTACTTTTTCTTATTCGTAGAGTCTTGTCCAGAGCATAACTTTAAAACTGATTCTTGGAATTTATTAAAACTTCATAGGATGATACCACACATTGAGAGGAAGTGCAGTGTACAGGAACCATAACTCTATTTAATCTAAATACCGAGTTATTGCCCTTTGTTACTTTTTCTTGTCCGGAGAATTACTTAATAACTAACAGATGGAATCTAATAAAACTGCATACAATGGTAGAGCATAATCAGAGGAAGTGCAGTGTACAAGAACCATAACTCTAATTTACATAATTACAGAGTTATTGCCCTTTGTTACTTTTTCTTATTCGTAGAGTCTTGTCCAGAGCATAACTTTAAAACAAATTGTTGGAATTTAATTAAACTTCATAGGATGATACAACACATTGAGAGGAAGTGCGGTGTACAGGAACCATAACTCTATTTTATCTAAATACAGAGTTATTGCCCTTTGTTACTTTTTCTTGTCCGTAGAATTATTTAATAACTAATAGATGGAATCTAATAAAACTACATATAATGGTAGAGCATAATCAGAGGAAGTGCAGTGTACAAGAAACATAACTCTACTTTACATAATGACAGAGTTATTGCCGTTTGTTACTTTTTCATATTCGTAGAGTCTTGTCCGGAGCATAACTTTAAAACTAATTGTTGGAATTTAATAAAACTTCATAGGATGATACAACACATTGAGAGAAAGTGCAGTGTACAGAAACCATAACTCTATTTAATCTAAATACAGAGTTATTGCCCTTTGTTACTTTTTCTTGTTTACAGAGTTATGGCCCTTTTGTTGGTCGGTCGTAAACCATATTTTGAGTCAAGGTGCTGTTTTGGGGGTATTTATCATCTTCAGTGATATTTCTAGTTACAGTGGACGTACAATGACTTGTAGTAGAAAGGAACCTTTATGTTCGAGTGAACCCTCGATTTATGCTGGAAAGATTCATGTTTTTTCAGATTCATAATTCATTTAGGAAATATATCTCAATTTGAGTGATATACCCGCTCGTATTGTTACGTGCCACCCGTCTGGCCTGTCTGCTGGTAGGGTTGATAGGTTTTAAGCCACTTGGCGTAACGAAATAAAACAAGAGGCAAAGATAGACATTTCAGTTTCCTTTAATTCTGCTTAAGAACGTGGAAAAGGGAGAACAAAGGGGAGTAACTGTGCATGTATCGTCCCAATACCAGATCGCATTTACTTCCCTTGGATGGAACCCCTTCTCATAAAGTCGATAATAACAACTGCGTGACCGTGGAATATCATTTATAATACGAATGTCAATGATGCTTAGGGTTTCTGGAAGTTATGGCCCAAACATTTATGGCCCACTACATTTATGGCCCATATTTGGAAGTTATGGCCCATATATGAATTATATAGTGGTAGCTAAAATACCCTGGAGGTGGTATTAACACCCAACAGATGACTGTCAATAACCTTCGATTAGATTGTGTATTAATGAAATAATTATATGAAATTGCACTTTTATAAGATTAAAATAATTAATACATTCAATTCAGTTGTTTTAATTGACACTTTTAATACAATTGAATATTATGTATTATCATTATACCCCCAAAAAACAAAGTTTTGGGGGGGTATATAGGAGTCACTGTGTCGGTCGGTCGGTCGGTATGTCGGTCGGTCGGTCGGTCGGTCGGAAGCCATATTTTGTCCGGACCATATCTTAACAATGCAACATAGGATTTGAACGAAACTTCATAGGATGATACAACACATTGAGAGGAAGTGCGGTGTACAGGAACCATAACTCTATTTTATCTAAATACAAAGTTATTGCCCTTTGTTACTTTTTCTTATTCGTAGAGTCTTGTCCGGAGCATAACTTTAAAACTAATTGTTGGAATTTAATAAAACTTCATAGGATGATACAACACATTGAGAGGAAGTGCAGTGTATAGGAACCATAACTCTATTTAATTTAAATAAAGAGTTATTGCCCTTTGTTACTTTTTCTTGTCCGGAGAATTACTTAATAACTAACAGATGGAATCTAATAAAACTGCATACAATGGTAGAGCATAATCAGAGGAAGTGCAGTGTACAAGAACCATAACTCTAATTTACATAATTACAGAGTTATTGCCCTTTGTTACTTTTTCTTATTCGTAGAGTCTTGTCCAGAGCATAACTTTAAAACTGATTCTTGGAATTTATTAAAACTTCATAGGATGATACCACACATTGAGAGGAAGTGCAGTGTACAGGAACCATAACTCTATTTAATCTAAATACCGAGTTATTGCCCTTTGTTACTTTTTCTTGTCCGGAGAATTACTTAATAACTAACAGATGGAATCTAATAAAACTGCATACAATGGTAGAGCATAATCAGAGGAAGTGCAGTGTACAAGAACCATAACTCTAATTTACATAATTACAGAGTTATTGCCCTTTGTTACTTTTTCTTATTCGTAGAGTCTTGTCCAGAGCATAACTTTAAAACAAATTGTTGGAATTTAATTAAACTTCATAGGATGATACAACACATTGAGAGGAAGTGCGGTGTACAGGAACCATAACTCTATTTTATCTAAATACAGAGTTATTGCCCTTTGTTACTTTTTCTTGTCCGTAGAATTACTTAATAACTAATAGATGGAATCTAATAAAACTACATATAATGGTAGACCATAATCAGAGGAAGTGCAGTGTACAAGAAACATAACTCTACTTTACATAATGACAGAGTTATTGCCGTTTGTTACTTTTTCATATTCGTAGAGTCTTGTCCGGAGCATAACTTTAAAACTAATTGTTGGAATTTAATAAAACTTCATAGGATGATACAACACATTGAGAGAAAGTGCAGTGTACAGAAACCATAACTCTATTTAATCTAAATACAGAGTTATTGCCCTTTGTTACTTTTTCTTGTTTACAGAGTTATGGCCCTTTTGTTGGTCGGTCGTAAACCATATTTTGAGTCAAGGTGCTGTTTTGGGGGTATTTATCATCTTCAGTGATATTTCTAGTTTATTTTATTTACCTTATTTTTATTTATGTAATTAGTGAAAATGAAAAATTTGCTGTTAACATTTAATTGCATTTAATGATTTATTATGGAGCAAAGTGTTTATATAAATGATAAGCAAAAACTGCAACAATCCTTTAGTTAAAGTACTTCGATCAACAACAAAATGTAACAATCTATTAATTAATGTAGTTTGATGACAACTACTGTAATAATCTGTTAATTAAACCAAAAACTGCAACAATCCTCTAGTTAAAGTACTTTGATCACCAAAAAACTGTAACAATCTATTAATTAATGTAGTTTGATCACAACTACTGTAATAATCTGTTAATTAAACCAATTAAAGTAGTCTGATAATAAAGAAAACCTGTAACAATCTTTTTGTTTGGTCAGTGTAATTAATTTTAATAATTTTTCCAAACACAACTGATGCTTTATTTATCTTTGAATTTGTTTTTTGACTGTGTGTAATTATTTTATAAGTATAAAAGCCTTGGCAATGGGAAACTCTTCATTCGCATTTAACCAAATCATTAGTCATGGACGCGCATAGTCCAGGTTTCTGTACTAGGAATGCGATTTTCTATTTTGACTGTTCGCATCCTACAATGCAATATGTAACGGCGATATATTGAGACTAGGACGCGCATTGTATGTCATAAAACCGTCACTAGGAGGATGCATGCTCTGCTATTTAACAGGTTTTGCCCCGCCAGAACAGTAGAGTTCATATTGTTTCTTGTTGTTTGATTTTATTGAAAAATGTACTCTTAACTATTTTACTCAATAAATATGTATTATGTTTTATTTTCTTGCAAACAGTGATTTTCTTAGAACAGCATCAGTAGAGTTCATATTGTTTCTTGTGTTATGTCTTATGTTTATATCACACCTCCACTTATAATTATCACCTGTTAAGGTGTTAATACCACCTTCAGGGTATTATAGCTACCCCTATATAGTTCATATATGGGCCATAACTTCCAAATATGGGCCATAACTTCCTGATACCATGCTTAGTACCTCTAACAATCAGCTCAGACGTATGAAATATACGGCATGTGTAGACTACTTAATTGATAATGAATCCCTAAACTTAGAGAGAATAAAACTGGACTATGCTATAATTGAAATTGTAATGCAGTGGTCGTGGATCTATCTAACCTGGACTCGTGTTCGAATGAGAGTGAGTCGTGACCAAATTGTCAGTCCTTTTATAGCCGCACAGCGATTGTGACCGTCAACGGGTCACAAAGGTCGCGAGCCTGGTCACAACGGCGCATCGGTCACATCTGTGACAAGAAATTGTCTATTGACAAGTGAGCAATATTCTGTCCACAGAGCAACAACGGTCCCGAAAAGGTGTCTATTCTAAATGAAAAGGGTTACTCCTACTTTACGAAACTCAAGCATAAACAAATTAACTATGTACCAGTTTAACATAAGATAGTGCAGTTTTCCGATGATATTGCGAGGTAGCGTTCTGGGTCGATGACTGAGCAGAAACATTCCCACAATGCACCGTAACAATGGCAACTTCCTGCAGTGTAAACAATAAAGCGTGGAGGACGTTTTCGTAGTTCCAGCGCTAAGGAAGAACAAAATCAGACTTCACTGACTTGTAAAAGGTATTGTTCAGATTGAATTTAACCCTTAGCTTATACTAGTAAGTTTTCCCAAGAACGCGACTAGAATTAACATGAAAGTAATGGGAATTCGCGGATGCATGTGACTCGACCTCATTTCGCCAATATCCAAGTAAACAACGTTGGAACTGGATACAGTCAACGATCAATGATAAGCTGCTAACATTGGAGACATATATCGACAGACATGATGTAACTGTATATGTCAGATGGCCCGTGACTCAAACTGGGTCATCTGCACATTAGAAATGTGGTGTCTGTCAAATACAACAACGACTAAAGGATGCACAGATGGGGTATTCCACGGCCTGTCGCAACAACGGGTGAGTACCCTTAACAATAACATGATTAATAAATACGATTACACAAATAAAACAACTCGCACAATAGCATATCGATGACTTGCAAACTGTAAACAGAGTGCAGTCTACGCGAAAGTCGTCAGTCCTCCAGTCCTGACTGACAAAAATTCTTTCGGACTGACACGTTTTCATGCAATAATTGGTTGAGCAAAGAAGGAAACAAATGAAAAATTAGCTTTCAGACTGACAGGTTTCAAAAGATTTCGTGAAGTCTGAGAGTGGAAAAAGCACTAGCTATCAAACAGATATCACCTACTTTTCCCACACTATTCGGTATGGTACTTATCGCTGATACACTTATTGTATTGTACCCTTTAAGATTCACGACTTAAGATGATCGTTGTAAATCAATGGGGTGACAGTTCTTATCCCTCACATTGAGTGATACAACTGTTTCCGCAATGTTTTACCATGCTGATAATAATGATTTGACTTGGTGCAGGCTAGCACCCTGCACAGGCGAGACGTATCAGTATATCACGATTTGGAGTTCAGGTGTGTAGTAATTAATCACGAAGGCCGAATGGCTTGAGTGATTAATTTATACACACCTGAACGACACATCTGTGATATAGGAGCTGATATATCACTCAAAATAAGATCTATTTCAATTCTAGCACTTGTTTATAACTTAAAGGGTGAAATATGTTTTGACATTACGTTGTTTTCCTTGATAAAATCATGTGTAGGCTATTTGATCTTTACTCCCCATTGTATTTGTTTTTGGAAATATTCGATTTTTTCAACTAACGAAAGATTTTGAAATCAGTTATATTAACAGTCTATGAACATTTTTTTGTTATTATACCTTTTTCAATTGTTCTTAAACTCATCATGGGCAATTTGTTACATTCTAACACAACGTTTTTGACTGTGTTGGTAAAACATGTGAATGTCGTCATTTAAAACAATTACTTCACTGATCATTACAATTCAAATTTCCAAACGGCATTTAACACAAAAGCTCGTAACTTCATTCATAAAATGTCAAGCCCAACATAGTAACGCATGCGCACTAAGAAACGTTGTATGAAAAATTCAAGGGAGGGAATTTGAACAGCCAAAAATATTTCCGGATATATAGAGTGATATACTGCATTTAGATCACGCTCAAATCCTTCTTTGCGTATAGAAGAGAAATTGTCAATAGTATTAGAATTATGATTAGATGTTTAGTATGAAAAGCATGTCTGTTATACGGTCATATCAAGAAAAGCGCACAACAGCAATCAGAACAGCTGTTACACTGATTTCAAATGACAGATCAGTTCCAGGAACTGGTTTGAGTTCAAGCGATTTAGTTGAATTAACACATTCAAGTTATCGCAAGTCCATTGTTCTTTATTTTTGTTTCAGGAAAGATATTTGTCCGGTCCAACCTCGTATATATATGGTGTTTGAATATTTACGAAATTCTCAGTTGAACCCTCGGATAACCACATTGTTACTGAATTGTATGGTATATATTCTTCTGCTGATTACAGAACTATATCAGTAAGTATACTCGTTTTTAGCTCCACTGGCTGAAAGCCAGTCGAGCTTATGTCATGGCGAATTGTCCGTCGTGCGTGCGTGCGTTAACTTTTTCCTTTAAACGACTTCTTCTCCCTAACCACTTGGCCAATTTGGTTGAAACTTCATGGGAAGCATCCTCTCAATGTCCTCTACTAAATTCCTTCAAATTTTTTTGATCCATTCAAAATTCTGGTTTCCATGGCAACCGAAAGAAAAAAATAGTGAGAACTTAAAAAATCTTCTTCTCCGAAAGTGTCAGGCCGATTTTCAAATAATTTTGTAGAAATGTTCCTTGGGTGACCCTTTATTAGATTCCTTCAAGAAATTTTGATTGGGCGAAAAACATGGCCGCCAGGGGGCGGGGCTTTTTTGCCTTATATAGCTATAGTGAAAACTTAAATAATCTTCTTCTCAAAAAGTGTTCAGCAGATTTTCAAATAATTATGTAGAAATGTTCCGTGGGTGACCCTCTATCAGATTCCTTCAAGCCATGTTGATTGGTAAAAAAACATGGCCGTCACAGGGCGGGGCTATTTTGCCTATATGGCTAAAGAGCAAACTTAAAAAATCTTCTCCTCCAAAAGTGTCAGGCCGATTTTCAAATAATTTTGTAGAAATGTTCCTTGTGTGAACCTTAATTAGATTCCTTCAAGAAATGTTGATTGGGCGAAAAACATGGCCGCCAGGGTGCGGGGCTTTTTTGCGTTATATAGCTATAGTGAAAACTTAAAACATCTTCTTCTCCGAAAGTGTTCAGCCGATTTTCAAATAATTTTGTAGAAATGTTCATTGGGTGACCCTCTATCAGATTCCTTCAAGCCATGTTGATTGGTCGAAAAACATGGCCGCCAGAGGGCGGGGCTATTTTGACTTATATGACCATAGTGAAAACTTAAAAAATCTTCTCCTCCGAAAGTGTCAGGCATATTTTCAAATAATTTTGCAGAAACATTCCTTTGGTGACACTCTACAAGATTCCTTTAAGCCATGGTGGTTGTTAAAAAAAATAGCCACCACGGGGCAGGGCTGTTTGGAGATATTATTTTTGCCTTATGGCCGTGGAGCGATACTGGCCCTCTTGGGCCTCTTGTTTTTGTATATGTTGTTTCTCTCGAAGCTTTGAACATTTTTTAGCTCACCTGTGCACGAAGTGCTCAGGGTGAGTTTTTGTGATCGCCCTATGTCCGGCGTCCGTCGTCCGTCAACATTTTCTCCTCTGTAACCGGTGGGTCAACTGCGATGAAACTTCACAGAAAGCATCCTCGCAATGTCCTCACCAGAATTCCTTAAAATTTTTGGGATCCATGCAGAATTCTGGTTTCCATGGCAACGAAATGAAAAAAACTTCAAAATTCTTAAAAATCTTCTCCCAAAGTGTCAGGCCGATTTTCAAATTATTTTGTAGAAATGATCCTTGGGTGACCCTCTATCAGATTCCTTCAAGCCATGTTGATTGGTCGAAAAACATGGCCCCTAGGGTGGGGGGGGGGGGGGGCTATTTTGCCAATATGGCTATAGTGCAAACTTAAAAAATCTTCTCCTCCAAAAGTGTCAGGCCAATTTTCAAATAATTTTGTAGAAATGTTCCTTGGGTGACCCTCTATCAGATTCCTTCAAGCCATGTTGATTGGTTGAAAAACATGGCCGCCAGGGGGCGGGGCTATTTTGCCTTTTATGGTTATAGTGAAAACTTAAAAAATCTTAAACATCTTCTCCTCAGTAACCAGTGGGTTAATTGGGATGAAACTTCACAGAAAGCATCCTCTCAATGACCTCACCAGAATTCCTTCAAATTATTGGGATCCATGCAGAATTCTGGTTTCCATGGCAACGAAACGAAAAAAACTTCAAAATTCTTCTCCTCCCAAATTGGTTGGCAGATTTTGAACTTATTTTGTAGAAATGTTCCTTGGGTGACTCTCTATCAGATTCCTTGAAGCCATGTTGATTGGTCGAAAAACATGGCCGCCAGGGGGGGGGGGGTGGCGGGTCTTTTTTGCGTTATATGGCTATAGTGAAAACTTAAAAAATCTCCTTCTCCAAAAGTGTCAGACCGATTTTCAAATAATTTTGTAGAAATGTTCCTTGGATGACCCTCTATCAGATTCCTTTAAGCCATGTTGATTGGTCGGGGCTTATATAGCTAAAGTGAAAAAAAAAATCAGGCGAGCGATTCCAGGGCCATCATGCCATGGCCCTCTTGTTATAGTTATATCATGACGTGTAATGTGCCTCAACCCTTTTTCTATGACAATGATTTATAACTAATCTACAAAATGACATTATTCAAAATAATAAGTCGCCGAAGTAATGCAATGAAAATATACATATATATAGTAGGAGACCGGCCTGTAGGTCCCGTGACCAATTTCTGGGAACAAAGGTTTGAAAGTGTTTTTGTGTTCCCTGATGAATACCGAACAATTTTGACTTGGGCTGCCCCCTTGAAAATGTCAGGCATTTTCGGGAGGGGTCAACAAAGGTCAAACAGGGGTCAAATTTCAAATATATTCCAATCGTGTCAATATGCATATCAAATTATTCGTCTAGTCATGAGGATTCCAAAAATGTATAGTTTGTTATACCTCCTACCTTTAATGAGGGCGCCATGGTCAAAAACGTCGAAAGGTCAACGCACTTTTGACTGGCGGTCAAATTCACCAAAACAGTTAACATTATCCGATTTTAATGATTTTAGTGTCTAATAATATGTTTTCTGACATGGCAAATTCAATTAAGCAGCTTTTAAAAGTAAAAGTGGTTGCCATAACCTTTAAATTTCAATATGGCTGCTAAAAGGTTAACATAAATTAGCCTCCTACCTTAAATGAGGGCGCTATGGACCAAAATGTCGAAAGGTCCACGCACTTTTGACTGGCGGTCAATTTCACCAACACAGTTCACATTGTCCGATTTTAACTATTTTAGTGTCTAATAATATGTTTTTTGACATGACAAATTTAACTATACAACTTTCAAAGGTAAAAGTGCTTACCTTGACCATGAATATTCAAAATGGCTGACAAAAGGGCTACGGAAAGACTTGAATCAAGATCCTTGGCCAACAATAACACAGTTATTTCTAAACACATAGTCCAATGATGCTTATCTTGCTTTATTGCACAGTTCATCATTCTTCTCAGTGTCATATCCATCAGAATCAGAGTTAGAATCACTGTTACAATCATTCGTATCTGAATCTGTGTCAGGGTTTACAGTACGGTTTGTTTTAGCATCACTTAGACTTTGAGGTAGATTGATTTATTGGGGTTTAATGCGGTTTTTAACATTTTCTAAGTCATATCACGGCGGCCAGTTCAGCTACTGATGTATATCTTGGTTTTCTCACACCAGTACTCCACACAACATTCTTCCCTAGCAACTGGCTGCTTTTTTACATAGATTTAGCCCATTGGTGGAAGACGAAAGATGAATGTCGCATTGACTTTTATCAAACGTCGAAAAGAAAGTTGGCCGAGCCGTGATTCGAACTCAAAATCCCTGGATTGATAGCCCGCGTCGCTACCGACTGAGCTACCGGGGCACGGGACCAAGTCGTAACAGTCTATTATATGAGTTTACGTAAATCAGTTTTATTTTTACGTATTTACCACTTATGTGAAAGCGATATATTAGGGAAGTTGACTAATCTAGTCACCATTGTTGGTTCATGCCATACGTACTGATTGACTAGAGTTAACCGGATACAAGACTTCATTGTCAGTTCATGCCAGATGTTCTTATTTACTATAGACTAGTACGCCGGGTACCAGACTTGGTTGTTGGTTCATGTCAGATCTGTACTAATGTACTGAAGTAGGCAGGGTACAAGACTTCATTGTCGGTTCATGCCAGATGTACTAATGTACTGACGTAGGCAGGGTACAAGACTTCATTGTAGGTTCATGCCAGATCTGTACTAATGTACTGAAGTACGCAGGGTACAATACTTCATTGTCGGTTCATGCCAGATGTACTGAAGTAGGCAGGGTACAAGACTTCATTGTCAGTTCATGTCAGATCTGTACTAATGTACTGAAGTACGCAGGGTACCAGACTTCATTGTAGGTTCATGCCAGGTGTACTAAATTACTATAGAACGCCAGGTACCAGACTTCATTGTTGGTTCATGTCAGATCTGTACTAATGTACTAAAGTACGCAGGGTACCAGACTTCATTGTTGGTTCATGCCAGACGTACTCATTTATTATAGTTAGCTGTGTACCAAACTTCATGGTGACTTACTAATTTAATAAAGTACGCCGGGAACCAGACCACATTATTGGTTCATTCCTGACATACTTATTTACTATAATACGACGGGTACCAGACTACATTGTCGGTTCATGCAAGATGTACTAATTTACTATAGTACGCCGGGTACCAGACTACATTGTTGGTTCACGCCAGACGTACTAATTTTCTAAAGTACGCCGAGTACCAGACGTACTAATTTACTAAAGTACGCAGATTACCAGACATACTAATTTACTAAAGAACACCGGCAACCAAACTTACTGCGTATACGTCCGCATGTGCTATTTTTATCCATGAGTTGGATATTCTGTGTGTAATGACGAAATAAGGATTTACATAGGTGGACAGTGCGATGGAGTATTCGACTGTTACGATGGGGAAGATGAAATCGACTGCTGTGAGTTATATAATGGATTATTACACTTTAACTCTTCTGCTGCCTAAGGCAATTAAAGACTTTTGCAGCCAATGCATATTCAGGTGAGACACATCGAAACGAGTTGTTTCAACTGAAATCTGCATTATTTGACATTTAGATATTACATTAAATCAAATTTCCCGTTGGACAAAAAATGGAGTGGCCCAATTTTCAACACGAAAGAGTCGATGTTGTGACATTCGCCAGTGAAAGAGTTAATATCAGTTATTATAATATGTACATGTATGTAGAATGTTTTAAGTTGAATATTACACTTTAAAACCTATTCATAATTTTCTATGTGCTTTCTAATGTTTTATTTGTTTGGAATAGTTCAGTTTTATATGTATAGGGTGAATTCGATAGGACACTTGATGCGTTGTAGTCAGATTAAATATACTTACAGCGAAGTATTTTGGTCTAATTGGTCACGGTTCAAACTCCAATAACAGTGTAAACACTTACATAGAGTGTGTGAAAGATTGTCCGATTAGTTCAATCCAAGTACTGCAGCGAACTTTAGGTCTGGTTTCAATTAGATGAAGTCTGTGCTATTTAACAGGTTTGGAAAGTGTAAACCAATGATTGCTATCAACGAGGAGGAAGTACTCTACGACAAGCCATGGATAGTGTTTCAATAAGTACGATCTTTAAAGCTTTACAGATTAAAAACAGAGAGAATCCGATCGCCCATCGCAGCATGCTTAGGCTTATCCAGGTTGGTACTTTACGCATAGTTCACACTGTTGGTTTTCTCGCCGAACGGCTCATCATATGCTGTTTTGTGGAAAAATCTTGAAATATTTTGTGACCTATTAGCGAAAAGTTCAGTATCAGATCATAATCTGGACCTTAACCCATTACCTACCAGAAGAATGGCCATATAAGGACATTATAGTGTATGCTTTATCACCTATTATATAACCCAATAAAAACTACATGCTTATCAGTTTTAATGCACTGTAATACCAGGCATATTGGTAAATTTAACAATTTTCTTACTAGTGTAATAAAATCTAAAAAAAGTATTATTTCTTTTTATTTGACTGGTTTAACCTAAGAATAAAAAATGCTGTAGATAAAATTTTCTTTTTATTGGTGTTTTAAATTTTTACCTAGCTAAAATGGTTAAGTTTGTGCAGTCAATTAAAAAAGACATTTTTTTCAAAGTTACTCTTTAGCTACTAATATCTACGTAGGTGACACAATAATCTCTCTAACCTGCAGAAATCCTATAATTATAAATCCCCCTATAAATGAACTGCACATAAATAAACTCAAATCTAAGACAGCCAATGAGTTAAGTTACGTCATAGCATGCTGGAATTTACCCACACACTACGTCAGCAAAATTCCACAGTGGGTTGTTTACGCAGCAATTTTGGGACAAAGAAAAATGTTCCCGCTCTTTTTGTAAACAAGTGTGAAATAAATTTCCTGAATCATCGGAATGTTTTGTGTTTGGATTAATCTAATTAAATTAGTGGATAATATATATTATAATATATCTCATAATTGAAATGAAACGTGAAAAAATGTGTGTGCAAACTCATATGATTGATTAGATATAGTGCCGTTTTAAACAATTGTCGATCATGTCACGGCGGCCAGTGTTCATATAGGGATTACATACAACAGTACAATCTGTATGACATCAAAGAGAAATGATGTGTCAAAAGGAGTTATTCACAGTTTAATCGAAAATGGCACATGTTCTTCTGTTGTTTATTGGACACCAATTAAAGGTCATAAAACCCAATCAATTTCCGGTACCGACCAATCACTACTTTTAATCTGCCAATTAGCACTGATACGCTAATCCCCAGCCCAGCTGTCATATATCACCGCGATCACATGTGATTTATGAACAACTTGATTGGATATTGTAACGAAAACAAAATTCGCGGCATAAGTGGATACGCAGTTGATTGGCTAATCATATATCACGCACGTCATGTGTGATTTATTGATAACTTGATTGGATATTGTAACGAAAACAAAATTCGCGGCATAAATGGATTATTGGATTGGAAATAATTAATAATACGATTGTGCTACATTGTAATTATCAGTTAGTATCAAAACATCGACCAAACTTTGATTATTTAGACTGCGTTGTTTCATAAGGAAAAACGTAAACAACTAAAATGGCCGCTCGTATTGGAATTTGGGTAGGTCAATTAAAATGGAATTTACGGATATTCTTTTATGATCAACATACCATTTTTTCACCGGATTGAGAAAGGTAAGATATTAATGCATCGAATTGGCCGACTTTCAAACGAAATTTTATGATGTTAAAAATATTACATTAGATACAAAAAGGAACACGCTAGAACACGCTTCCGGTGGTTCGTAGATAGACGTGTCAAAACACGCTTCCGGTGGTCCATGGATAGAGGTGTCAAAACACGCTTCCGGTGGTTTGTGGATAGAGGCGTCAAAACACGCTTGCGGAGCGTAATGGGTTAACTGGTCGGTAATAGTTCAGTATCAGATCATACTGTGCAGATTGCTAATATGGACCTAAACTGGTCACTAATAGTTCAGTATCAGATCATACTGTGCAGATTGCTAATCTTGACCTAAACTGGTTGCTAATAGTTCAGTATCAAATCATACTGTGGAGATTGCTAATCTGGACCTAAACTGATCATGAATAGTTCAGTATCAGATCATACTGTGCAGTTTGCTAATCTGGACCTAAACTGGTCACTAATAGTTCAGTATCAGATCATACTGTGCAGATTGCTAATATGGACCTTAACTGGTCACTAATAGTTCAGTATCAGATCATACTGTGTAGATTGCTAATCTGGACTTTAACTGGTCGCTAATAGTTCAGTATCGGATCATACTGTGCAGATTGCTAATCTGGACCTAAACTGATCGCGAATAGTTCAGTATCAGATCATACTGTGCAGATTGCTAATCTGGACCTAAACTGGTCACTAATAGTTCAGTATCAGATCATACTGTGTAGATTGCTAATCTGGACCTAAACTAGTCGCTAATAGTTCAGTATCAGATCATACTGTGCAGATTGCTAATCTGGACATAAACTGGTCTCGAATAGTTCAGTATCAGATCATACTGTGCAGATTGCTAATCTGGACTTTAACTGGTCGCTAATAGTTCAGTATCAGATCATACTGTGCAGATTGTTAATCTGGACCTAAACTGATTGCTAATAGTTCAGTATCAGATCATACTGTGCAGATTGCTTATCTGGACTTTAACTGGTTGCTAATAGTTCAGTATCAGATCATACTGTGCAGATTGCTAATCTAGACCTAAACTGGTCTCTAATAGTTCAGTATCAGATCATACTGTGCAGATTGTTTATCTGGACTTAAACTGGTCTCTAATAGTTCAGTATCAGATCATACTGTGCAGATTGCTAATCTGGACCTAAACTGGTCTCTAATAGTTCAGTATCAGATCATACTGTGTAGATTGCTAATCTGGACTTTAACTGGTCGATAATAGTTCAGTATCAGATCATACTGTGCAGATTGCTAATCTGGACCTAAACTGATCGCTTATAGTTCAGTATCAGATCATACTGTGCAGATTGCTTATTTGGACTTTAACTGGTCGATAATAGTTCAGTATCAGGTCATATACTGTGCAGATTGCTAATCTGGACCTAAACTGGTCTCTAATAGTTCAGTATCAGATTATACTGTGCAGATTGTTTATCTGGACTTAAACTGGTCTCTAATAGTTCAGTATCAGATCCTACTGTGTAGATTGCTAATCTGGACCTAAACTGGTCTCTAATAGTTCAGTATCAGATCATACTGTGTAGATTGCTAATCTGGACTTTAACTTGTCGCTAATAGTATAGTATCAGATCATACTGTGCAGATTGTTTATCTGGACCTAATCTGGTCGCTAATAGTTCAGTATCAGATCATACTGTGCAGATTGCTAATCTGGACCTAAACTGGTCTCTAATAGTTCAGTATCAGATCATACTGTGCAGATTGTTTATCTGGACCTAATCTGGTCGCTAATAGTTCAGTATCAGATCATACTGTGCAGATTGCTAATCTGGACCTAAACTGGTCTCTAACAGTTCAGTATCAGATCATACAGTGCAGATTGCTTATCTGGACTTTAACTGGTCGCTAATAGTTCAGTATCAGATCATACTGTGCAGATTGCTAATCTGGACATAAACTGGTTTCTAATAGTTCAGTATCAGATCATACTGTGTAGATTGCTAATCTGGACTTAAACTGGTCTCTAATAATTCAGTATCAGATCATACTATGTAGATTGTTTATCTGAACCTAATCTGATCTCTAATAGTTCAGTATCAGATCATACTGTGTAGATTGCTAATCTGGACTTTAACTGGTCGCTAATAGTTCAGTTTCAGATCATACTGGGCAGATTGCTAATCTGGACCTTAACTGGTCGCTAATAGTTCAGTATCATATCATACTGTGTAGAATGCTATTCTTGACCTAAACTGGTCTCTAATAGTTCAGTATCAGATCATACTGTGTAGAATGCTATCTGGACTTAAACTGGTCACTAATAGTTCAGTATCAGATGACACTGTGTAGATTGCTAATCTGGACCTTAATTGGTCAATAATAGTTCAGTATCAGATCATACTGTGTAGATTGCTCATCTGGACATAAACTGGTCGGTAATAGTAATAGTACAGTATCAGATCATACTGTGCAGATTGCGAATCTGGACCTAAACTAGTCGCTAATAGCTCAGTATCAGATCATACTGTGCATATTGTTAATCTGGACTTAAACTGGTCAATAATAGTTCAGTATCAGATCATACTGTGTAGATTGATCATCTGGACTTAAACTAGTCGCTATTGATATTGTCCTGTCCTTTGTATAGATAAACATATAATTGACCTATTTCAGATATCATGGTCTCGCGCCCAGACCTCATAAACCCTGGAGTATCCATCAGTGACGTGGTAACCGGGTTTTGGACCCATGGAGCCCAGTCGGTTAACTTTGTGTCCTTCACCTTTTACAAAGCTAACATGAGTTACACAGATTACTTTCAAGGCGTGAATGACACCCAGTATATGACTCCGCACTTCGATTTAAGATGTAAGTTCACATTTTGCCCATGTTGACCCTTTCTCTGTCGACTTACGCAACGTCTTCTTTTCGATACATGTTTGAAATTGGACCAATCCATTTTTCGCCGAAAAGGCAATTTGGTAAAATTAAATGTCTAAGTGGCAAACAATGCAGATTTCAGGAGAGACAGCTCGTTCTGAGCTGTTCCGCCTCAATGTGCATTGTTTGCAAAAGCCTGTAATTACAATTGGCATCACAAATCTGCAGCAGGTAGGTGACTATGAAAACATCTTGTAAAAATATGACAATTGTCTCGAAACGTATACTTATTTAAAAGAGTTTGAAATATTTTGACAAAATGAAGAATTGCTCCTTTTTGGCACAAAGGTTTTAGTATTCGTCTCCTGCAGGGGTACCATAATTTGTATGACACTTTTGACCATACACTAGCTACATTTAGCAAATCATTATATGTAAATGCATGCATCAAGGACAATAATTATATAAATCATTATTCACCTTTTTTTTCGAATCCATGTATGGGGATTTAAATACATGCATTGCCTACATTAACTTGTAACTGGCTTTAACTGGAATAAATATATCTACATGTATTTTATTGTGAAAGTAAACTTAATAGACCACTGGTACGTGAATACATCACTCTGATCACTGTAACCGAAGATATGTGTGTCGCATATATACATGTATTCCTCATTTTTGTTTCCTGATACAGTTGAATATGATTGACTATATTTTGTGGATGTTCAATCTTGATAGTCGGCCTTAGGTTACAATACACCAAAAAAAATCCTTCTTTGTTTTCATGTAAATCGACGAGTTTCAGTCGACAGTTGTCACACTTTCTAAGCGTTTCTCTGAACTATCTCATGTAGAACACCAATATCATTGAAAATAATTACCTCTAAGCTTTAAAACAATCAAAATGAAATGGGGGTCATGCATTATGCAAGAAGGAACTCACCAGGCTAAAAAGGTTACCGTCATTTGGATCAAATCGGGCCCTGGACAAAACCGGTGTTTAGCATTCTCTACTTTCACTTTCAAACAAGGTCAAACTACTAAAAGTGTCAAATCAATCATTTCCAGTGCATCCTATACACTTTTACAATGAATTTAAACTCAATGTCATACATTCAATACATTCTGCCACTGATGGTATACACTCATTTCTACACAAACAAAGGTTTCTTTAGGGACTATTTGGGTGTAGATCAGCATAATTTGACCGGATAATGTATCGTTTCGCATGTTTTCCGCATTTGCTCGCTGGCTTTGTACATTTGAACGCGCATGATTAAAAACTTTTGCTTGTTTGAAATATTTTTAAAAAATCATTTGGTAGAGCCTCTTCATTTCTTTTGATTTTTTCTTGTTTGATAAATTTGAATACGCTCGCTTATCTCGTTTCCTTATTGTTAATCTACAGTTTGCTTGCTTAATATGGTGATTATTACATGAAAGCCCTGGTTCATTATGAGTCATTGACGTTCTTCAAAGAAACATTATATTATTTATTGACCACGGACACCTGAATATGTCATTAGGACCGCTGAATTTGAAACTATGCAGATATGATAATGTACCTTCGTCCCCGGCAGAGTTATAACGACGCCTTTAAAATGTTAGTAATTTCTTCCCTCCGTGGCGCTCAAGATAATGTGGTTAGTATTACGACTGACTGGCTGGTATCAGGATCAATGGGCCATATGTTACTTACCCAGTAAACTCTGTGATACTACAGAAAACATGTTGAAATCTGCTTAAAACATCATACCAAATATTGCGCAAGTCAATCAATTACATTCGTTGAACATTATTAGTAATAAGTGATGAATCCAGGAAACATATATCGTTTTCTTAGTTAGTAGACCGATATAAAATAAAAGCGGGTTGAATTGGCGTTAAACTTCTTTGTTCAAATTACAACAATCGCTTAATTCAACAGTCCGGCCAAGGAGCATTGCGTGATGATCCATGATACAATTTAAAAACTGTTGAAAACGACATTACAATTACAATTAAATAGCTTATTTATTTAAATTCAATGACATTCAGTCATGGAGTAATACTTGGTTATCCAAAATACAGTTTAAAAACGGTTGAACACGGGAAATAAATTCCAATCATTCAGCTTATTTGGTTTATTTTCAATGTCCAGCCATTTGACAATGCTTTAATTGAAAACGCTGTTGAGAACTGCTTTAAAATTTCAATTTGTCAACTGATTTTGTTTATGTTCACAGTCCAGCCACGGGGCAATACATGATGATCCACATTCCTGTGGAGGCACAGCTAAAATTCGTATCAAACTATTTTAACAGAATAGTTAGCGTGCATGTTTTATCTGCAAACAAAGGTATATTCTTCGTTATTATTTTCTTTTATCTTATGTTCAGACTATCTAACATGTCAAAGCAGGGATTGTACAATTCTCTTTGTTATAGTCATCGTGAAAGACATGTTTTAGTGTATACAGTTGGTAATCGCTAGTGGAAAGGTATGCATGTTGATGGAAAAGCGGAAATTGATGAAGGATTAGGAGTTGTTATGACGATTGCCGCTGTAAACTCCTAAGCAAAAAAAAACCGCCTAGCAACGTTGACCTTTCGTTGATTTTCTCTTAAAAATGCAATTTGGAGGAATATATATTTACTGGATGACTTTGTATTTTTCAAAGTGAAACTCAATTTATATAAACTGAATTTGACTGTAGGGCCTATTGCATCATAGTGAGCAATGACTTGTTGATAGTCGTTTTAATTGGGTTTGCTGTGGATGATAAGCACTTTTAAATGAGTTATTACAGGATTTTAAATATCATCGATTATTCTAGTGTTTATGCAAGAGTGTAGAGAAATGACTGCACTGAAATATCACTGATTATTCTAGCGTTTATGCAAGAGTGTAGAGAAATGACTGCGCTGAAATATCATTGATTATTCTAGCATTTATGCCAGAGTGTGGAGAAATGACTGCGCTGAAATATCATTGATTATTCTAGCATTTATGCCAGTGTGTAGAGAAATGACTGCGCTGAAATATCTTTGATTATTCTAGGGTTTATGCCAGAGTGTAGAGAAATGACTGCGCTGAAATATCATTGATTATTCTAGCATTTATGCCAGTGTGTAGAGAAATGACTGCACTGAAATATCATTGATTATTCTAGCATTTATGCCAGTGTGTAGAGAAATGACTGCGCTGAAATATCATTGATTATTCAAGGGTTTATGCCAGAGTGTAGAGATATGACTGCGCTGAAATATCATTGACTATTCAAGGGTTTATGCCATTGTGTAGAGAAATGACTGCGCTGAAATATCATTGATTATTCTAGGGTTTATGCCATTGTGTAGAGAAATGACTGCGCTGAAATATCATTGATTATTCTAGCATTTATGCCAGTGTGTAGAGAAATGACTGCGCTGAAATATCATTGATTATTCTAGCATTTATGCCAGTGTGTAGAGAAATGACTGCGCTGAAATATCATTGATTATTCTAGGGTTTATGCCATTGTGTAGAGAAATGACTGCGCTGAAATATCATTGATTATTCTAGCATTTATGCCAGTGTGTAGAGAAATGACTGCGCTGAAATATCATTGATTATTCTAGCATTTATGCCAGAGTGTAGAGAAATGACTGCGCTGAAATATCTTTGATTATTCAAGGGTTTATGCCAGAGTGTAGAGAAATGACTGCGCTGAAATATCATTGACTATTCTAGGGTTTATGCCATTGTGTAGAGAAATGACTGCGCTGAAATATCATTGATTATTCTAGGGTTTATGCCATTGTGTAGAGAAATGACTGCGCTGAAATATCATTGATTATTCTAGCATTTATGCCAGTGTGTAGAGAAATGACTGCGCTGAAATATCTTTGATTATTCTAGGGTTTATGCCAGAGTGTAGAGAAATGACTGCGCTGAAATATCTTTGATTATTCAAGGGTTTATGCCAGAGTGTAGAGAAATGACTGCGCTGAAATATCTTTGATTATTCTAGGGTTTATGCCAGAGTGTGAGAAATGACTGCGCTGAACTATCATTGATTATTCTAGCGTTTATGCCAGAAGGTAAAGAAATGACTGCGCTGAAATATCATTGATTATTCTAGCATTTATGCCAGTGTGTAGAGAAATGACTGCACTGAAATATCATTGATTATTCTAGGGTTTATGCCAGTGTGTAGAGAAATGACTGCGCTGAAATATCTTTGATTATTCTAGCATTTATGCCAGTGTGTAGAGAAATGACTGCGCTGAACTATCATTGATTATTCTAGCGTTTATGCCAGAAGGTAAAGAAATGACTGCGCTGAAATATCATTGATTATTCTAGCATTTATGCCAGTGTGTAGAGAAATGACTGCACTGAAATATCTTTGATTATTCTAGCATTTATGCCAGTGTGTAGAGAAATGACTGCACTGAAATATCATTGATTATTCTAGGGTTTATGCCAGTGTGTAGAGAAATGACTGCGCTGAAATATCTTTGATTATTCTAGCATTTATGCCAGTGTGTAGAGAAATGACTGCGCTGAACTATCATTGATTATTCTAGCGTTTATGCCAGAAGGTAAAGAAATGACTGCGCTGAAATATCATTGATTATTCTAGCATTTATGCCAGTGTGTAGAGAAATGACTGCACTGAAATATCTTTGATTATTCTAGCATTTATGCCAGTGTGTAGAGAAATGACTGCGCTGAACTATCATTGATTATTCTAGCGTTTATGCCAGAAGGTAAAGAAATGACTGCGCTGAAATATCATTGATTATTCTAGCATTTATGCCAGTGTGTAGAGAAATGACTGCACTGAAATATCATTGATTATTCTAGGGTTTATGCCAGAGTGTAGAGAAATGACTGCGCTGAACTATCTTTGATTATTCAAGGGTTTATGCCAGAGTGTAGAGAAATGACTGCGCTGAAATATCATTGACTATTCTAGGGTTTATGCCATTGTGTAGAGAAATGACTGCGCTGAAATATCTTTGATTATTCTAGGGTTTATGCCAGAGTGTGAGAAATGACTGCGCTGAACTATCATTGATTATTCTAGCGTTTATGCCAGAAGGTAAAGAAATGAATGCGCTGAAATATCATTGATTATTCTAGGGTTTATGCCAGTGTGTAGAGAAATGACTGCGCTGAAATATCTTTGATTATTCTAGCATTTATGCCAGAAGGTAAAGACATGAATGCGCTGAAATATCATTGATTATTCTAGGGTGTATGCCAGTGTGTAGAGAAATGACTGCGCTTAAATATCTTTGATTATTCTAGCATTTATGCCAGAGTGTAGAGAAATGACTGCGCTGAAATATCTTTGATTATCCTAGCATTTATGCCAGAGTGTAGAGAAATGACTGCGCTGAAATATCTTTGATTATTCTAGGGTTTATGCCAGAGTGAAGAGAAATGACTGCTCTGAAATATCATCAGTTGTCAGCCTCTTCGACGATGCTCAAGCGTGACGTCATCAAACAATAATCTACAAGTTCTTATTACGTTTTGTCATTCGCCTTAGTAAATAATACACTATTTTAGTTGGATGTCTATTCCAGTTATAAAAGAATTAAGCTATTTATGAAATTAACAGCAGATAACTCTAAAGTTAATTATCATATGCAAGGTTTCTCTTACTGCATGACATTTTCAATTTTGAGAAACCGAATATTGGCTATTTTTAACTTATATAGTTGTTGGCTTTGGAGAAAATTAGCAGAAATCGTAAATCTGATAAACAACGAGTATATTATAAAACATAATGTATGCTATAATTCATTGATAAGTTCAAATTATGTAATGTTATTATAGAGACCAACAGTTACTGTTCTGATTGAGCATAAGCGTTTTTAGGTTCTATAGGCCCATTTGGTAGTGTACACTATATTGAATCAGTTAGCCAATACAAAGAACACACACTCTTATACTTATGAAAAATTGTAATTTTCAACTATTCAAAGTAGATATTTCACAGCCCTACGCCACTATCCCCACGTTGATGTTTCACAGATCGTTCTACACTAGGTATGTTTGATTGGTTCCTGTTCCACCTGTGAAAAGGCTGTGCATCAAATTTGAATTGATTACTTGTGACCACAAATATAATGGTATGTTTTGTTTGTTTTATTTGTTATTACCTCCTTGTTAAAACGTTACTTTATAGATATCAGAGCGATAGCACGCTTTGTTTGTTATACACCCCGCAAACAAAGTTTGGGGGGTATATAGGAATCACCCTGTCTGTCTGTCTGTCTGTCTGTCCGTATGTCCACATTTATTGTAAGCACTACTCCTCCTAAACGGCTCTATGGATTTGGTTCAAACTTTACATGAAGGTTACACATCATATGTAGATATGCATGAAGGAAGATCATACACCTCGGATTCTTCCAAGGGGAGATAATTCAACTTAGAGGTTACCTGCGAGGGACTCCTGTGCACATACCTCCACATTTATTGTAAGCACTACTCCTCCTAAACGGCTCAATGGATTTGGTTAAGACTTTACATGAAGGTTACACATCATATGTAAATATGCATGAAGGAAGATCATACACCTCAGATTCTTCCAAGGAGAGATAATTCAACTTAGAGGTTACCTGCGAGGGACTCCTCCTAAACGGCTCAATGGATTTGGTTCAAACTTTACAGGAAGGTTACACATCATATGTAGATATGCATGAAAGAAGATCATACGCCTCGGAATCTTCCAAAGGGAGATAATTCAACTTAGAAATTACCTGCGAGGGACTCCTGTGCACATACCTCCACATATCTTGTAAGTACTACTTCTCCTAAACGCCTCAATGGATTTGGTTCAAACTTTACATGAAGGTTACACATCATATGTAGATATGCATGAAGGAAGATTATACGCCTCAAATTCTTCTAAGGGGAGATAATTTAACTTAGAGGTTACCTGTGAGGGACTCCTGTGCACATACCTCCACATTTATTGTAAGCACTACTCCTCCTAAACGGCTCAATGGATTTGGTTCAAACTTTACATGAAGGTTACACATCATATGTAGATATGCATGAAAGAAGATCATACGCCTCGGATTCTTCCAAGGGGATATAATTCAACTTAGAGGTTACCTGCGAGGGACTCCTGTGCACATACCTCCACATATCTTGTAAGCACTACTCCTCATCAACAGCTCAATGGATTTGGTTCAAACTTTACATGAAGATTACACATTATATGTAGATATGCATGAAGGAAGATCATGGTAAACAAACATGTCGAACCAAGAAAACAATTAAAAATTTAATCAATATTATGTAACATTCGATATTTATTTGATCAGAAAGACATTTGGAATTTCAACAGCAAAGTAGAAACTTTACCATTGTATCCGATGCTTTGGGAGGGGAGCGGGGGGTATTCTTCAGTGAGCTTTGCTCACAGTATTTCTAGTTTTATCTGTTGTTACCTCCTTGTTAAAACAGTAGTTTAGTCATATCAGAGCGATTGCACGCTTTGTTGGTTTTATTTGTTGTTACCTCTTTGTTAAAGCAGTAGTTTATTGATATCAGAGCGATAGCATGCTTTGTTTGTTGTATGTGTTGTTACCTCCTTGTTACAACAGTACATAATTGATATCAGAGCGATAGCACGCTTTGTTTGTTTTATTTTTTGTTACCTCCTTGTTAAAACAGTAGTTTATTTATATCAGAGTGATAGTACGCTTTGTTTGTTGTATGTGTTGTTACCTCCTTGTTAAAACAGTAGTTTATTGATATCAGAGTGATAGCACGCTTTGTTTGTTATACCCCCCGGCAAACAAAGTTTGGGGGGGTATATAGGAATCACCCTGTCTGTCCGTCCGTCTGTCCGTCTGTCTGTCTGTCCGTATGTCCACATTTCTTGTAAGCACTACTCCTCCTAAACGGCTCAATGGATTTGGTTCAAACTTTACATGAAGGTTACACATCATATGTAGATATGCATGAAGGAAGATCACACGCCTCGGACTCTTCCAAGGGGAGATAATTTAACTTAGAGGTTATCTGCGAGGGACTCCTGTGCACATACCTCCACATTTCTTGTAAGCACTACTCCTCCTAAACGGCTCAATGGATTTGGTTCAAACTTTACATGAAGGTTACACATCATATGTAGATATGCATGAAGGAAGATCATATGCCTCGGATTCTTCCAAGGGCAGATAATTCAACTTAGAGGTTACCTGCGAGGGACTCCTGTGCACATACCTCCACATTTCTTGTAAGCACTACTCCTCCTAAACGGCTCAATGGATTTGGGTCAAACTTTACATGAAGGTTACACATCATATGTAGATATGCATAAAGGAAGATCATATGCCTCGGATTCTTCCAAGGGCAGATAATTCAACTTAGAGGTTACCTGCGAGGGACTCCTGTGCACATACCTCCACATTTCTTGTAAGCACTACTCCTCCTAAACGTCTCAATGGATTTGGTTCAAACTTTACATGAAGGTTACACATCATATGTAGATATGCATGAAGGAAGATCATACGCCTCGGATTCTTCCAAGGGCAGATAATTTAACTTAGAGGTTACCTGCGAGGGACTCCTGTGCACATACCTCCACATTTCTTGTAAGCACTACTCCTCCTAAACGGCTCAATGGATTTGGTTCAAACTTTACATGAAGGTTACACATCATATGTAGATATGCATGAAGGAAGATCATACGCCTCGGATTCTTCCAAGGGCAGATAATTTAACTTAGAGGTTACCTGCGAGGGACTCCTGTGCACATACCTCCACATCTCTTGTAAGCACTACTCCTCCTAAATGGCTCAATGGATTTGGGTCAAACTTTACATGAAGGTTACACATCATATGTAGATATGCATGAAGGAAGATCATATGTATCGGATTCTTCCAAGGGCAGATAATTCAACTTAGAGGTTACCTGCGAGGGACTCCTGTGCACATACCTCCACATTTCTTGTAAGCACTACTCCTCCTAAACGGCTCAATGGATTTGGTTCAAACTTTACATGAAGGTTACACATCATATGTAGATATGCATGAAGGAAGATCATACGCCTCGGATTCTTCCAAGGGCAGATAATTCAACTTAGAGGTTGCCTGCGAGGGACTCCTGTGCACATACCTCTACATTTCTTGTAAGCACTACTGAGTCAAACTGTATATGAAGGCTACACATTATATGTAGATATGCATGAAGGAAGATTTTTCTCCTCAGATTCTTCCAAGGGAAGATAAGCAAAGTAGAAACTTTACCAATGTATCCGATGCTTTGGGAGGGGAGCGGGGGGTATTCTTTAGTGAGCTTTGCTCACAGTATTTCTAGTTTTATTTGTTGATACCTCCTTGTTAAAACAGTAGTATATTAATATCAGAGCGATAGCACGCTTTGTTTGTTTTATTTGTTGTTACCTCCTTGTTAAAGCAGTAGTTTATTGATATCCGAGTGATAGCACGCTTTGTTTGTTTTATTTGTTGTTACCTCCTTGTTAAAACAGTAGTTTATTGATATCAGAGCGATAGCACGCTTTGTGTGTTGTATGTGTTGTTACCTCCTTGTTAAAACAGTAGTTTATTGATATCAGAGCAATAGCACGCTTTGTGTGTTGTATGTGTTGTTACCTCCTTGTTGAAACAATAGTTTATTGATGTCAGAGTGATAGCACGCTTTGTTTGTTTTATTTGTTGTTACCTCTTTGTTAAAGCAGTAGTTTATTGATATCAGAGCGATAGCATGCTTTGTTTGTTGTATGTGTTGTTACCTCCTTGTTAAAGCAGTAGTAAATTGATATCAGAGCAATAGCACGCTTTGTTTGTTTTATTTGTTGTTACCTCCTTGTTAAAACTAGTTTATTGATATCAGAGCGATAGCACGCTTTGATTGTTTTATTTGTTGTTACCTCCTTGTTAAAACAGCAGTTTATTGATATCCGAGCGATAGCATGCTTTGTTCTTTGTATGTGTTATTACCTCCTTGTTAAAACAATAGTTAATTGATATCAGAGCGATAGCACGCTTTGTTTGTTATACCTCAACAAAACAAAGTTTTGGCGGGGGGGGGGGGGGTATATAGGAGTCAATGTGTCGGGCTGTATGCCTGTCTGTCTGTCGGTCGGTTGGAAGCCATATTTTGTCCTGCCTATTTCTTACAAACCACTGGGTGGAATTCAATAAAATTTTACATGAAGCTTCTATACCAAGAGGATATGTGCATATCCTAAAGGGGTTACAATTTCATTATTTGTTTGTTTTATTTGTTGTTACCTCCTTGTTAAAACAGTAGTTAATTGATATCAGAGCGATAGCACGCTTTGTTTGTTTTATTTGTTGTTGCCTCCTTGTTAAAACAGTAGTGTATTGATATCAGAGCGATAGCACGCTTTGTTTGTTTTATGTGTTGTTAACTCCTTGTTAAAACAATAGTTAATTGATATCAGAGCCATATCACGCTTTGTTTGTTTTATTTGTTGTTACCTCCTTGTTAAAACAGTAGTTAATTGATATCAGAGCGATAGCACGCTTTCTTTGTTTTATTTGTTGTTACCTCCTTGATAAAACAGTAGTTTATGGATATCAGAGCGGTAGCTCGCTTTGTTTGTTGTATGTGTTGTTACCTCCTTGTCAAAACAGTAGTTTATTGATATCCGAGCGGTAGCTCGCTTTGTTTGTTGTATGTGTTGTTACCTCCTTGTCAAAACAGTAGTTTATTGATATTAGAGCGATAGTATGCTTTGTTTGTTTTATTTGTTGTTACCTTCTTGTTAAAACAGTAGTTTATAGATATCAGAGCGATAGCACGCTTTGTTTGAATGGTGTTAATGCCGCTTTCAATCGTGTTCAGTTATATTACGCAATTTTCTGGGTAATGTACCAGTACTGCTGGTCCATGTATCCTGACACCAGGTTGGTTGAACAAAGAAGGCCATAGATGAAAATGAGAATTTGAATGAATATTTGTCTGTTCGAAGAACTGTTGTTAGTTAGGACTGAAGATGTTCGCGATGACTGCCGACATACCTACAAAAGTATGTTAGGCCTACTTACCAACACTTTAGAAGATAGATTGGACTTGTTTCTATTTAAATATTTCACCCAGATACGTCTCTAGTCGTCATTATTCGGAATACAGTGAAAGTGTAGGCTTCAAATGGCAATTTTAAGTTGTTTCTGTAAAATTCTTGATGCTTGACTTAGACTTAACAACGTTTTTGTTTCTCACACAGAGTCTTTAAATATGACAATAGACGATGGCCAAAGATAATATAAACACATACATGGTGCGAGTATATTGACGTCTCTTAACTACCCACTAGCTTACCTGAGTGGAGTTGTGACCACGTGGTTTGTGACCATCGAAGAATCGAAATTTGTTCTAACATATTTCACTGAATGTATACAGGTATATATAACATTAATCTAATAGAAAAGCTTTACACATGTAAAGAAGGAATTACATTATATCATAGCGACTTGTGTACTAATCATTTTAAATAGATATCTTCGAAATTGATTTACCTTGGACTATTTTCGAGTGCTGCGGGCCGAATGGTGTATGTACATGTCTTCGGTCAATACATTTTCACATTCAGCTATACAAATGCATATCAATATATGAAATGCGTCTAGCGAATAGAAATGTGTCTAGTAAGTACGGGTATAAATACATCGGCTAAAATTTACGGATTAAATATTATGTATGTTGTATAAACCCTAACGTAGCTTCTGACAAAAATCTGATTATTTTTTGTCAAAAGGTAATAGGACTTTTGTTATCAATTCGACACAAATCAAAATTGTAAACAAATAAACCTGCTTTAATCAAAAGTTTGCATTTCCCTAACATACATGACACATATTTTAATAATTGGTTGAAAAATAAACGTTTTGTGAGATTATGAAAATGATAAGTACCATGGGGTAGGGCCATAGTAGTAACCTCATTCTGACTGTCGCCGTTTGAAGCGTAACAAATTGGCTCAAAAAAGTGAGTTAATATTTCAATAACAGTTACACTAACACACATTTTGCATACAATTCCCCATTCACTATTGCTAAATGACATTGCATAACCACGGTTCACCGAAATGCCAAACGTATGACGTGTAACGAAAGACAATTATTATGGTAAAAAAACACTGGCACTACTCCTCCAACCATGAAACAAGTGTATACATGTATACGTCACTACTCCTGCAACCATGAAACAAGTGTATACATGTAAACGTCACTACTCCTCCAACCATGAAACAAGTGTATACATGTATACGTCGCTACTCCTGCAACCATGAAACAAGTGTATACATGTAAACGTCACTACTCCTCCAACCATGAAACAAGTGTATACGTCGCTACTCCTCCAACCATAAAACAAGTGTATACATGTATACGTCGCTATTCCTCCAACCATGAAACAAGTGTATACATGTATACATCGCTACTCCTCCAACCATGAAACAAGTGTTTACATGTATACGTCGCTACTCCTCCAACTATGAAACAAGTGTATACAGGTATACGTCGCTACTCCTCCAACTATGAAACAAGTGTATACATGTATACGTCGCTACTCCTCCAACCATGAAACAAGTGTATACATGTTTACGTCGCTACTCCTCCATCAATGAAACAAGTGTATACATGTATACGTCACTACTCCTCCAACCATGAAACAAGTGTATACATGTATACGTCGCTAGTGACTGCTTGACTGCATAGTTTTTAATTTGACACCATGTTGTACGTTACGTTATTGCATGTCACATATTTTGATAACTGGTTGACAAATAAACGTTTTGTGAGTTTATTGAAATTGTAAATACCAAGTTGTCATTTTCATTCATAAGTACCATGCTTCTGCTAGGGCTGTCATATTTGGAATATAAATACACAGTATACCTTTCTTCACATTGAATGCTGAAGTTGCTGAGTGTGACCTTCGCTTTGGGATATAAAACATGGTTTAGGGTGGTTAAAGTTTAAGGGCAAGTAGCCATTTTCATTTTCATTTTTGGCTCACAAAGTGCTCAAGGTGAGTTATTGTGATGGCCTTTCCATCAAAATTGTCAAAGTTGCTATAAAAGAGGTTGTGAACACAAAGAGCCTCAATTTACTATCTTTTTTACTTTTTAGCTCACTTTTTGAGTTATTGTGATCGCCTTTTTTCCGTCGTCCATCATGCGTCATGCGTCATCCATCGACATCTTGTCCTCAGTAAGCAGTGGGTCAGTTGGGATGAAACCTCACAGAAATCATCCTCTCAATGACCTCACCAGTTTTCCCTCAATTTTTTGGGATCCATGCATAATTATTGTTTCCATGGCAACAAAACGAAAACAAATTTTAAAATTCTTCTTGCCAATTTTAAAATAATTTTGTAGAAATGTTCCTTGGATGACCCTGTATCAGATTCCTTCAAGCCATGTTGATTGGTCAAAAAACGTGCCTTATACAGCTATAGTGGAAAATTAAAAAGTCTTCTCCTCCGAAAGTGTCAAGTTAATTTTCAAATAATTTTGTTCCTTAAGTGACCCACTATCAGATTCCTTCAAGCCATGTTGATTGGTCCAACAACATGGCTGCCACAGGGCAGGGCAATTTTGCCTTATATGGCTATAGTAAAAACTAAAAAAATCTTCTCCTCTGAAACTGTGCGGCCGATTTTCATTTTTTTTTGTAGAAATGTTCCTAGGGTGACCCTCTTTCAGAAGCTTTCAAGCTATGTTGATTGGTTGAAAACTATGGCCGCCAGGTGGCGGGGCTTATATGGCTAAATAGAACAATAATAAAATCAGGTGAGCGATCCAGGGCCATCATGGCCATCTTGTTATACATATCATAAATGGGGACTTGCATGATTTTAGCATGTTTCATTGCAGAAAGTTTCACAGGTTATTGAAAACAATAATGTCCCCTGTGTTACCAATGAACGAAAAAACAAACAATTTATGTTTTTGTTTGCTTATTATACATTTGTTAGGGCAACATCAATAGTGATTCTCACAAAAAAAAATGGAATGCACCAGGAAATGTGCCCTTTAGCCTTGTCTTTTTATTTCAATATTTCGATAAGATGCATTCAGATTATTAAAGGATGTTTCTCTCATACTATCATCAATAAATAATAACCCACCGCGGTGAGTTGGTATAAAGGACATGGTTGCATAAGCATGAACAGTAATTAGAATAAACTAGTATCGTAAGATAGCAATTCAATGTTTTTGGTAACGAAAATGAAGCATTAACCATTTGTGACTTTCTTTGGTGAAAATCTTGAGTGTAAATAAATTATATCTGTTTAGCTACATTTTGAGACCTTATAGTTTTAACTGGTAAAACACCTGGTCTAGCCAGGAGTTCTGAGTTCAAATCTCAGTGGGGATAAAATGACACTGTAGCTAAATACATACAATTTAATCAATTAACTGACATTCATATTTGGTTTTAGCAAATCTAAGCACAACATCCTCATTGTGAGCTTTTGTGATAATCCTATATATCCATCATGCAACCATTCATTTAAACAACAGCTGTTTTAAAACTACTTGACAAATTTTAACTGAACTGCACAGAACTACTTGTTTGGTGTCCTCTTTCAAAATGTTCAAAGGAATAAATTCTGTGTTAAAATCTGGGAACTGCTGCATCAAAAAAGAAGTAAAATGACACAATGTTAAGGCATTCTCTTATTTCTGTATAATTTGGCAGGAAAGTTCCTTATGTAACTCTCTATCAAAAATATTCAAATCATATTGATTGGTTGAACAATATTATCCTCAGGTGGCATGAGAAAAGGAAGAAGTTGCTCGTATAATTTCAATTTCAAAGTTATAACACCAACAACGTTGCATTAATCTTCCTTTATTATGTGACCATCCATACAATGATTCAAGTCATGATATGTATTAATTAATTGTTTCAAGATAATTTGGCTGCAGAATTCATTAAGTCACCCTTAAAATGCATTATGTCAAGATAATTTGGCAAACACTTTCTTCTCTACATAAATTGTTCAAGGGATATTGATTAGTTCAAAACAATGCTGAAATGTAGCATCAGAAAAATGGTAAAATGACAAACTAAACATTTTTCCTCTTTAACTTCTTCTCTTATTTCAAGATCAGTTGGCAGAATTATTTTTTCCTCAAAGTGTTGATGCATTAATCCAGAGACATAAACATATTGTATATGTTAATGCATTTATCATGGCTTTGGGGGTAGTCCCTCAATCTTCATGGTCATACTAGGAAAATTACAAATTCACTGGTACAAGTAGTATTTGACATTCGGGTAGTAAGTTGACTCAGTTTGAACTTGAACTCTCAACCCCTGGATTGACATCTCTATCCATTATCTACTTTTGAGTAGGGGATTAAATATCTTGGGACTGAATGCACTTCCCGAAACTTTCAGAGGCTTTGCCTTAATTCATATTATTTTCTAATCAATCAAGTAAAGAGAGTTCTCTGCATTTTTAATAATATACACTCTACAGAGAATGGAACAGGCGTATCGGCTCATTTAATGAATCTGTTTTAATTCATGTCCAAATTACTTGCTTTAAGTTTTAGACTTTGTTTATATGTATTCCCCATAAGATATTCCAAAATGTATCGAACATGTATCCAGTGAGAACACTAATATTTTCTGTTCATTAAAGTATATAGTGTTTATTGCATTATTTTCTGATTAATAAAATACAATCTACAGTTTCATTTTAGGTCTCTGAAGTTTTCATAGAGTTTATACGTACATGTATACATCCTCCAAAATCCTGCTGCAATAGAGATACCGGTAAATACTACCATTGGAAAATCGGTTACTGTTTAGATATGTTTACGTCCAGTTATTTTTTAACAATCATTCTATTATAGGAGTGCTTTGTTGCCAGGTTGGAATAAATGTAATATATTTGTACCCTGTCCAACAACATGCAGCAGCCTTTTGACGTATCTGCAACAAATGATTTTGACAATATTGTGGCCTAAGTAAACATTTATTATAATGAGCAATCCATTCTGTTGCCACATGTTCGTTATATATTTCCTCTATTGTATCGGTGTTTTCAAAGACAGCTGCGGAAACTTAGATTTATGATTGTTTGATTTGGATTTCACGCCATTTTAACCATTTTAAACCAAACCACGGAGACTAGTCACAACTCGTGTATTTCTACGCTTGTTAACACCAGTTCTCCACAAAACAGTCTTTCAAAGCAACTGGCTTCTTTTACACATATAATTTTAGAGAATGACACATTATGCGTATCGCATTGACTGTTTTCAAACGTCAGAAATAATATTGACCTCGCTGGGATCTGAACTAATAACCCTTGGGTTTGTTGACAACCTGCGTCACAATGACTGAACATTCATCAGAACGTTGCTTGATAAAATGATATACGAGCCCGTGTATTTGAAATGGTACAGGTTTGCATTTCTAAAAAGTGAAGGTTCAGATCACCTTGTTCATCTGATCGGTCTCATCAGAATCTACACAAAGTGACGGAGTATTATAACAGAATTGTGTAAGTAATATGTGTAAAAGTGCATGTTCAGATCACCTAGTACATCTGATCATTCTTATCAGAATCTACACAAAGCGACGGAGTATTATATCAGAATTGTGTAAGTAATATGTGTAAAGTGTAGGTTTAGATCACCTTGTACATCTGATCAGTTTTATCAGAATCTACACAAAGCGACGGAGTATTATATCAGAATTGTGTAAGTAATATATATAAAGTGTCGGTCCAGATCACCTTTTACATCTGATCAGAATCTACACAAAGCGACGGAGTATTATAACAGAATTTTGTAAGTAATATGTGTAAAGTGTAGGTTCAGATTACCTTGTACATCTGATCATTCTTATCAGAATCTACACAAAGCGACGGAGTATTATAACATAATTTTGTAAGTAATATGTGTAAAGTGTAGGTTCAGATCACCTTGTACATCTGACTGGTTTCATCAGAATCTACACAAAGCGACGGAGTTTTATATCAGAATTGTGTAAGTAATATGTGAAAAGTGTAGGTCAGATCATCGTGTACATCTGATCGGTTTTATCAGAATCTACATAAAGCGACGGAGTATTATAACAGAATTTTGTAAGTAATATGTGTAAAGTGTAAGTTCAGATCACCTTGTACATCTGATCGGTTTTATCAGAATATACATAAAGCGACGGAGTTTTATATCAGAATTGTGTAAGTAATATGTGTAAAGTGTAGGTCAGATCATCGTGTACATCTGATCGGTCTTATCAGAATCTACATAAAGCGACGGAGTATTATAACATAATTGTGTAAGTAATATGTGTAAAGTGTAGGTTCAGATCACCTTGTACATATGATCTGTCTCATCAGAATCTACACAAAGCGACGGAGTTTTATAACATAATTGTGTAAGTAATATGTGTAAAGTGTAGGTTCAGATCACCTTGTCCATCTGATCGGTCTTATCAGAATCTACATAAAGCGACGGAGTATTATAACAGAATTGTGAAATTAATATGTATAAAGTGTAGGTTTAGATCACTTTATACATCTGATCGGTCTCATCGGAATCTACACAAGGCGACGGAGTATTATATCAGAATTGTGTAAGTAATATGTGTAAAGTGTAGGTTCAGATCACCTTGTACATCTGACCGGTCTCATCAGAATATACACAAATAAAAGCGACGGAGTATTATAACATAATTGGGTAAGTAATATGTGGAAGTTATCTTGTCCATCTGATCGGACTTATCAGAATCTACACAAGGCGACGGAGTCTCATAACATAATTGGGTAAGTAATATGTGTAAAGTGTAGGTACAGATCACATTGTCCATCTGATTGGTCTTATCAGAATATACACAAAGCGAAGGAGTATTATAACATAATTGTGTAAGTAATATGTGTAAAGTGTAGGTTCAGATCACCTTGTCCATCTGATCAGTCTTATCAGAATCTACACAAAGCAACGGAGTTTTAGATAAGAATTGTGTAAGTAATATGTGTAAAGTGTAGGTCAGATCATCGTGTACATCTGATCGGTCTTATCAGAATCTACATAAAGCGACGGAGTATTATAACATAATTGTGTAAGTAATATGTGTAAAGTGTAGGTTCAGATCACCTTGTACATATGATCTGTCTCATCAGAATCTACACAAAGCGACGGAGTTTTATAACATAATTGTGTAAGTAATATGTGTAAAGTGTAGGTTCAGATCACCTTGTCCATCTGATCGGTCTTATCAGAATCTACATAAAGCGACGGAGTATTATAACAGAATTGTGAAATTAATATGTATAAAGTGTAGGTTTAGATCACTTTATACATCTGATCGGTCTCATCGGAATCTACACAAGGCGACGGAGTATTATATCAGAATTGTGTAAGTAAAATGTGTAAAGTGTAGGTTCAGATCACCTTGTACATCTGATCGGTCTCATCAGAATATACACAAAGCGACGGAGTATTATAACATAATTGGGTAAGTAATATGTGGAAGTTATCTTGTCCATCTGATCGGACTTATCAGAATCTACACAAGGCGACGGAGTTTCATAACATAATTGGGTAAGTAATATGTGTAAAGTGTAGGTACAGATCACATTGTCCATCTGATTGGTCTTATCAGAATCTACACAAAGCGAAGGAGTATTATAACATAATTGTGTAAGTAATATGTGTAAAGTGTAGGTTCAGATCACCTTGTCCATCTGATCAGTCTTATCAGAATCTACACAAAGCAACGGAGTTTTAGATCAGAATTGTGTAAGTAATATTTATAAAGTGCAGGTTTAGATCACCTTGTCGAGCATGCTGTCCTCCGACAGCTCTTGTTATTACCATTTCCTACATTTGTATTTACAGACGTAATTTAACGCATCTACGCAGACGAAATTTGACAAGAATGTCGCAAAAAATATTGCTCATGATAATGAGCACTTCCTCTTTTTGAAACATAGTTTTAAACTCTATTAAATAATAATTCATATACTTTCGTTATTAGAGATTTCCATACAAAGTCGTCTGCTACAGATTTGGTGTATGTGGGAATGGTTTAATACATATCACTGACATCGTATTGTTCTGATTGATTGACGATTTGAAGATTCAATACGAATCTCTACATCGAGTTTCTGGTGGGGCATGTTTAATGTATACATAGAGTATGTTGAAGTTGTTAAGATTAAACATTGTTAAACATTTGAAGATAAAGAATAGACGATTTAAATGTTTTCAATAATGAATGAACACTGTGTACACGTATAATAAGACGTAATTAAGTGTGGTTGACGTCACACTACCGCCTCTAGAATGATTGGCACTATTTTCAGAATCAGTGTTTTTATTTCATTTTTTAGATTTCGTAAATATTAAATGGTACTGGTCACACAACGGGATATATGAAATTTCCTTCGGAGTGCTTGAGAACAACGTAGCACCAATACATTATTCGTATACCTGCAGTCAACTACGGATATTTGCGTTTGTTAATCGCAAAAGTTCGACAAGTCCCTTTACTAAAGCACTGATTATACTTGCTGGCAATTGAATCCCCTTTTCAAATTTATTTCGATACATTTGATAAAACTCAAATAGCATGTGTAACATTTGTTTAATGAATATATTATATATATATGTATATGTATAAATATATCAATACAAATCAGAGGAAGCAATGTGATTGTAAATAAAAAATACTATTATATCAATCTTTCTTTTCACACAATGTTTTGAACTATTACCTGCTATTGGAGACGTGGAAAGTCGGCTATGTCGCTTAAAGGGTGAACTATATTATAACTCGGTCGTCTTAACCCTTTCCAAAATATAACAACTCGGTCGTATTAACCCTTTCCAAAATATAACAACGCTGCAACCGGCGACTTTAAAAACATCGAGGAAAAAATAAAACGAGTCTCTATGCCTGAACTTATTTTCATTGTGGGTCCTACTAAATACTGCAAGGACTACAAGGACTACAAGGACTACAAGGACTAAACAAGAACTGCAAGGACTGCAAGGACTGCAAGGACTACAAGGACTGCAAGGACTACAAGGACTGCAAGGACTACAAGGACTGCAAGGACTACAAGGACTACAAGGACGGCTGTAGTATGACAAGGACAGATTACCCTGTATAGTGTAGGTACGGATCACCCTGTATGGTGTAGGTGGAGATCACCCTGTATGGCGTGGGTGCAGATCACCCTGTAGAGTGTAGGTACAGATCACCCTGTATGGTGTAGGTGGAGATCACCCTGTATGGTGTGGGTGCAGATCACCCTGTAGAGTGTAGGTACAGACCACCATGTAAAGTGTAGATGCAGAAAATAAAATACAAGGACTACAAGGACATGCAAGGACGGCTGTACAGGGTAATCTGTCCTACACCATACAGGGTGATCTGTACCTACACTCTACAGGGTAATCTGTCCTTGTCATACTACAGCCATCCTTGCATGTCCTTATAGTCCTTGTAGTCCTTGTAGTCATTGTGTAGTCCTTGTAGTCCTTGTAGTCCTTGTAGTCCTTGTAGTCCTTGCAGTATTTAGTAGGACCGTTTTCATTGAATAAAGTTGACATATGTGCCAAAGAAGAAAATTGCAGAATGTGAGAATATAATTACTCCATAATCAATGCCTACAATGTTTCCAAGAGTCATCTTCTGAAAATGTGTCGAACACGTCTGCTTGTGGGAAAAGGTTAACGATGATTTTGTCTATTATTTAAATCTATTGTTTATATGACAATAGACACCAGGCAATTATTCCAACCCTTCTGTTAGACTGAAGCCAGTCTCTAAATTTTATGGACTGATAGACGGAGAGGAAATAATTATTTATCCTCCAACAGAACATCGGCTTTGGAAACACATCGATTTCGGAATGCCCGATTTACTTTCTGTTGGCTGAATATCTATTAAAAATACTATTATGTGTGTCTTTCCATTCGCATGATTCAAGAGTACTACATAGAAGGGAAAATATATTAGCCAATATACCATTGACAGTGTTATTATTTAAGATATGGTGCTTTGGTCCGTCATGACTCGTATGTGTATTATATACATATTTACTGAATTGATGAATACAATTTACATATAAGTATCTGATATAAGGCAAGCGAAAGGTTTGTTTTCACCTGGGACTAAACATTTATAAGAACACTGAGTATAAGTTTTGAATAGAGGTATTAACAACTTCACATTTGTTCACGAGGTGTGTTTAAGTCGAATGTTACAAATGCGTTCAAACGTGCCTGCTACAGGCGGGAAAGGGATAAAGGAACAGTGCCAAATACCCATTTATTATTTACAATGTAATTATTAAATACGCTGTCATCCAAATTGGCGTGTTATCATTCCACGTATACATTTTTCAGATACCTAAAATATCGCAGATACGATACTGCTACTTACCAAAGAATAAAAGTCACATGAAATATACCAGAGAATGAAATTACAGCAGATGCACGATATATGTGAACGACACCGGTAAGGAGACGCCATGTGTATTGATAAAAATGTGTAATAAGTCATAAAAATAACAATATGCCACCTCAGAGTCAGTCTACCAAATTTCTTGCTTTTAGTTTTAGTTTTTCTATATATATGTTTTCCCAATATATTCAATATGGTAAAGAAAAGGTATATCTAGTAAGGAAATTATATTTTCTAATCGATAATGTAAAGAGAGTTCTCTGCATTATCTTCTGATTAATACAATTCACTCTACAGAGATAGGAACAGGTGTATTGTCTCTTTTCATAAAACCTTTTTAGTTACGTCCACATTGCTTACTTTAAGTTTTAGAATTTGTAAATATGCATTCCCCATATATATAAAAACATAGTCCAGCGAGGATAGTAAGTTTCATTTGTTCATTGAAGTATTGACTTTTAATGCATTTTTTTTCTGATTGATAAAATACACTATACAGTTCTATTTCCGTTCATGAAATTTCTAAATTTGATCAGTTTTCATCGAACTCACTATTTATATGTGTACATTCCCCAACAATCCTGCTGCAATGTAGATACCGGTAAATACCATCAGTGTAACATCGGTTTCTGGTTAGATATTTTTACGTCCAGTTATTTTTCAACAATCATTCTATTATATGAGTGCTTTGTTGCAAACAACAAAGTCGCCAGGTTGGAATTATGCAAACTATATGTATCCTGTCCTACAACATGCAGTAGTTTTTCCACGTATCTGCAACACATATCTTTTGACAATAGTGTGACTACATTTTCACACTTTCATACACCAGTTCTCAACAAAATAGTCTTCCGAATTAACTGGCTGCTTTTGTATATATAATGTTAGGGTATGACACCTGATGCGTATCGCATTGACTGCCGTGAAATGTCAGAAAGAATACTGACCTTGATGGGGTCTGAACTTATAACCCTTCGGTTGATTGACAACCCATGTCACTACCGAAGGTCGGTGTTGTATGTGTGTAAATGGGTTTATGTCAATACTTAAACATTTACTATCGCCGCGGCCGCATGGTAAGCTACATAGTAATATATGACTCAACATTCGTCAGAACAGTGCTTAATGAGAAGAAATATGAGCCCGTGTATGAGAAATGGTACAGGTTTGCATTTCTGAAAAGTGACGGTTCAGATCACCTTGTCCACCTGATCGGTCTTATCAGAATCTAGAAAAGGCGACGGAGTTTTCTATAAAAACAAATATGTTTAAGCTAAATAGATAGGTCTCGGATTATAAAATGCTAGCCGTTTAACCCTGAGCGCCAAGTAGGGAAAGCCTTTACTATCATGTTTTAAGTCTTTGATGTGACCAGGGTCGTATGAGGTAAAACTGTATATTCTGCAATATACCATTGACAGTTAAATATGTTAAGATATAGTGCTTTGGTCCTTAAAACTCAATTTGAATCACTGAATTCGTATATAAATGCGGATAGTTATCTAATATAAGGTAAATGGAAATTAATACGTTCATATACTGCTAATAATTCCTTAAAACACTTATGTATGAGGGAAATATATACTAAAGAATTTAGTGGTTGATCAGAAACTGAAAAATACCGCAGAAGAACGTATATTGATGTTATCACTGCGACGAAGGGTTTGGCAATTCAAACAATGACAATATTAGATCGCGCGATGTATCCTTTTCCATCTGCAGCTGACGACATTTTAAAATATTTTGACAAAATAAGTAATTTCTCATTATGAGCACATTCTTTATTTGCCAAAATGGATTAGGTTCTATTAAAAAAAGATATTTTTATTTATACAGATTTACCATATTTTGCCTGGATACTTTTCAAAGTCATCTACTGCATATTTTGGATATGTGGGAAAGGATGAACCGAACATTGCACATGCGCATGACGAGGGTACTCTCAACGAAGATAGTTTGAACAATCGTTCGTTCACAAACCAGATTGGATAATTAGGAATATCGATTAGAATAGTAGCTACAAAACTGATTCAACATGTAACGAAAACAACGAAGTAAGAGTTTATAATTATCATAGCTTATCTGATAAATTTATATAGATTGTGCACCGTTTACCTCGGATAGTTAATTTATTTTATTTTCATTTTTCCTTTTTTTTAAGTGTTTAGATAGCAACTAATGTGAAGACAAAATGTAATGCCATATAGTGTTCTTACTGAATTAAAGTCCTTTTTAGTATAAGCGTCGATTGGGGTTTTGCGCCGCTTACATCAATTGTTCACTTATATCACGGGGACCAATTCACCAACCCATTTGTTGCCTGGCTTTCGCACAACAGCACTCCACACGACATTATTTCCAAGCAACTGGCTGCTTTTCTACATAGATTGTCATCCCATTTGTGGAAGACTAAATTGCGAAAAGTCTAGATTCAGACCAGTCCGGTTTTCTGCGCAACCTGATCTGGCTTTGCACAGTTCGTTAATAAGTCGTAGAAAGTGTTATAAGAAAGTATCCATTTGGATCCATACTAAGCAGACAGGCATTGTTCCACATGTATACTAATTACGTTAAGGTTTGTTTTCCTGGAGCACCTGATAAACATTCATTATTTTAAACGTGTCTTTGCCTTTCGTTCTCAATACTTAATTATCACATACAAGTGAATGCTGGTTTACCGAACACTAGAGATATTAAACACTTGATTTATCTTTAAATTTGATTCCTTTTCGATACTGAAGACGTTTCATAATACCCAATTGATATAGTCGTCTGTTTAGAAAACATCGAAAGTAAACAATTAGAACATCAAACACAGGTAGACGACTCATGATATAAAGTTTAAGACGTTGTTAAAACATGAAAAATTGCTCGTTTCAGTAATTAATTATTATATTTAATAGAAATAGATGTTTGCAAAGTAGTCATTTGCAGAGGCTTCTAAGACCGTCTTTATCAGGGAAAGGGTTAACTTAGGTGTAGTTAAATTCATAGGTATACGATTCAACTTATTTATGATATGATTTGTTTTATATATGTATTATTTATATTTACTATTAGCAAAGTCATAATTAAGCAACTGCATGATAAAAGGTACAAGTTGGTCTTTCTGAACAATGTAGACTCAGATTATCTTGTCCACCGACTCAGTCTGATCAAAGTACGATTGTTTAATCAGTATAAAAATTTACTATAGTCTGTTTTGATAACTTAAAAGCTATTATATTAACTTGAACATTAAAGACAATTTCACCACATACAAAACATGCACATTGGAAACATCGGGGCATGAATAAACCCATTATAGATCAAATCATAATTATTAAGCACAGTCTTCTATCATAAAATACACTTGAAAACACTTATTAACATTGAGGCAAAAGCAGAAAGTGCTCAATATGAGTCATCTGATGCATAAACATCAAAACTTGTCTATATGTGAGAACAGATTAGAAAACCTTGTAAGTCAGATGGACTATATGTGAGAATAGATTAGAAAACTTTGTAACTTAGGGGAAATTGCCTGCTTGAGCAATTGCTCACTTGTAAGGGTTCTTTTACTGAAATTCTTCTTTTGCAGAGGTGGAAAAACTCGTGTGTATGAAGCAAATGCTGAATTAATCGGCTAAAACCTCAATACCTTTGTATAACCATTTCCTACTTACAGACGTATTTTAACGCATTTACAACAGACGAATTTTAACAACAATGTGGCAAAACACTTTGCTCATAATAATGAGCACTTTCTCCTTTTGAAACATAGTTTTCAAATCTATTAAATGATAATTAATATATGTTCGTTTATTTGAGATTTCCATACGAAGTCGTCTGCTACAAATTGGGTGCATGTGGGAAGGGTTTAATAAATATCACTGACATCATTGTTCTGATTGATTGACCCTTTGAAGATTCAATACGAATCTCTACATCGAATTTCTGGTGGGAGATCTTTATTGTAGACATTGAGTATGTTGAAGTTGTAAATGTCTCTTCATAACATTTTACGAAATGCGTTAAAAAAGGTTAAGCGATATGCCAATTGTCGTGTATCGAAATACAAAGCCCCGTATACTACTGTAACATCTTTTTGTATTTAAGACTAAACATCCTTAAACATTTGATGATAAAGAATAGATGATTTATTTACATTTAAATGTTTTTAATAATGAAAAAAACACTGATTACACGTGTTATAATACCTAATTAAGTGTGGTTGACGTCACGATACCGCCTGTAGAATGATTGTCACTGTTCTTCAGTATCAGGCTTTTTATTTTATTATTATAATTCGTAAATATTAAATGGTACTGGTAACAAAACCAAAAAAAGGGAATGTACTTTGGAGTGAATGCGAAAAACGTAACACCAATCCATTCCTCGTCTACGCGCAGTTTACTACGGATATTTGAATTAATCGCATAAGTTCGACACGCCCCTTTACTAAAGCACTGATTATACTTAATTAATCGCATAAGTTCGATGCGCCCCTTTACCTAAGCACTGATTATACTTGCTGGCAATTGAATCCACAATTAAAATATATTTGAATATATCTGGTAAAACGCAAATGGCATGTATAACATTTTTTTAATGAATGTGTTTTACATTTATGTATATTTATAAAATATATCAATACACACAAGAGGATACAATGGGATTGTAATACATCATGATATTATACCTATCTTTCTTTTCACACAATGTTTTCAAGTATTACCTGCTATTGGAGACGTGGAAAGTCTGCTATGTTGCAGAAAGGGTGAACTATATTATAACTCGGTCGTGTTAACCCTTTCCAAAAAATAACAACTCTGCAACAGGCGACTTTGAAAACATCGAGGAAAACTTATAAAAATGTTCTATAACTTAAAGTATTTTCATTGAATAAAATTGACAACATGGTGCCAAAGAGGAAACTTGTCGATTGTGAAAATATAAATACTCGTCGATGACTGCAATGTTTATAAAGTCGTCTGCTGAAAATGTGTCGAACACGTCTGCTTGTGGGAAAAGGTTAACGATGAGTTTGTCTTTTATTTCAATCTATTGTTTATATGACAATAGACACCGGGCGATTATTTCAACCCTTATGTTAGACTTAAATTACTGATAGATGGAAGGGAAATAATTATGTATCCTTCAACAGAACATCGGCTTAAGAAAATTATCGATCCCGGAATGCCCAATTTATATTCTGTTTGTGGAATATTTATTAAAGATACTGACATGTGTGTCTGTCCGTACACATGTGTCAAGAGTACTACATGTAAGGGAAAATATATTATCCTATATACCATTGACAGTGTTATTATTTAAGATATATAGTGCCTTGGTCCCTAATGACTCTTACGTTTATTATATACCTATTTACTGAATTGATGAATACAATTTACATACAGGTATCTGATATTAGGCAAGCGAAAAGTTATAGTTTCACCCTGAACTAAACATCCGTGAGCACACTGAATTATGAGGGTAAATAAGTACCTCTTCACTAAATATGTCAAACATATGCTGAACAAATGTAGTATATAAAAATGAAAAGAAGTATAATTATTGAATAGAGGAATTAACAATTTAACTTAGTTCACGATGTTTTGATAAGTCATCTGTTACAAATGCATTCAAACACGTCTGCAGGTGGGAAAGAGATAAAGGAACAGTGCCAAAAGCCAATTAATTATTTACAATGTAATTATAAAATATAATGTCTTCCAATTTGGCGCTTTGCCATTCCACATAAACATTCCAGAGACCCAAAATAACACAAATGCGATACTGATACTTACCAAAGAATAAAAGTGACGCAAAATCTCCCGGAGAACTAGATTACAGTAGGTGCAACACTACCGGGGCTCAGTGTTGTTTGTGTGTAAAAGGGTCTATCGCAATTAAACAGTTTTCTATCGCCACTGCCGAATGGCAAGTTACATAGTAACATATGACTGAATATTCGTCAGAACACTGCTTAATGAGAGGATATATGAGCCCGTGTATGAGAAAGGATACCAATTAGCATTTCTAAAACGTATAGGTTCAGATCACCTTGCCCACCAGAACGGTCTTATCATAATATACACAAATTGACGGAGTTTTAAATCATTATTACGTAAGTATTATGTGAAAAATGTAAATGTTGACCAAAATGAGGGGATGCTCCCCCTGATTTGTACCTATACTGTTCACGTAAGACCATTTGGACCTTTTTTGTATGAACTCATACCTACTTCTGCAATAGACCATTGATTGTGTACATAGATATGTTATGAATGGGGTCTGCCTTTGCAATGTTACACAAAACGGCGCTAGGATTGGTTAAGTCTCCAGGAAGCAAACATCGAGTGTAAATAATGAAAGCTGAAAGCTTCTTTCTAATTATGTGTAAATAAGTGTGTTTTAACTAAATATATGTAAACAAAATATGTTTAAACTAAATATATGTAAACAAAATATGTTTAAACTAATTATATGTAAACACAATATGTTTAAACTAAATAGCTAGGTCTCGGATTATAACAATCGTCATAAGTATGTGTCGGTGAAAAGAAATTCGTCATCGATATAACTTATGAGGTATTCGTCTTACGGCGCTTTCCACATGTGTTCAATGCTATTACAACGTGTCCTGATACCAGTGAGTCACATGTGTTCAATGCTATCACAGCGTGTCCTGATACCAGCGAGTCACATGTGTTCAATGCTATCACAGCGTGTCCTGATACCAGCGAGTCACATGTGTTCGATGCTATCACAACGTGTCCTGATACCAGCGAGTCACATGTGTTCAATGCTATCACAGCGTGTCCTGATACCAGCGAGTCACATGTGTTCAATGCTATTACAACGTGTCCTGATACCAGCGAGTCACAGGTGTTCAATGCTATCACAACGTGTCCTGATACCAGCGAGTCACATGTGTTCAATGCTATTACAGCGTGTCCTGATACCAGCGAGTCACATGTGTTCAATGCTATCACAGCGTGTCCTGATACCAGCGAGTCACATGTGTTCAATGCTATCACAACGTGTCCTGATACCAGCGAGTCACATGTGTTCAATGCTATCACAGCGTGTCCTGATACCAGCGAGTCACATGTGTTCAATGCTATCACAGCGTGTCCTGATACCAGCGAGTCACATGTGTTCAATGCTATCACAGCGTGTCCTGATACCAGCGAGTCACATGTGTTCAATGCTATCACAGCGTGTCCTGATACCAGCGAGTCACATGTGTTCGATGCTATCACAGCGAGTCAGTCGTGCTGCTGACCTAATAACCAAGAGCGCCAAAGAAGGAAAGCTTTTACTAACATATTTTAAGTCTTTGATGTACATTCATAAATATATCATTGACATTTTAATACATTAAGATTTAGTGCATTAGTCCTTAACTACTCAATTTGAATCACTGAATTCGTAAACAAATGTGCCTAGTTATCTAATATAAGGCAAAGGGAAATTAAAACGTTCATCTGGAACAAATAATTCGTTGAAATACTTATGTATGAGGGAAATATATACTAATTCAATATGTGTATGAATACATATATTTAAGATAGGTATCGATATCATTATTGAACCTTACTTATCTATTTTTCGCATCGTTTTTTTAACTGTTAGTTGTTGTACATTAGACATTGATAATTCAGTCTCAATGATAAGGTTTCAGTTCTACATGCAACTTTGAGTGGTATATACTCTCTGTTAATAGAAAAATCGTTTATGAAGGGCAATTTGTGCCTTAACATGAGAATAATTCAAATTTCGATCAGAAACGGCGAAGTATAGCAGAAGAATGTCTATTGATGTGAACATTGCGTCGAAGGGTTTAGCAATGTATACGATGACAATATTAAACGGCGCAATATATCCCTTTCAATCTGCAGCAGACGAAGTTTTAAAACAAATTGACAACATAAGTAATTTTTCATTATGAGCACACTTTTTATTTGCCAAAATGTATTAAGCTCTATTCAATCAAAATACGTTTACTTATACATATTTACCATATTTGGGCCTGATTTTGTTCAAAGTCATCTGCTGCATGTTTTGGATATGTAGAAAAGGGTTAACCAAACTATGCACATGCGCATGGCCAGGGTACTCTCAACGATGGATATGTTGAACAATCGTTCACAAACCAGATTGGATAGTTATGAACTTCGTTTAGAATAATAGCTACAAAACTGAATCAACATGTAACGAAAACAACGAAGTAAGAGTTTATAATTATCTAATTCTATTTTATAAATGCATATAGCCTGCACCTTTTAAAAAGAAATACCGCGGATAATTAATTGTTTTTTCAATAGGTTTCAATATTTTTTCTTTTCATGTTTCCTTTGTTTACCTCCATGTTGAGATAGCAACCAGTGTAAACACATAATGTAATGCCATATAGATTTTTTAGTGAATGAAGGTCCTTTTTAGTTAAAGCGTCGATTGATGTTTAACACCGTTTCCAACAACAGTTCAATTATATCACGGGGACCAGTTCACTAACCCATGTTTTTCCTGGCTTTCTTGCAAAAGTACTCCATACAACAAGCTATTTTTTTACATGGACAGTTATCCCATTTGTGGAATATTCATTTGTGAGTAGTGTAGATACTGATCAGTTCGCGTATCTCCCCAACCTGATCTGGCTATGCACAGTTCGCCAATTAGTGGTTGAAGAAACTTGTGTTAAGCAGTTCATTTTGGATACTTACCTTGCATGCACAGGCTGGCGTTTTTTCCTATTGTATTATAATTAAGTTAAGGTTTGCTTTCCCGAAGCACCTGTTAATGATTCATTATTATAAACGTGTCACTGAATGAAAAGCAGAAGATGCATTATTATTCTATAACAGTAACAAATTAAATATAATAAGGAATTCCTTCTTTTTGCACAATGATTTCAAATAGTATCTGCTTTGGGGGGCTATGTAAGGGTAGAATATATTATAGCTCATATAACCACCCTTTCTAATACAAAGTAAATCTGTACCAAACGACTTTAAACACATCTACCCAAAAATATAGTAGTCTTAAACCTGATAAATTAAAGTATTTTCATTGAATAGAGTTTAGAACAGTATGTTAAATGGGGAAATGTCTAAATAAAAGTATATTATATCTCCATTATCACCACAATGTTTTCAAAATATATCTTCTCGAAACGCGTAAAAATACGTAACTTGATGGAGAAGGATAAACGCTGAATTGTCTATTGTTTCTATCTATTGTATATTTGCCTATATAAACGAGGCGCGTCATGCAATTAGGAGACTTATTTGTATCTTATTTTATTTTGTTATCACACTAACCGTATTTTACGTAAAACGACGTGGAACTATTATTCTACAGCACCCTTCATACCACGTGCGAGTTGACAAGCGGACAATAAAGAGGTTCGCACAGTCTTGTCTGAGTCTTCACTGATCTCATACTGCAATTCATCACAGCAAATAAAAACTTAGATGTTCTACTGGGACTTAACTTCTCCCAGAACACTGATGTACGAGGGTAATTAAATACGTCTTCACTAAATAGGTGAATTAATTATCTTATTCACCAATCGATGTGACTGTTTAACCTTAATTATATGCAATTAGGGAAATTACAATGTATAACGTCTCTAAATAAACTCACAGTGTAACTCTTTGCTGGCTAGCGATGGTTGTCTCTAAATAAACTCACAATGTAACTCTTTGCTCGCTAGCGATGGCTGTCGCTAATCGTTGATAACCTATGCAACACGTTGAGTTGGATTCCAGATCAGACTTTACAACATTTGGGGGCTGATCTGAGATCTAAACTGATTGATATTATTGCAAGTAAAATATATTGCAGACAACGATTAAGCAGGTAAAACATATTTAGCGTGCAAAGAGTCAAGGTTCTCCAATTCGATATGATATTGTTATTGGTTTATAGTTTAACCCTTCCCTATATACAAGAATTCCACAGCAAAATACATTGAAATCATGGTTGTGGTATAAGTTGAAATTAACCAGTTTTCATGTTGCCACAATGATTGCAAAAGCAAAAGAAGCGTTAAACTGTGTCTACCTGTGGGTAGATTTTGCCGAATGTTTCGTGTATCATCATAAACGTTCCTAACATTTAGTTGTTGCACAATGAACTTTGATGATTTAATCTAAACTATTCGGATTCAATTAATTATCCTGGAATCCCTTTCAGCAATGAATACTGTTAATAAACAAACACTTCATTTTATTACGAAGATACAAATTTAAATGTTAAAACAAATGTGTAAATAGAAACACAGCTTTATATATTGATGCGATCACTGCAACGAATAGTTTGGGAATTCATACAATTATAATATCGAGACTTAACCCTTTTCCAAAAGAGGAAACTTGAAAACATATTGGCAAAGGAAAATTAATAATTATATCCTCATTTTGTCAATTTGTTCAGCTACATTAAATTGATTATACGATTCTAGTTGTTCGGGATGTAGTTTGTTTTTATATATGTATTAGTCATATTTACTAATAGCAACATCATATTAAAGCAACTCCATGATAAAAGGTACAAGTTGTCATTTCTGAACAATGTAGACTCAGATCATCTTATCGACCTGCTAATTCTTTACAAAACTACGATTATTTAAACAGTATAAACCGTACTTCGCTATGATATGCATAGTCTGTTTTGACAACATAAACCTAAAGGTTACGAGAGATGCCGTGTTCCGACACTTCGAGTAGCTGAATACAAAGCCTTGTAACACTACGGTAACACATTTTTGCATTTAAGAATTTACCTTCTTAAACATTTAAAGATAAAGAACAGACGATTTATACAAATTTTAAATGATTTCAATAATGAAACAAAAACACTGTTTATAAGTGCAAAAAGACATAATTAAGTGTGATTGACGTCACACTACCGCATCTGGATCGATTATCGGTTTTCAGTATCAGGCTTTTTTTAAATGTAGAAGTCGTAAATATGATATGAAAAGGGGACAGGTCACAAAATAGGGAATAGGAAATTTACATTGAGTGTTTTGCGAACAACGTAGAACCAACCCATTCTTCGTATATGCGCAGTTTGCTACGGGTACTTGCAAATAGTTTGTTAGACGCACTATTAATAATTCGACAACCCCTTTACTGATTGTAACTGCTGGCAATCAAATCATCATTTAAAATATGTTTAAATATATCTGTTAACACTCAAATAGCATGTGTAACTTTTGTTTAATGAACATATTATACATTTATGTATATGTTTAAATATATCAATAAAAATCAGAGGATGCAATATGAATAATAAAAAGTAATTATTATATAAATCTTTCTTTTCACACAATGTTTTCAAATAATACCTGCTATTAGAGACGTGTAAAGTCAGCTAGGTCGCGGAAAGGGTAAACTATATTATAACTAGGTCGTCTTAACCCATTCCAACATATAACAACTCTGCATCAGGCGACTTTGAAAACATCGAGGAATGAACAAAACAATTATCTACATATAAAGTTCTTTCATTGAATACGGTTAACAGAATTGTACCAACGAGGAATATTGTTGATTGTGAGAACATAATGTAACCAAGGACTGCAATGTTTTCAAAAGTCGTCTGCAAAAAACACTTCGAACACGTCTGCTTGTTGCAAAAGATTAACGATGATTTGGTCTATTATTTCAACCTATTGTTTATATGACAATAGACATCGAGCGATTATTATAATCCTTCTGTTAGACCCGAAACCATTTTCTACAGTGTATGTTCTGATTTGTTAGAGCAAATCATTTTTTATCCTTCAACAAAACATCGGCATTGGAAACACATCGATTTCGGAATGCCCGATTTACTTTCTGTTGGTGGAATATTTACTAAAAATAATGTTATGTGTGTCTGTCCATACACATGCTTCAAGGGAAAATATACCATTGACAGTGTTATTATTTAAGATATGGTGACTTTGTCCCTGATGACTCTTATGTTTATTGTATAATTATTTACTGAATTGATGAATACAATTTACATATAGGCATCTGATATAAGGCAAGCGAAAAGTTATATTTTCACCTGGGACTAAACATTTGTAAGAACACCTGAAGTATTGGGATTACTAAGTTCTTCCTCAGTAAATATGTCAAACATATGCTGAACAAATGTAGTGTATAAAACTAATTGATTGATTGGGGTTTAACGCCGTTTTTAACAATTCCTCAGTTATATCACGGCGGCCAGTTCATCTACTCATACAATTCCTGGTTTTCTCACACCAGTACTCCACACAACAATCTTCCCAAGCAACTGGCTGCTTTTCCACATAGACTTAGCCCATTGGTGGAAGACGAATGACGCATGTTGCATTGACTTTTGTCAATCGTCGTCCATGTAATTTGACCACACAAAATTTGACCACAGTGCATGTTGACCACTGGTAATTTGACCACAGTAATTTGACCACATGGTAACTTGACCACAGTAACTTGACCACAGTAATTTGACCACAGTAACTTGACCACGGTAAGTTGACAACAGTAACTTGACCACAGTAATTTGACCACAGGAAGTTTACAAGGGTCTACTTTGGACAAGTTTACAATAGTTAAATAAACTATATGACGTCAGCACGAACATTCGATATTTACCTGAATGATCGAATGAAATTATGTATTTTCGATATTAGTTTTGGAATAAGTCCTTTCACATTTCGTCCACAATTTTACCACTATAACATTATGTTTCAGTGTATTTATCTGTTGTATACTAGACCCCTGTACACTTTATGTGGTCAACGTACTGTGGTCAAGTTGCTGTGGTCAACTTACCGTGGTCAAGATACTGTGGTCAATTTACTGTGGTCAAGTTACTGTGGTCAATTTTTCTGTGGTCAAATTATACAGTGGTCAACTTTCCTGTGGTCAAATTACTGTGGTCAAAATGTGTGTGGTAAATTGTTCTGTGGTCAAGTTACCGAGTACCGCCTGTGCACCATTTACCTCGGATAGTTAATTTATTTTATTTTCATTTTTCCTTACTTTATATCGTGTTTAGATAGCATCCAGTGTGAAGACAAAATATAATGCCATATTGTGTTCTGACTGAATTTAAGTCCTTTTTAGTTTTAGCGTCGATTGGGGTTTTGCGCCGCTTACATCAATTGTTCAGTTATATCACGGGGACCAGTTCTCCAACCCATGTGTTTTCTTGATTTCGGACACCAGCACTACACACAACATTATTCTCAAGCAACTGACTGCTTTTATACAAAGAATGTTATATCATTTGTAAAAGACTTATTTGCGAAAAGTCTAGATTCAGATCAGTCCGCGTTTCTGCGCAACCTGATCTGGCTTTTCACAGTTCGTCAATGAGTCGTAGAAACTGTTATAAGAAAGTATCCATTTGGATCTATACTAAGCAGACAGTCGCTGTTCCACATATATAATAATTACGATAAGGTTTGTTTTCCTTGAGAACCTCATGAACATTCTTTATCTTAATCGTGTGTTTGCTTTTCGTTCCCTGGTTTACCGAACACTAGAGATATTGAAATTCGATTTCTTTTCGATATTGAAGACGTTCCATAATACCCAATTCATATAGTCGTCTGTTTAGAAAACATCGAAAGTAAACAATTAGAACTTCAAAAACAAGTAGACACTAAAGTTTAAGACGTTATAAAAACATGAGAAATTGCTCGTTTCAGCAATTAATTATTATATTTAATAGAAAAATATTTTCCAAAGTAGTCATTTGCAGAGGCGTCTAAGACTGTCTTTATCAGGGTTTAAATCAGACTTAGTTAAATTCAGAGATATACGATTCAAGATATTTATGATATAGTTTGTTTTATATATGTATTAATCATATGTACTAATAGCAAAGTCATAATTAAGCAACTGCATCATAAAAGTTACAAGTTGGCATTTCTGAACAGTTGAGTAGACTCAGATAATCTTGTCCATCGGCTCAGTCTTATCAAAAGAGCGATTGTTTAAATAATATAAACATTTTCTTGTTGAGATATCCATAGTCAGTTTTGATAAATTAAAAGCTGTTATATTAACTTGAACATTAAAGACAATGTGACCACATACAAAACATGCATATTGAAAACATCTAGGCATGAACAAACCCTTTATAGATCAAAGCATAATTATTTAGCACACTGTTATATCATTAAATACACTGGAAAACACTTAATAACATTGAGGCAAAAGCAGAAAGGGCTCATTATGATTCAACTGATGCATAAACATCAAAACTCGTCTATATGTGAGAACAAATTAGAAAACATTGTAAGTCGGACGGACTATATGTGAGAAAAGATTAGAAAACATTGTAACTTAAGGGAAATTGCTTGTTTGAGCGATTCCTTACTTGTATGGGCAAAACACATTGCTCATAATAATGAGCACTCTCTCCTATTGAAACATATTTTTCAAATCTATTAAATAATAATTCATGTATTTTCGTTTATTTGAGATTTTCATACGAAGTCGTCTGCTACAAATTGGGTGCATGTGGGAATGGTATAATAAATATCATTGACATATTTTTATTCTGATTGAATGACTCTTTGAAGATTCAATACGAAACTCTACATAATATTGTTCTGATTGATTGACTCTTTGTATATTCAATACAAATCTCTACATCAAACTTCTGATGGGACATGTTTAATGTAGACATTGAGTATGTTGAACTTTTAAATGTCGCTTCATAATATTTTACGAATTGCGTTACAAAAGGTCAATCGATATGCCAATTGTCAAAATACACTTTATACTACTGTACCTTAACATCTTTTTGTCTTAAAAACTAAACATCCTTAAACATTTGAAGATAAAGAACAGACGATTTATACACATTTAAATGTTTTCAATAATGAATGAACACTGTGTACACGTATAATAATACGTAATTAAGTGTGGTTGACGTCACACTACCACCTCTATAATGATTGTCACTTTTCTTCAGAAACGGGCTTTTTATTTTATTTTTAGAATTTTCGTAAATATTAAATGGCACTGGTCACAAAACAAGAGATAGGGAATGTACTTTGGAGTGCTTGCGAACAACGTAGAACCAATCCATGGTTCGTCTACGCGCAGTCTACTACGGATATTTGAATTCGTCTATTGCATAAGTTCGACAGGCCCCTTTACTAAAGCACTGATTATACTTGCTGGCAATTGAATCCACATTTAAAATATATTTGAATACATCTGTTAAAACTCAAATGGCATGTATAACATTTTGTTAATGAATATATTATACGAAAAAACCCCATGAATGGGTTTTTTCGCTTATAGTTAACGGGCGTGAGATTTTTTTTTTTTTTTTCAATAACCCATGAAGCTTTCTGAAATGAAACTGAACAAAATCCATGGGGGCCGCCATTTTGGATATGTATAAAAAGCAGACGTGAAACACAGATTGAAAATTATTGTCGGCTTTTTAATCATTTTTTTTAAAATCGGTATTTTGGGTATGTATAAAATGAGCAGAAAAACACGGATTGAAAATTATTGTCGTATTTTTAATCAATTTTTTTAAAATCGATATTTAAGATCATAAAAGTGCTGGAATTAACATTTGTACGAAAAGTTAAAAATAAATGGAAATCTATAAGAAATATGTCAAAAAACGACAGCATTAGCCTTCTACGCCCGAAACTAAATTTTGACTGTATCGTAGCCAAAGAAGGACGTGACGTCATTTCCGTTACACTTCATCTTGGCGTAACGTCAATGGAGCGACGTCGTTTCCCGCAAAAAAGTGGTACATGAAGACCCCAGATTCCTATACATGAGCTATTGACTCAATCATTCAAAGTATAATTATTTATCAAACATTGTGGCAAAAGGATAACTTTCTCATAAGGAGCAATTGTTCTTGTTGCGACAATCTTTTCCTAAATCATAGGCCTCAGAAACCGTCTCTAATAGGGAAAGAGTTTAGCAGAAATGTGACCCCTTACATAATTTGTTCCAGTCATATTGACTGCTTGAAAAAGGCAGTCGCCAGGTGGCATCAGAAAAGGGCTGATCTATTTGCTTCTTTAATGTAGGTGATCGATTAAGGATCATCTTGGCCCTCATGTTTTAGCCTCGTTCATTATAAATGTATTCCTTGATTTTCTGAAAGTCTTTACTTTATTATTTTTTGTTCGTAATAATAGACGACAGCAATACGAATTGCAAATATGTTTTGATAATGCAAGACACATGCCATTAACATTATTATTGTCTAGTCAATTACTTATAAATCCTTATTTATGGCCAAAATATGCTCTTAAATTTTTGTTTATAATTATCTTGCGTTTTTTTCGTAAATAGGTAGCACCTATAGATATATTACATTTATGTATATTTATAAATATTTCAATACAAACAAGAGGGTACAATGTGATTGTAAATAAAACATAATATTATACATATCTTTCTTTTCACACAATGTTTTCAAGTATTACCTACTATTGGAGACGTGGAAAGTCGGCTATGTTGCGGAAAGGGTGAACTATATTATAACTCGTCTTCACTCTTTCCAAAATATACCAACTCTGCAACAGGCGACTCTGAAAACATCGAGGAAAACTTATAAAAATGTTCTATAACTTAAAGTATTTCCATTGAATAAAGTTGACAATATGGTGCCAAAGAAGAACCTTGTCGACTGTGAGAATATAAATACTCGTCAATGACTGCAATGTTTATAAAGTCGTTTGCTGAAAATGTGTCGAACACGTCTGATTGTGGGAAAAGGTTAACGATGAGTTTGTCTTTTATTTCAATCTATTGTTTATATTACAATTGACACCGGGCGATTATTCCGACCCTTATGTTAGACTGAAGCCAGTCTCTAAATTGTATGTACTGATAGACGGAAGGGAAATAATTATTTATCCTTCAACAGAACATCGGTTTAAGAAAAACATCGATCCCGGAATGCCCGATTTATATTCTGTTTGTGGAATATTTATTAAAGATGCGGACATTTGTGTCTGTCCGTACAAATGTGGGAAAATATATTATCCTATATACCATTGACAGTTGTATTATTTAAGATATAGTACCTTGGTCCTTAATGACTCTTACGTTTATTATATACCTTTTTACTGAATTGATGAACACAATTTACATACAGGTATCTGATATAAGGCAAGCGAAAAGTTATATTTTCTCATTGGACTTAACATTCGTGAACACACTGAAGTAAGAGGGTAAATAAGTACCTCCTCACTAAATATGTCCAACATATGCTGAACAAATGTAGTATATAAAAATGAAAAAAACTTAGTTCACGATGATTTTATAAGTCGTCTGTTACAAATGTGTTCAACCGCATCTGCTGCAAGCGGGAAAGAGATAAGGGAACAGTGCCAAGAGCCCATTAACTATTTACAATGTAATTATAAAATATAATGACGTCCAATTTGGAGTGTTGCCATTCCATGTATACATTCGAGAGACCCAGAATAACAGAGACGCGATACTGGTACTTGCCAAAATATAAAAGTCACGCAAAATATCTTAGAGAACTAGATTACAGTAGGTGCAACACTACCGGGGCTCAGTGTTGTTTGTGTGTAAAAGGGTCTATCGCAATTAAACAGTTTGCTATCGTCGCTGCCGAATGACAAGGTACATAGTGACATATGACTGAACATTCGCCAGATCATGGCTGAATGAGAGGATATATGAACACATGTATGAGAAAGGATACCAATTGGCATTTCTAAAAAGTGTACGCTCAGATCACCTTGCCCATCAGAACGGTCTTATCATAATCTACACAAGGTTACGGAGTTTTCTATCATTATTATGTAAGTAATATGTGAAAAATGTAGATCTTGACTAGAATGAGGGTATGCTCCCGCTGATTTGGACCTAGAATGTTCAATTAAGACAATTTGTACCTTTTTGTTTATGAACCCATATCTTCAATTGCTGTGTAAATAGATAGGTGATGAATGGGGTCTGTATTTGGAATGTTACACAAAACGGCGCTAGGATTGGTTAAGTCTCCAGGAAGCAAACGTCGAGGGTAAATAATGAAAGCTGAAAGCTTGTTTCTAATTAGATGTAAACAAATATGTTTAAACTAGATGTAAACAATTATGTTAAAACTAAATATATGTAGACAAAATATGTTTAAACTAAATAGATAGGTCTCGGATTATAACAATCGTCATAAGTATGTGTCGGTGATAATAAATTCGTCATCGTTATGACTTATGAGGGATTCGTCTTACGCCGCTTTACACATGTGTTCAATGCTATCACAGCGTGTCCTAATACCAGCAAGTCACATGTGTTCAATGCTATCACAGCGTGTCCTAATACCAGCAAGTCACATGTGTTCAATGCTATGAAAACGTGTCCTAAAACGAGCGAGTCACATGTGTTCAATGCTATCACAGTGTGTCCTGATACCAGCGAGTCACATGCGTTCAATGCTATCACAGCGAGTCCTGATGCCAGCAAGTCATATGTGTTCAATGCTATCACAGCGTGTCCTGATACCAGCGAGTCAGTTGTGAAAGCTTTTACTAACCTATGCTAAGTCTTTGATGTACATTCTGCAATATACCATTGACATTTTAATACATTAAAATATAATGCATTCATCATTAACTACCGAATTTGAATCACTAAATTCGTATACAAATATGCATAGTTATCTAATATAAGGCAAATGCAAATTAAAACGTTCATCTGGGACAAACGATTCATTAAAACACTTATATATGAGGGAAATATATACTAATTCAATACGTTTATGAATACATATATTTAAGATAGGTATCAATTACATTATTGAACCTTACTTATCCATTGTTCGCATCGTTTTTTAATTGTTAGTTGTTGTACAATGGACATTGATAATTCAGTCAAAAGGATAAGGTTCCGATTTTACGTAAACCTTTGAGTGGTACTCCTTAATAGAAAAAAATGTTTATGAAGGGTAATTTGTGCTTTAATCTAAGAAGAATTTAAATGCCGATCATAAACTGTAAAATACAGCAGAAGAATGTCTATTGATGTGATCATTGCGGCGAAGGGTTTAGCAAGTCATACAATGAATACATTAAACGGCTTGATGTATCCGTTTCCATCTACAGCAGTCGCATTTGAAAACAATTTGACAAAATCAGTAATTGCCATTAAGAGCACATTCTTTATTTGCCCAAATATATTAAGCTCTATTTAATTACTTTGATTTATACATATTTACCATATGTTCCGCCTAGTTCTTTTTCAAAGTCATCTGCTGCATGTTTTGAATATCTGGGAAAGGATAAACCGAACATTACACATGCGCATGAGCAGGGTACTCTCAACGATAGATATTTGGAACAATCGTTCACAAAACAGATTGGATAATTATAAACTCCGATTAGAGTAATAGCTACAAAACTGAATCAACATGTTACAAAAACAATAAAGTAAGAGTTTATAATTATCATATCATATTTCATAAATAAATGCATATAGCCGTTTACTATTTACCTCGGATAGTTTATTTAGCTGCAATATGTTTTATCAATTTTTATTTTCATTTTTCCTTATTATCTGTCATGTTTAGATAGAAACCAGCGTAAACACATTATGTAATGTCATATAATTATCTTACTGAATTAAAGTGTTTCTAGTTATAGCGTCGGTTGGGTTTTTGCGTTATATCACGTGGACCAGTTCACCATCCCAAGTGTCGTGGCTTCCGCACACCAGCACTCCACACAACATTATTTCCAAACAACTTGCTGCTTTTCTATATAGACTTTTATCCCATTTGGGGAAGACTCATTTGCGAAAAGTCTAGATTCAGATCAGTCCACGTATCTGCGCAACCTGATCTGGCGATGCACAGCCCGTCAATTAGACGTAGAAGAAACCTTTATAAAGCCATAACCATTTGGATACATAGCAAACAGGCGTTGTTTCACATGTATAATAATTACGTCAAGTTTTTTTTTTCTAGAGCACCGGCTAAACATTCGTTATCTTAAACGTGTCTTTGCTTTTCGTTTCCAATAATTAATTATCACACACTCTTGACTGATGGTTTACCGAACACTATATGTATTGATCACTAGATGTATTGAACACTAGATGTATTACACACTAGATGTATTGAACACTAGATGTGATGTATTGAACACTTGATGTGATGTATTGAACACTAGATGTGATGTATTGAACTTTTGATGTGATGTATTGAACACTAGATGTGATGTATTGAACACTAGATGTATTGAACACTAGATTGATTGAACACTAGATGTATTGAACACTAGATGTATTAAAAACTAACTGTGATGTATTGAACATTAGATGTGATGTATTGAACACTAAATGTTTTGTATTAAACACTAGATGTATTAAACACTAGATGTATTGAACACTAGATGTATTAAACACTAAATTTATTGAACACTAGATGTATTGAACACTAGATGCATTGAACACTAGATGTGATGTATTGAACACTATATGTGATGTATTGAACACTAGATGTATTATACACTAGATGTATTGAACACTAGATGTGATGTATTGAATACTAGATGTATTGAAAACTAGATGTATTGAACACAAGATGTTTTGAACACTAGATGTATCGAACACTAGATGTATCGAACACTAGATGTATTGAACACTAGATGTGATTTATTCAACACTATATGTAATGTATTGAATACTAGATGTGATGTATTGAACACTAGATGTGATGTATTGAACACTAGATGTGATGTATTGAACACTAGATGTGATGTATTGAACACTAGATGTATTGCACACTAGATGTATTGAACACTAGATGTATTGAACACTAGATGTATTGAACACTAGATGTTTTGAACACTAGATGTATTGAACACTATATGTATTGAACACTAGATGTATTGAACACTAGATGTATTGAACACTAGATGTATTGAACACTAGATGTATTGAACACTAGATGTATTGTACACTAGATGTATTGAACACTAGATGTATTGAACACTAGATGTATTGAACACTAGATGTATTGAACACTATTTGTATTGTACACTAAATGTAAAGAACACTAGATGTGATATATTGAACATTAGATGTATTGAACACTAGATGTATTGAACACTATATGTATTGAACACTAGATGTATTGAACATTATATGTATTGAACACTAGATGTATTGAACACTAGATGTATAGAACACTAGATGTATTGAACACTAGATGTGATGTATTGAACACTAGATGTGATGTATTGAACACTATATGTATTGAACACAAGATGTATTGAATACTAAATTTATTGCCGTATTCTATTTCATTCCGATATTCAAAACAATACTATGGTTTGCCTGAAAGTATAACGTTAATGTTACAAAACGTATCCGAGTAAACCGTAATAGGTTTTTACAATTATTAATATGAAGGTCATTTTTGTTCGAACACCCACTGAACAGTAAATTTATCCTTTCCAACGTGTATATTTATTTGAAATATGAACAGAAGAAGACATATGAAGGGAGAATTGATGAGCCATTTCCGATTTAGCCAAAACATTTTCAGCTTTATTCCATAAGTAAACGTTCATGTATAGCTATTAACCATAGCATTGTCTCTATGTTCTCAGTATCGCCTGCTGTAGATTGATTGTATAAGAGATAGCCTTAAGGACAATCTGATCACTTTTAAAGTTCACTTCATGTTGTCTGAGTTTACAATCATCTCAGGAAAAAAGTTGGAAGATTAAATAACAATTAAAGTCTATACAGTTGTGGAAAAAGATCCGCTCGTTTCGTTCAATGTCTCCTCTTTGCATTTTGTTGTTTGCTGCACTTTACCGAATATTGTGTATATCAGAGAAAGGGTTCAATCCAGTGTCATAAAGAAATCACGTGTGCTTATTGAAGACATTCCATAATACCCAATTCATGAAGTCGTCTGCTTAGAAAACATCGTAAAGTAAACAATTAAAATGTCAAACAAGTAGACGACTTATGATACACAGTTTAAAACGTTGTAAAAACGTGCGAAATCGCTCGTATGAGCAATTAATTATTATATTCAATATACAAAGATGTTTCTAAAGTAGTCATTTGCAGAGGCATCTAAGACCGTCTTTATCAGGAAAGGGTTAACTAAGATCTAGTTACATTACTGTATTTTGTTTATATTAATCTTTTTCATAGATATAAGATTCTAGTTGTTCATGATGTAGTTTGTTTTTATATATGTATTAGTCATATTCATTAATAGCGAAATCATATTTAAGGAACTCCATGATAAAATGTAAAAGTTGGCATTTCTGAACAGTGTATACTCTGATCATCTTGTCGACATGCTAACTTTTATCAAAAGTACGATTATTTAAACAGTATAAACCTTTCCTTCCTGTTTCATTCATAGTCTGTTTTGACAACATAAACCTAAAGGTCACGACAAATGCCGTTTTCCGACACTTCGAGTAGCTAAATACAAAGCCTCGTAACACTACGGTAACACATTTTTGCCTTTAAGAATTTACCTTCTTAAACATTTAAAGATAAAGAACAGACGATTTATACAAATTTAAAAGATTTCATTAATGAAACAAAAACACTGTTTATAAGTGCAAAAAGACATAATTAAGTGTGATTGACGTCACACTACCGCATCTAGAGCGACTATCAGTTTTCAGTATCAGGCATTTTTTTTGTATTTAGAAGTCGTAAATATGTAATGGGACAGGTCACTCAATAGGGAATAGGACATTTACATTGGAGTGTTTTACGAACAACGTAGAACCAACCCATTCTATATGTATATGCGCAGTTTACTACGGGTATTTGCAATTCGTTTGTTAAACGTAAAAACAATCAAATCATCATTTAAAAAAAAAAATATATATATTTAAATCTATCTGTTAACACTCAAATAGCATGTGTAACTTTTGTTTAATGAACATATTATATGTATATGTTTAAATATATCAATAACAATCAGAGGATGCAATGTGAATAATAAAAAATAATTATCATATAAATCTTTCTTTTCACACAATGTTTTCAAATAATACCTGCTATTAGAGACGCGTAAAGTCAGCTATGTTGCGGAAAGGGTAAATTATATTATAACTAGGTCGTCTTAACCCATTCCAAAATATAACAGCTCTGCAACAGGCGACTTTGAAAACATCGATTAATGAACAAAGCAATTATCTACATTTTAAAGCATTTTCATTGAATATGGTTAACAAAATTGTACCAACGAGGAACATTGCCGATTGTGAGAATATAATATAATCAACCACTGCAATGTTTTAAAAAGTCGTCTGCAAAAAACACTTCGAATACGTCTGCATGTTGTAAAAGATTAACGATGATTTTGTCTATGATTTCAACCTATTGTTTATATAACAATAAACACCTGGCGCGATTATGCTAACCCTTCTGTTAGATTGAAACCAGTCTCTATAATGTATGTACTGATTTGTTAGAGCAAATTATGATTTATGCTCCAACAGAACATCGGCTTTGGAAACACATTGGTTTCGGAATGACTTTCTGTTGGTCGAATATTTATTAAAAATACTTTTATATGTGTCTGTCCATACACATGTTTCAAGAGTACTGCAGTAGAAGGGACAATATATTAGCCAATATACCATTGACAATGTTATCATTTAAGATATGGTGTCTTGGTCCCTGATGACTCTTATGTGTATTGTATACCTATGTATTGCAATGATGAATACAATTTTCATATAGGTATCTGATATAAGGCAAGCAAAAAGTTGTATTTGCACCAGGGACTAAACATTTATAAGAACACTGAAGTAAGAGGATAAATAAGTACTTCCTCAGTTAATATGTCAAACATATGCTGAACAAATGTAGTGGATAACAATGAAAGAAAGTATAATTATTGAATAGAGGTATTAACAACTTCACACTAATTTGTTCACGAGGTGTGTATAAGTCGTATGTTACAAATGCGTTCGAACGTGTCTGCAACAGGCGGGAAAGGGATAACGGAACAGTGCCAAATATCCATTTATTATTTACAATGTAATTATAAAATACGATGTCGTCCAATTTGGCGTATTGCCAGTCCACGTATACATTTGCAGATATCTAAAATATCGCATATGTGATACTGTTACTTACCAAAGAATAAAAGTGACATGAAATATCCCAAAGAACGATATTACAGCAGGTGCACGATATCTGTGAACGAAACCGGCAAGGAGACGGCATGTTTTCGTAATACTTATGTGTGATAAGTCATAAAAATAACAATGTGTAACCTCAGAGTCAGTCTTCCACATTTCTTGCTTTTAGTTTTAGGTTTAATTTTTCTATATATGTTTTCAAAATATATTCAATATGGTAAATAAAACGTATATCTAGTGAGGAAATTATATTTTCTAATCGATTATGTAAAGAGAGTTCTCTGCATTATTTTCTGATTATTAAAATTCACTCTACAGAGATAGGAACAGGCGTATCGTCTCTTTTCATAAAACCTTTATAATTACGTCAAAATTGCTTACTTTAAGTTTAAGAAATTAAAAAACAATATGCATTCCCCATATATATAAAAAAGTAATCCAGCAAGGATTGTAAGGTTATTTTTTTCCTGATTGATAACATACACTATACAGTTTTATTTTCGGTCCCTGACATTTCTAAATTTGATCAGTTTCCATCGAACTCACTATTTATATGTGTACATTCACCAACAATTCTGCTGCAATGTAGATACCGGTAAATACCATCAGTGTAACATCGGTTTCTGGTTAGATATGTTTACGTCGAGTTACTTTTCAACAATCATTATATTATATGAGCGCTTTGTTGCAAAACAACAAAGTCGCCAAGTTGGAATTATGCAAAACCAGTTCTCAACAAAACAGTCTTTTGAAGCAACTGGCTGCTTTTTCACATAGAATGTAAGTGAATGACATATGATGCGTATCGCATTGCCTGTTGCCTGTTGTGAAATGTCAGAAAGATTATTGACCATGCTGGGGTCTGAATGTTTAACCCTTGGGTTGATTGACTACCCGCGTGACTACCGGGGCTCGGTGTTGTATATGTGTAAAAGTGTTTATCGCAAATACTTAAACAGTTTACTATCACCGCTGCCGAATGGTAAGGTACATAGTAACATATGACTGAACTTTTGTCAGAACACTGTTTAATGAGAGGAATTACGAGCCCGTGTATGATAAATGGTACAATATGGCATTACTGAAGTGTAGGTTTATATCACCTTGTCCAACTGATCGGTCTTACAAGAATCTTCACACGGCGAGGGAGTTTTCTATAAACAATTAGAACATCAAACACAGAAGACGACTTATGATACAAAGTTTAAAACATTGTAAAAACATGAGTATTCGCTCGTTTAAGCAATACTTATCATATCAAATATAATAGAATAGAACTTTGTAAATCAGTCATTTGCAGAGGCTTCTTAGACCGTCTTTATCAAGGAAAGGTTTAAATTAGATTTAGATAAATTCGGAAATTCAATTTGTTTACGATATAGTTTGTTTTAATTATGTATTAATCATATTTACTAATAGCATAGTCATAATTAAGCAACTGCGTGATAAAAGGTACAAGTTCGCATTTCTGAACAGTGTAGGCTCAGATAAGCTTATCCACCGGCTCAGTCTTATCAAAAGTACGAGTGTTTAAACAGTATAAATATTTCCTCGTTAAGATATCCAGTCTGGGAAAAGTTAAAAGCTTTTATATTAACATGAACATAAAAGACAATTTCACCACATACAAAACATACACATTAAAACATCTGGACATAAAACAAAACCTTCATAAATCCAAGCATAATTGTTTAGCACACTGTTCTACCATGAAATACACTTGAAAGCATTGTGGAAAAATCAGAAATTGTTCATTATGAGTCATCTGATGCATAAACATCAAAACTCCTCTATAAGTGAGAACAGATAAGAAAACATTGTAAGTCAGAAAGAAATGCTGGCTTGAGCAATGCATTACTTGTATGGGTTTTTTATCTGAAATTCTTCTTTTGCAGAAAAATATATTGTATGAAGGAAAAGTTAAATTAATCGGCTAAAACATCAGTACCTTTTTTGTAACACTTTCCTATTTACAGACGTATTTTAGCGCATCTACAGCAGACGAATTTTGACAATAATGTAGCAAAAAAACATTGCTCATAATAATGTGATTTTTCTCCTTTTGAAACACATTTTTCAGTTCTATTAAACAATAATTCATATATGTTCGTTTATTTGAGATTTCCATACGAAGTCGTCTGCTAAAAAGTGGGTGCATGTGAGAAGGGTTTAATAAATATCACTGACATTGTTCTGATTGACTGACCCTTTGAAGATTCAATACGAATCTCTACATTATATTGTTCTGATCGATTGACCCTTTTAAGATTCATGTATGTTGAAGTTGTAAATGTCTCTTCATAACATTTTACGAAATGCGTTAAAATAGGTCAAGCGATATGCCAATTGTCGTGTATCGAAATACAAAGCCCCGTATACTAATGTAACAGCTTTTTATATTGAAGACTTAACATCCTTAAACATTTGAAGATAAAGAATAGACGATTTATACACATTTAAATGTTTTCAATAATGAATGAACACTGTTTACACGTATACTAATACTTAATTAAGTCTGGTTGACGTCACGATACCGCCTCTATAATGATTGTCACTTTTATTCAGTATCTGGTTTTTGTGGCGATTGGTTTGACAATCGCCACAATGCTAACAGAAACAACAACAACGAAAAATATTTCCATAGTCGGTTTTGAACAATCGGTTGATATTTGTTTTCCTTACTGCAAACTAATTTACTCACATCCGTTATAGTTCCATCATTGATGCAGAGACGTGATAAATAATAATTATGTCAGTGCGACTTTGGTACCGGATTGTTACTAATATTTGAGTTTTATCGAGACAGTATCTACATAGAGTTAAACTATGTAAATATTATCTTCGTCATGATTGGGCAGATAATAAATATCATTGCGCGTTCTATCTGCCTTGCAAATAAGGCCAATAACTCTGATGATACTCAAATCTGGAAATTCCAAAAGGTTCTATAAATAGCGCGCTACACTGGTTATCTCAATATTATAAACGCTTTATTTTGTAGTTGTTTAAATATATGAAAGCGTCTAGATGATAAGACTGGTTTACAAAGGTTTAAAGGACACACGATGTCAGTGTGAACACACGTTATGTATACACGTCTGCACGTTTTAGCGTCAATTAGCAATCAATGCTGAAAGTGTAGCCTAATTTAGTTTGGAGATCGAGCATTATAATATATGCCTATATTTTTATGAATTGAACAGTTTGACCAATAGTGAAATTGTGCTTTTTGAGCATGTTTGTGTTTGTTTTTGCACTTACATTTTTCGAAGCAGTTTAACAACCTCAGATACATATAAATATACCCAATCATGCAATGTGAAGGGACTAAATTGAACAGACCTGTTTAATATCGGACATCATTGAAACAAACACCAAACTAATGGATACGGTTTTCTCTCTTTCCTTGATAATTTAGTTATTTCTAAAGTGTACAAAATATTTTATCTTAATATGGCCCAGCGACCTGGTGATGAACATGTGATTACCCGAACAATTTAGATTACAAATAGCCATTCTAATGAGCTAAAACGGTAGTCTATCGAGAGCCAACTAGATTTGGAATGGCCTAATTTTGAACACATCACGACCAATTTCAGAACGTAACTAAAAAATCACCAAGACAACATTATGGCAAACTAACATTATTCTACTGTCAAAAGATGCAGGGTTCATATATTCTCAAATGTACCCGCACCAGAATCATCGCAAGCCCTACACCGATATACTGCTTGTTACATTGCAGGATTTTCCATACGATCGCCACTACAGTGCCATTGGCGCTTTGATTTATTTTATTTTTAGAATTCGTAAATATTAAATGGTACTGGTCACAAAACAAAGAAAGGAAATGTACTTTGGAGTGCTTGCGAAAAACGTAGAACTAATCCATTCCTCGTCACATCCATTTCGCGCAGTTTACTACGGATATTTGAATTAATCGCATAAGTTCGACAGGCCCCTTTACTAAAGCACTGATTATACTTGCTGGCAATTGAATCCACAATTAAAATATATTTGAATATATCTGTTAAAACGCAAATGGCATGTATAACATTTTTTTAATGAATATATTTTACATTTATGTATATTTATAAATATATCAATACAAACAAGAGGATGAAGTGTGATTGTGAATAAACAATAATATTATATCTATCTTTCTTTTCACACATTTTTTTCAAATATTGCTTGCTATTGTATACGTGGAGAGTCGGCAATGTCACGTAAAGGGTAAACTATATTATAAGTCGGTCGTCTTAACCCTTTCCAAAAAATAAAAACTCTGCAACAGGCGAATTTGAAAACATCGAGCAAAACTTATAAAAAATATATATACCTTAAAGTATTTTCATTGAATAAAGTTGACAACATTGTGCCAAAGAGGAAATGTGTCGATTATGAGAATATAAATACTCGATAATCAATGACTGCAATGTTTTTAAAGTCGTCTGCTGAAAATGTGTCGAACACGTCTGCTTGTGGGAAAAGGTTAACGATGAGTTTGTCTATTATTATTTAAATCTATTGTTTATATAACAATAGACACAGGGCGATTATTTCAACCCTTCTGTTAGACTGAAGCCAGTCTCTAAATGGTATGTACTGATAGACGGAGGGTAAATAATTATTACATCGGCTTAAGAAAAACATCGATCCCGGAATGCCCGATTTATATTCTGTTTGTAGATATTTATTAAAAATACTGATATGTGCGTCTGTCCGTACAAATGTGTCAAGAGTACTACATATAAGGGAAAATATATTGTCCTATATACCATTGACAGTTTTATTATTTAAGATATAGTGCCTTGGTCCCTAATGACTCGTATGTTTGTTATATACAATGTATCTGATATAAGGCAAGCTAAAGGTTATATTTTCACCTTAGACTAAACATTCGTGAGCAGACTGAAGTATGAGGGTAAGTGAGTACCTCTTCACTAAATATGTGAAACATATGCTGAACACATGTATTATATAAAAATGAAAAAAGTATAATTATTCAATAGAGTAATTAACAATTTAACTTAGTTCACGATGTTTTGATAGGTCAAATGCGTTCAAACGCGTCTGCTGCAGACGGGAAAGAGATAAAGGTACAGTGCCACGAGCCCATTAATTATTTACAATGTCATTATAAAATATAATGTCGTCCAATTTCGCATCGTTTTTTAATTGTTAGTTGTTGTACAATGGACATTGATAATTCAGTCTAAAGGATAAGGTACCAATTATACATGGACCTTTGAGTTTTATACTGCCTGTTAATAGAGAAATCGTTTATGAAGGGCAAGTTGTGCCTTAATATAAGAAGAATTTAAATGTCCATCAGAAACTGCGAAATACAGTAGAAGAATATCTATTGATGTGATCACTGCGGCGAAGGGTTTAGAAATTCATACGATGACAATATTAAACGGCGCGATATCTCCTTTTCCATCTGCAGCAGACGACGTTTTAAAACAAATAGGTAATTTTCATTATGAGCACATTATTTATTTGCCAAAATGTATTAAGCTCTATTCAATCAAAATACTTTTGTTTATAAATATTTATCATATTGGGCCCTGATCTTTTTCAAAATCATCTGCTGCATGTTTTAGATATGTGGAAAAGGGTTAACCAAACATTACACATGCGCATGACCAGGGTACTCTCAACGATGGATATGTTTAACAATCGTTCACAAACCAGATTGGATAATTATGAATTCCGATTAGAATAGTAGCTACAAAACTGAATCAACATGTAACGAAAACAACGAAGTAAGAGTTTATAATTATCATTTTCTATTTTATAAACGCATATAGCCTGCACCGTTTACCGCGGATAATTTTATTTTATTTGCAATAGGTTATAACAAAAATTCTTTTCATTTTTGTTATTTACCTCCATGTTTGGATAGCAACCAGTGTAAACACAAAATTAAATGCCATATAGGTTTTTTTACTGACTTAAAGTCCTCTTTAGTTATAGCGTCGATTGGATTTTGCGCCGTTGTCAACAGTGTTAAAGTTATATCACCTGGACCAGCTCACCAACCCATGTGTTTAATGGCTTTCGCACACCAGCACTCCACACAACATTATTTCCAACAACTGGCTGCTTTTCTACATAGACTAGTATCCCATTTGTCGAAGACTCATTTACGAAAAGTCTAGATTCAGATCAGACAGTGTATCTGCGCAATCTGATCTGGTTATGCACAGTTCGTCAAAAAGTCATAGAATGAAATTTAATAAAGCAGTATCCATGTGGATACATAGAAGACATATTTGGATCCATACTAAGCAGACAGGCGTTGCTCCACATGTATAATAATTACGTTAATGTTTGGTTTCCTAGAGCACCTGATAAACATGCATTATCTTAAACGGTGTACTTGCTTTTCGTTTCCAATAATTAATTATTACACTCTATTGAATGATGGTTTTACCACAACAATAGATGTATTGAACACGATATTTATTTTTGCATTTGATTTATTTTCGATATTCAAAAAAAACATTATGGTTTGCTTAAAAGTATAACATTAATGTTACAAAATGTATCCGAGTAAACCGTAATGTGTTTTAATATTATAAATGTGAAGGTCATATTTTTCAAAAACCGATTGAACAACAAATTTATCCTTTCCAACGTGCATATTTATTTAAAATATCTATAGAAGAAGACTTCTGAAAACAAACGTGACTTAAGGGGGAATTAATGAGCCATTTCTGATTTAGCCAAAACTTTTTCAGCGTTATTCCATAAGTAAACGTTCATTTATCGATATTCTCCATAGCAGTTTAACTATGTTCTCAGTGTCGCCTGCTGTAGATTAATTGAATAAGTGGAAGGGTTAAAGTTCAGTTTATGTTGTCTGATTTTACAATCATCTGAGGAAAACATTCGGAAGTTCAAATTACAATACAGATTTTGAAAACATTTGTGGAAAAAGATATCGCTCGTCTCGTTCAAAGTCGCCACTTTAAACTTTATTTCTAAAGTCATTTGCTGCACTTCACCGAATATTGTCTGTATCAGAGAAAGGGTTCAATCGCAGTGTTATAAAGAAATCACGTGTACTGATTGAAGACACTCCATATATCACATTCATAAAGACGTCTGCTTAGAAAACATCGAAAGTAAACAATTAGAATATCAAGCAAGTAGACGACTTATTATACAAAGTTTAAAACATTATAAAAACATGAGAAGTCGCTCGTTTAAGCAATTAATTATTATATTCAATATAAATAGATGTTTCCAAAGAAGTCATTAACATAGGCATCTAGGACCGTCTTTATCAGCGAAAGGGTTAACCCAGATTTAGTTAAATTACTATACTTATTTTATATTAGACTATTTTCAGAGATATATGATTCTAGTTGTTTATGATGTAGTTTGTTTTAAATATGTATTAGTCATATTTACTAATAACACAATTATAATTAAGCAACTGCATGATAAAAGGTAGATATTGGTCTTTCTGAACAGTGTATAATCAGATCATCTAATCCACCTGCTCAGTCTATCAACAGTATGATTGTTTTAACAGTATAAATCTTTCTTCGCTATGATATCCATAGTCTGTTTAGATAATTTAAACCTTTCCTCGCTATGATATCCATAGTCTGTTTAGACAATTTAAAAGCTATTATATTATCATGAACATTAAAGACAATGTTACCACATAATAATTATTGAACACTGTTTTTTAGCAATTTATACACTTGAAAACATTGTCAAAAAATCATTACTTTTATGGGCTCTTTAACTGAAAATAGTCTTCTTTTGCAGAGGTATCTACATTATTTTTTATGAAGGAAATTGTAAATTAATCGGCTAAAACATCAATACCCTTTTTATATACATTTCCAACTTACAGACGTATTTTAACGCATCTACAGCAGACAAAATTTGAAAACAGTTTTGCAAAAAACATTGCTCATAATAATAAGAACTTTCTCCTTTTGCAACATAGTTTTCAAGTCTATTTCATATGTTTTCGTTTATTGGAGATTTCCTTCTTTATGCCCTAGTGGTAAGGAAGTTGTCTGCTAGACAGTTGGTGTGTGTGGGAATAGTGTATTAGATATTATGTTATAATTCAATCAAAGCTTTCAAACGAACATAAATCATTTATATACTTGGGTTAAACACGTATAAATATTTACCAACACCATATACATTTTAGGCTAGAGGAACTAAGTCCAGCCGTTTATTTTTGCAATTATACATGTTAATTGACAAAAACACATACTTTTTTTCAAATCCAAGACATGAATAGAAGTATTGTTGAATGACGAAACGTGTAATCAGGACTTGCGAGCGGGTTATTCACCCCTAACCTGTTGTAACTAATATTTAATCGGGAACTGCGAGCGGGTTATTCACCCCTAACCTGTTGTAACTAATATTTAATCGGGGAACTGCGAGCGGGTTATTCACCCCTAACCTGTTGTCACTAATATTTAAGTGTGGGAAGGTGAGAAAGATCCATGCTCTTACCAGTTTTCGCGTCTCCTCTACCCTCCGACATTCCTCAATTTGTTTCTCCTCAATACCGTTATGTTGTAATTAAAACTGAATTCAAACGAATTGTATTTCGAGAAATAAATGATAAAACAGCTTTAGTTCATAATTAAATTCACTATGTATCCAACATGTTTAAAAGGCATTTATAGCTTAACCCTAAATATGTTAATGGTTATTGAATACGAGATAACTTTGAATATGAATCAAACCACTACCCTTAACACCCCTTTTCTGTTGCGTGAACTGCAAGAAACGCATATGTCAGGTCCTCAATCTGAATTAAAATCTCTTAAAAATCATAACTTGGAAATTTGTTAACGGTCTATATAGTTGGACGTTTACTCATCTAACGACCATCAACTGCTTGTACATAACCTGCTTCGCACGAGCTCATTATAAGCGAATACAATTATGAATCAAGGTATTTTAATTAGTTACTTCTGAAAACATGACGTGTTATAATAACGCTTTAATTACATCATAATGTGTTTTAAGATAAACGAATTTAATAATATCGGATGTGGAGAACGCCTAAAACTGATCAGAGGATGGATCTTTCCTCACCTCGCCCTTGTTCAATACGAAACAAGACAGGTTAGCGTTGGGTGAGATAAACAAACTAAACTGATCAGAGGATGGATCTTTCGTCACCTCGCCCCTGTTCAATACGAAACAAGACAGGTGAGCGTTGGGTGAGATAAACCAACTAAACTGATCAGAGGATGGATCTTTCCTCACCTCGCCCCTGTTCAATACGAAATAAGACAGGTTAGCGTTGGGTGAGATAAACTAACTAAACTGATCAGAGGATGGATCTTTCCTCACCTCGCCCCTGTTCAATACGAAACAAGACAGGTTAGCGTTGGGTGAGATAAACTAATTAAACTGATCAGAGGATGGATCTTTCCTCACCTCGCCCCTGTTCAATACGAAACAAGACAGGTTAGCGTTGGGTGAGATAAACTAACTAAACTGATGAGAGGATGGATCTTTCCTCACCTCGCACCTGTTCAATACAAAACCAGACAGGTTAGCGTTGGGTGAGATAAACTAACTAAACTGATCAGAGGATGGATCTTTCCTCCCCTCGCCCCTGTTCAATACGAAACAAGACAGGTTATCGTTGGGTGAGATAAACTAACTAAACTGATCAGAGGATGGATATTTCCTCACCTCGCCCCTGTTCAATACGAACCAAGACAGGTTAGCGTTGGGTGAGATAAACTAATTAAACTGATCAGAGGATGGATCTTTCCTCACCTCGCCCCTGTTCAATACGAAACAAGACAGGTTAGCGTTGGGTGAGATAAACTAATTAAACTGATCATAGGATGGATCATTCCTCACCTCGCCCCTGTTCAATACGAAACAAGACACGTTAGCGATGGGTGAGATAAACTAACTAAACTGATCAGAGGATGGATCTTTCCTCACCTCGCCCCTGTTCAATACGAAACAAGACAGGTTAGCGTTGGTAGAGATAAACTAACTAAACTGATCAGAGGATGGATCTTTCCTCACTTCGCCCCTGTTCAATACGAAACAAGACAGGTTTGCGTTGGGTGAGATAAACTAACTAAACTTATCAGAGGATGGATCTTTCCTCACCTCGCCCCTGTTCAATACGAAACAAGACAGGTTAGCGTTGGGTGAGATAAACTAACTAAACTGATCAGAGGATGGATATTTCCTCACCTCGCCGCTGTTAAATACGAAACAAGACAGGTTAGCGTTGGGTGAGATAAACTAACTAAACTGATCAGAGGATGGATCTTTCCTCACCTCGCCCCTGTTCAATACGAAACAAGACAGGTTAGCGTTGGGTGAGATAAACTAACTAAACTGATCAGAGGATGGATATTTCCTCACCTCGCCCCTGTTCAATACGAACCAAGACAGGTTAGCGTTGGGTGAGATAAACTAATTAAACTGATCAGAGGATAGATCTTTCCTCACCTCGCCCCTGTTCAATACGAAACAAGACAGGTTAGCGTTGGGTGAGATAAACTAATTAAACTGATCATAGGATGGATCTTTCCTCACCTCGCCCCTGTTCAATACGAAACAAGACAGGTTAGCGATGGGTGAGATAAACTAACTAAACTGATCAGAGGATGGATCTTTCCTCACCTCGCCCCTGTTCAATACGAAACAAGACAGGTTAGCGTTGGTAGAGATAAACTAACTAAACTGATCAGAGGATGGATCTTTCCTCACCTCGCCCCTGTTCAATACGAAACAAGACAGGTTTGCGTTGGGTGAGATAAACTAACTAAACTGATCAGAGGATGGGTCTTTCCTCACCTTGCCCCTGTTCAATACGAAACAAGACAGGTTAGCGTTGGGTGAGATAAACTAACTAAACTGATCAGAGGATGGATCTTTCCTCACATCGCCCCTGTTCAATACGAAACAAGACAGGTTAGCGTTGGGTGAGATAAACGAATTAAACTGATCAGAGGATGGATCTTTCATCACCTCGCCCCTGTTCAATACGAAACAAGACAGGTTAGCGTTGGGTGAGATAAACTAACTAAACTGATCAGAGGATGGATCTTTCCTCATCTCGCCCCTGTTCAATACGAAACAAGACAGGTTAGCGTTGGGTGAGATCAACTAACTAAACTGATCAGAGGATGGATCTTTCCTCACCTCGCCCCTGTTCAATACGAAACAAGACAGGTTAGCGTTGGGTGAGATTAACTAACTAAACTGATCAGAGGATGGATCTTTCATCACCTCGCCCCTGTTCAATACGAAACAAGACAGGTTAGCGTTGGGTGAGATAAACTAACTAAACTGATCAGAGGATGGATCTTTCCTCACCTCGCCCCTGTTCAATACGAAACAAGACAGGTTAGCGTTGGGTGAGATCAACTAATCAAACTGATTAGAGGATGGATCTTTCCTCACCTTGCCCCTGTTCAATACGAAACAAGACAGGTTAGCGTTTGGTGAGATAAACTAACTAAACTGATCAGAGGATGGAACTTTTCTCACCTCGCCCCTGTTCAATACGAAACAAGACAGGTTAGCGTTGGGTGAGATAAACTAACTAAACTGATCAGAGGATGGAACTTTTCTCACCTCGCCCCTGTTCAATACGAAACAAGACAGGTTAGCGTTGGGTGAGATAAACTAACTAAACTGATCAGAGGATGGAACTTTCCTCACCTCGCCCCTGTTCAATGGCCCGCTCACACTCGCACCTGTTCAATATGAAACAAGACAGGTTAGCGTTGGGTGGCCCGCTCACACTCGCCCCTGTTCAATACGAAACAAGACAGGTTAACGTTGGGTGGCCCGCTCACAGTTCGCGTTGTCACGTTCAATAACCCTTCTATTCCCACTAGGAGTCGTAAAATAAGCTTAAGTAGTAGCTAGTATATATTTAGTAGTAGCTATTATATATTTAGTAGTAGCTATTATATATTTAGTAGTAGCTATTATATATTTAGTAGTAGCTATTATATATTTAGTAGTAGCTATTATATATTTAGTAGTAGCTATTATATATTTAGTAGTAGCTATTATATATTTAGTAGTAGCTATTATATATTTAGTAGTAGCTATTATATATTTAGTAGTAGCTATTATATATATTTAGTAGTAGCTATTATATATTTAGTAGTAGCTATTATATATTTAGTAGTAGCTATTATATATTTAGTAGTAGCTATTATATATTTAGTAGTAGCTATTATATATTTAGTAGTAGCTATTATATATTTAGTAGTAGCTATTATATATTTAGTAGTAGCTATTATATATTTAGTAGTAGCTATTATATATTTAGTAGTAGCTATTATATATTTAGTAGTAGCTATTATATATTTAGTAGTAGCTATTATATATTTAGTAGTAGCTATTATATATTTAGTAGTAGCTATTATATATTTAGTAGTAGCTATTATATATTTAGTAGTAGCTATTATATATTTAGTAGTAGCTATTATATATATAGTAGTAGCTATTATATATTTAGTAGTAGCTAGTATATATTTAGTAGTAGCTAGTATATATTTAGTAGTAGCTATTATATATTTAGTAGTAGCTATTATATATATAGTAGTAGCTATTATATATATAGTAGTAGCTATTATATATTTAGTAGTAGCTAGTATATATTTTGGGAGCATTAGGCTTTATAATATGAAAGTTGTATGTATGTACTGAAAGAGTTATGTTCTGTTGTCGATTAAACATTTAGAACAGCAAAGATAAACGGTTGGACTTAATTCCTCTAGCCTAAAATTTATATAGTGTTTTTATATATTTAAATGTGTTTAACGTTAGTATATAAATGATTTATGTTCATTTGCAAGCATTGAGTTAGAACAATAAGCTTTTTACGTTCTGTTTAGAAGTCGTAACTATTAAATGGGACAGGTCATAAAACAGAAAATAGGAAATTTATTTTGGAGAGTTTTCGAACAACGTAGACCCAAACCATTCTTCGTCCAAACGCAGTAAACTACGGATATTTGCAATTTGTTTATAGACGCACAATCATTCGTCGAGCCCCTTTACTGGTTGTAACTGCTGGCAATCGGATCCTCATTCACATATATTTAAACATGTCTTATAAAACTAAAATAGCATGTGTTACATTGTTTTTTGTATTTCATGAATACATTACATAAAGTATATGTATAAATATATCAAACAATGTGATTGTAAAAAGTAAAAAATAATTGTTATATAAGTCCTTCTTTTCACACAATGTTTTCAAATATGACCTGCTATTAAAGTCGTGAAAGTCGACTATATCGCGGAAAGGGTATAATATATCATAACTCGGTCGTCTTAACCCTTAACAAAATATAAAAACTCTCAAACAGGCGACTTTGAAAACATCGAGGAATGAACAAAGCAATTCTCTATAACTTAATGTATTTTCATTGAATAAAGTTAACACTATTGTATCAAAGAGGAACATTGCTGATTGTGAGAATATAATTACACCATAATCAATTTCCACTATGTTTTCAAAAGTCGTCCGCTGAAAACGCGTCAACTACATATGCTTGTGGGAATAGGTAAACGACGAATTGTCTTTTGTTTCAATATATTGTTTATTTGACTATAGAAACGGTGCTCTTATTCCAACCCTTGTGTTTAACTCCAATCATTCTCTAAAGTTAGAGTACTGTTTGATGAGAGGAACTAATTGTATATCCTTCAAAATATCATCTGCTGTGCAAATATCGTTCACAAAGACGGATTTACATTATTTGTGTGGTATATTTAGCAAAACTACTAGTATTTGTGTCTATCGATACAAACGTTTCAAGAGTACGACATATGAGGGAAATTAACATATTATCAATTATCCAATATACCATTGACAGTGTTATAATTAAAGATATGGTGCCTTGGTCCCTGATTACTATTTAGTTTGTTGTATACATATTTAATGAATTTATAAATACAATGTACATAAAGGTATCCCATATAATGCAAACGAACAAATACATGTTCACATGGGACTAAACATTCGTCGGAACACTGATGTATGAGGGTAAAGAAGTAAATTATTATAGTACAGATTCGTCAGTCGATATGATTGTTAAACCTTTCTTGTATACAAATAATTAAGGACATTAAAACGTCTCAAACATATCGCAATGTAACCCTTTGCTCGATAGCGATGAATATCGCCAACAGTTGATCCCTATGCGAAACGTTGAGTTGGCATCCAGATCGGAGCCTACAAAATGTTGGTGGTGATCTGAGATTTTAACTGTTTGACATAAATATTTGCCTTATTTTAGCAAGAAATTTTAAGGAAAACTATATGATGCAAAATTATTGCAGAAGATAATTAAGCAGATAACATTATTGTACTGTGCAAGCAGAGAAACATTCGCCAGTCGATATGATTATTAAATCTCACTAATAGATCCTTTTGAAATTAAAACGTCTCTAAACAAACAAACTTCTCTTATGCTCGCTTACGTCATATGTCACCAACCAGTGATAACCAATGTTCAATTTGCATCCAGATCGGACTCCAAACCATGTTATGGCTGATCTCAGATCCACACTGTTTGAAACCCGAATTGATTCTACATCAACTTTTTTTAAACGAGTGTATAGGAGTGAAGAAGACCACAATAAAGCAGACGAAAACTATCACGTTTTGACATTCGATATCCTGTGAAGGGTGTATAAGATAACTCCTTCCCACATACCGTCAATCTTCAGCAGACGACTATGAAATCCAATAAGCAAAACTGTGTAAACTTTCTTTGAATTAAAGTCTACTTGTGGACATACTTGTGGAAGACTCATTTGTTAAAAGTGTAGATAGAGATCAGTCCGCGTATATGCACAACCTGATCTGGCTATACACAGTTCGTCAATTAGTCGTAGAAGAAACTTTTATTAAGCAGTATACATTTATCCAATTGTATCATAATTACGCTAAGGTTTTCTTTCCTTGAGCACCTGTTACTGATTCATTATTATAAACGTCTCTTTGCTTTCAGCTATTGTTGATATAGTATTGCACATTATTGCATGATGTTTTGCGAACACTTTATTTCGACATTCATAAAAACATTATGATTTTCCTGAAAATATAACATTATTGCCATTAAAGTATATGAGTAAACCTTTAAGGGTTTCTATATTCATAAATATGAAGGTCATAATTTTCAAAACCCCATTGAACAGCTAATTTAAACTGTGTCTAACTGCATACATTATCGAAAACATTTGAAAACAACCTTCGAGATTGTGCGATACCTTAATGCGCCTTAGCAAAGTTTACTAACCATCTTTGCACTTCCTTTGTTCTTCGCACAAACGTTCGGCAAGTCTCTATATAAAAAAGAAAACTGAATATTTCAGATGCCAATTCAATCATAACTTCAAATATAAATATATTGACTTGACTCAAATAATGATCATTCGGTGTAACAGTTACGGCGTTTTCCACATGTGTTCAATGCTATCACAGTGTGTCCTAATACCAGCGTGTCAGTCGTGCTTGCTAACCTAATAACAAAGAGCTCCAAGGACGGAAAGCTTTTACTAACATATATTAAGTCTTTGATGTACACTCATAAATATATCATTGACACTTTAATACATTAAGATATAGTGCATTGGTCCTTAACTACTCAATTTGAATCACTGAATTCTTAAACGCATAGTTAATATAAGGCAAAAGGAAAATAAAAAACGTTCATCTGGAACAAATAATTCTTTAAAACACTTATGTATGAGGGAAATATATACCAATTCAATATTTTTATGAATACATATATTTTAGATAGGTATCGATACCATTATTGATCCTTACTTATCTATTTTTCGCATCGTTTTTTATTTGTTAGTTGTTGTACAACGGACGTTGATAATTCAGTCTAAAGGATTAGGTTCCAATTATTCATGGACATTTGAGTTGTATACTCCCTGTTAATAGAGAAATCGTTTATGAAGGGCAAGTTGTGCCTTAATATAGGAAGAATTTAAAAGTCTATCAGAAATTGCAAAATACAGCAGAAGAATGTCTATAGATGTGATCACTGCGGCGAAGGGTTTAGCAATTCATACGATGACAATATTAAACGCGATATATCCTTTTCCATCTGCAGCAGACGACTTTTACAATACAATTTGACAAAATAAGTAATTGTTCATTATGAGCACATTCTTTATTTGCCAAAATATAATAAGCTCTATTCAATAAATATACTTTAATTATACATATTTACCATATTTTACCTAGATCCTTTTCAAAGTAATCTGCTTTATATTTTGGATATGTGGCAAAGTGTTAACCAAACATTTCACATGCGCATGACCAAGGTACTCTCAACGATGGATATTTTGAACAATCGTTAGCAAACCAGATTGGATAATTATGAATTCCGATTAGAATAGTAGCTACAAAACTGATTCAACATGTAACGAAAACAACGAAGTAAGAGTTTTTAATTATCATATTATACATTATAAATACATATAACCTACACTGTTACCTAGGATAGTTAATTTAACTGCAATATGTTTCAATATTTTTTCTTTTCATGTTGCCTTATTTTCTTTCGTGTTTAGATAGCAACTAGTGTAAACACAAAAGTTAATGCCATATAGTTTTCTTATTAAAGTCTTTTTTAGTTTTAGCGTCGATTGCGGTTTTGCGCAGTTTTCAACATGTTTTCAGTTATATCACGGGGACTAGTTCACCAACTAAAGTGTTTCCTTGCTTTTGTAAACTAGCACTCCACACAACATTATATCCAAGCAACAGGCTGCTTTCCTACATAGACTATTATCCAATTTGTGGAAGACTCGTTTGCGAAAAGTCTAGATTCAGATCAGTACGCGTATCTGCGCAACCTGATTTTGCAATACACAGTTCGTCAATAAGTGGTAGAAGGTACGTTTATAGAGCAGTATCCATTTTGATACATAGCAGACAGGCGTTGTTACACATGTATAATAATTACGTTAGGGTTTGTTTTCCTGGAGCACTTGATAAACATTCATTATCTTCAACGTGTCTTTGTTTTTCGATCCCAAATCAAATTTATTACACACTAGTGAATGATGGTTTACCGAACACTATATGCATTGAACACTATATTTATTTTTGCCTTGATTTATTTTCAATATTCAAAAAAACATTATGGTTTTCCTGAAAGTATAACATTAATGTTACAAAAAGTATCTGAGTAAACCGTAACGGGATTTTATAACTATAAATATGAAGGTCATATTGTTTTCAAACAACCATCGAACAGCAATTTTTTTTTTTTAAATATCAACCACCGATCACCTTTAAAGTTCACTTCATGTTGTCTGATATCCATAGTCCAATTTGACAAAAAAAAAGCTATTATATAAACATAAACGTTAAGAACAATTTTACCACATACAAAACATACACATTGAAAACATCTGGACATGAAGCCGAGCTTCTGTAGCTCAGTCAATACCGAGCGGGTTGTCAATCCAGGGGTTGTGAGTTCGAATCGCAGCTCGGCCAACATTCTTTCCGATGTTTGACAAAAGACATTGAGACCTGCGTCATTCGTCTTTTTCACCAATGGGCTAACAGTCAATGTGGAAAGGCAGCCAGTTGCTTGGAAAGTATGTTGTGTGGTGTACTGGTGTGGGAAAACCAGGAAACGCATGAGTAGGTGAACTGATCGCCGTGATATGACTGATTTTTTTTTGAAAACGGCGTTAAACCCAAATCAATCAATCAACCTGGGCATGAAAAAAACTTTAATAAATCAAATCATAATTATTGAATATTGTTTATTATCAATGAACACACTTGAAAGCATTGTGGCAAAAGCAGAAATTGCTCATTATGAGTCATACGATGCATAGTCATCAAAACTCAATTATTTATTTGAGAACAGATTTAAAAACATTGTAAGTCAGATGAGAATGCTCGTTTTAGCAATTCATTACTTTTATTGGTTCTTTTACTGAAACCCTTCTTTTACAGATGTGTCTACATTATTTTGTATGAAGGAAATAGTAAATTAATCAGCATCAATTCCTTTTTTTATAAACATTTCCAATTCACAAACATTTTTTAACGCATCTATAGTAGACGAAATTTGAAAACAATGTGGCAACAAAATTGCTCAAAATAATGAACACTTTCTCCTTTTGCAACATAGTTGTCAAGTATAATTCAAATGTTTTCGTTAATTAGAGATTTCCATATATATGCCCAGGTGTTAATGAAGTCGTCTTCTTGAGAGTTGGTGTATGTTGGGATGGTTTAATAGTTATGATGTTCTAAGTCAATGCTTTCAAACGAACATAAATCATTTATATACTTGGGATAAACACGCATACTAATTTAACAACAGCAAACACATTTTAGGATAGAGGAACCTAGTGCAGCTGTTTGTTTTTGCTGTTCTGCATGTTTATTGACAACAAAACATAACTCTTTTCAAATCCAAGTAATGAATAGAAGTATTGTTGAATGACGAAACGTAAAATCGGGCATTGCGAGCTCGCTACCCAACCCTAACCTGTTGTAACTATTATTTAACAGGGGAAGGTGAGGAAAGATCCATGCTCTGACCAGTTTAGGCGTCTGCTGCGCCCTCCGTCATTATTCAATTCGTTTCTCTCAAAAACAGTTATGTTTTAATTAAAACTTAATTCAAACGAATCGTACTTCCAGAAATAAATGATAAACAGCTTTAGTTCATAATTGAATTCGCTATGTACCAAACAAGTTGAAATGGCATATATACCTTAGCCCTAAATAGGTTAATGGTTATTGAGTACGGGATAATGAATATGAATCAAACCTCGACCCCTAAAATCGCCTTCCGCTGAGCGAACTGCAAGAAACGCATATGTCAGTAATCGGAATTTCTCAATCTCAATTGAAATCTTTTAGAAATCATAACTTGGAAATTTGGTAACGGTCGATATAGTTGGACATTTACTGCTTACTCATCGAATGACCATCAACTGCGTGTAAACACACAATCAGCTTCGCACGAGCTTATTTTACCCGCCAGCATAAACTACAATAGGCTAAACAAAAAATCCTTATATGGTCATTCCGCCACTTTTCATACGTGTATAAACCACCGTCGATACATACATTCACTGACATCATATTGACACATTTAGGATTCAATACACACCTCTACATATGTAACATATTTATGTCCACCTTCTAAAACATTGAAGATAAGGAACAGACGATCAAGACAAATTTAAATGTTTTCAATAATAAAATGACACTGTTGTGGTTGATGTCATATTGCCGCATCTAGTACTATTCTCACTTTTTTCAATATCAGGCTTTTTATGTTCCATTTAGAAATCGTAAATATTAAATTTGAAAGGTCATAAAACAGGAAATAGAAAATTTACGAATCAACACGCGCAGTCTAATACGGATATTTGCAATTCGTTTATAAACGCACAAACATTCGAAAAGCCCCTTTACTGCTTGTAACCGCTGGCGGTCGAATCCGAATTCAAATATATTTAAATATATTTTATAAAACTCAAATACAATGTGTAACAATGTTTTTGTAATTTATTAATATATTACATATATTACATATATTATATGTAAAGCTTTATTAAACAAATCAGAGGATGCAAATTGCAAATAGTAAAAAATGGTTGTGATATAAATCTTTCTTTTGACACAATGATTTATCGAGTCCCGGTAGCTCAGTCGGTAACGACGCGGGCTGTCAATCCAGGGGTTGTGAGTTCGAATCCCGGCTGGGCCAACTTTCTTTCCGACTGAGAAATTGTTAAAAACGGCGTTAAACCCCATTCAATCAATTGACACAATGTTTCAAATATTACTTGATATTAAAGACGTGGAAAGTTGGTTATGTCGCGGAAAGGGTAAACCGTTTTAAAACTCGGTCGTCTTAACCCTTTTCAAAATATACAAACTATGCATCAGACGACTTTGAAAACATCGAGGGAAGAACAAAGCAATTTAACTGAAAGTATTTCATTGAATAGAGTTGACAACATTGCTGATTGTGAGAATATATTTTCTCTATAATCAATATCCACATTTTCTTCAAAAGTCGACTGCTGAAAATGTGTCGACTACATATGCGTGTGGGAAAAGGTTAACGAGGTTTATTTGACTATAGAAACGGGACTAATATACCAACCCTTGTGTTAAACTGAAATCAATATCAAAAGCTAAAGTACTGATTGGTGAGAGGAACTAATTGTATATCCTTCAAAATGTCATCGGCTGTGCAAATATCGTTCTCAAAAACGGATTTACATAATTTATGTGTTATATTTATAAAAAATACTGGTATTCGTGTCTATCGGTACAAACGTTTCAAGAGTACGACATATGAGGGAAATAATATATTATCCAATATCCAATAAACCATTTACAGTGTTATAATTTAAGATATGGTGACTTCGTTCCTGACTACTATTCTGTTTGTTATTTACATATTTAGTTAATTGATTAATACAATGTACACAAAGTATCTGATATAACGCAAACAAACAATAATATGTTCACATGGGACTAAACATTCGTCAGAATACTGATGTATGAGGGTAAAGAAGTAAATTAGTATAGTAAAGATTCGTCAGTCGATATGATTGTTAAACCTTTCTTGTATACAAATGAAGGACATTAAAACGTCTCTAAACAAACTCGCAGTGTAACCCTTTGCTCGCTAGCGATGAATATCGCCAGAAGGTAATAACCTATGCAAAACGCTGAGTTTGCATCCAGATCGAAGTCTACAATATGCTCGGACTGATCTGGCATCTAAACTGTTTGACATTCTCATTGTCTTCATTTTACCAAGACATTTTAAGGAAACCATATGATGCAAAATGAGTGCAGAAGACAATTAAGCAGAAAACATTATTGTAGCGTGAGGCAGACAATGATTCGCCCGTCAATATAATTATTAAACCTCACTTATAGATCCTTTTGAAATTAAAACGTATCTAAACAGACTCATTATATATCTTATGATCCCTAACGTCTACTTCAGCTATTTGTAAACCAGTGTATAGGAGTGAAGTAGACGACAATAAAGCAGACGAACAATATCGAGTTGTGTCATTCGATATCCATTGAAGGGTGTATAATATAAATCCTTCCCACATACACTCAATCTTCAGCAGACGACTATTCTACAATATACGATTTCTGAAAACAAAAGTAACTAAAGAAGGAATTATTTAGTCTTATGATGAGCAATTTCTACTTCAGCAACAATGCCGTTTTTTCCTGATCTTCAAGTCGTCTTCTTAGAAATCGCTCGTTTGTGAATTTAATTATCATAATATAATGTCCATAAAAGGTTGTTGTTTTTTTTACACGGAAAGGGTTATTGAATTATAAAACAGTAAAAGTCAGTCATTGATATGCTAATAATGATCAGTTTTGAAAACTTGAACATTAAAGAACATTCTTTAACCCTTATCAACAAACAATAATTCTACAAAAAAGGACTTTGAAAACATCTAGACATACATATCGGAAACCTTTACAAATAAAAGTAAAACTATTGAATTCTCTGTATTAGTACCGGAAACCTTGAAAACAAAGTGACACAAGAAGTATTGATCATTATAAGCAATTTGCCCTTTTTCCACATTATTTTCAAAAGTCATCGAATGCAGATGCATCATATTTCGTCTATATGTGGGAAAGGGTTAAAGACAATTGAAATATTGTGGTCAGACGAAACTGATCATTTCAGCTATTTATTATTTAACTTTAACAATATAGGAATGATTTAATAGATATCTCTGACTTCATATTATTCTGAGTATTTGACACATTTTGCTGACAAAGGCGTCTGTCACAGATGTGTTGTATGTGGGAATGGTTTGACAGGTATCTCTGAACTCAGATTGTTTTGATTATTTGAACCATGGGGGATTCGACACGAATCACCATATGTTTTGATGGGAATTTTTTAATATAGACAAAGACACAAGTATGTTGTAGGATGATATGTCGCTTTGCATGATACTACGGGGCGCATAAAAACAAAAGTATTTCGCGAGACCAAAGGTCAAGAGAGATGTCAGTTCGAGTAGCAAAATACATAGCCCGTTACACTACTGTAACATCTTTTGGAAATTTAGAATATTCCTATTTTGACATTTTAAGATAAAGAACAGACGATTTAGACAATGTTGAATGTTTTCAATAATGAAATAACACAGTTTACACGTTTTATAAGACTTAATTAAGTGTGTTTGACGTCACAATACCGTATCTTCACACTGTTTAAAACGTTGTATTCTATGAATTAAAAAAATATAAGTTACAGACTGTTGTTTAATTAAGCTACAATCACGACTGTTCACCAAACCTCTTATGTCATATTAACATCCACTTTAAATGTGACATTAAATGTGACGTACAATATGACGATCAAACATGACGTATATAGTGCACAAGAACGATGCAATTATATGTCACCAACCAATAAACAATTAAAGAAGTATATCCCATATAGGAAATCACATGGCAAAATGCATGGCAAATCGTTTTATTCTTTTCAAAAGGACACGATCTTAATATGTATCATCATGCAACGACCTTCGTATCGCGTGAAACGACAGTTTTAGTTAACGTGATATATTGACTGACTTTGGCATGATAAGCGTAAACTACTCGTGTACACAGAACGACGATTCAAATAACCTGTCTGTACTTAAGTGTGTGCACTACGCTTATACACAGAACGATCATTAAAATGACATGTATGCGTGTAAGTTTGTGCAATACGCTTATACACAGAACGACAATTGCAATGACCTGTATGCCCGTTAGTGTGTACAATACACTTATACACAGAACGACGATTAAAAAGACCTCTATGCATGTTAGTTTGTGCAATAAGCTTATACACAGAACAACGATTAAAATGACGTTTACGCACGTACGTTTGTGTAATAGGCTTATACACAGAACGACGATTAAAATCAATGACATGTGTGCACGTAAGTGCATGCAATACACTTATAAATCAGAACGACGATTACAATGACATGTGTGCACGTAAGTGTGTGCAATACACTTATACACAGAACGACGATTACAATGACATGTATGTACGTAGGTGAGTGCAATACACTTATACACAGGACGACGATTACAATGACATGTATGGACGTAGGTGAGGGCAATACACTTATACACAGAACAACGATTACAATGACATGTATGAACGTAAGTGTGTGCAATACACTTATTCACAGAAAGACAATTAAAATGACGTGTATGCCCGTATGTGTGTGTAATACACTTATACACAGAACGACGTTTACAATGACATGTATGGACGTAAGTGTGTGCAATACAATTATACACAGAACGACGATTACAATGACGTGTATGCCTGTATGTGTGTGTAATACACTTATACACAGAACGATGATTACAATGACATGTGTGCACGTAAGTTTGTGCAATACACTTATACACAGAACGACGATTAAAATGACATGTATGCCCGTATGTTTGTGCAATACTCTTATACACAAAACGACGATTACAATGACATGTATGCACGTAAGTGTGTGTAATACACTTATACACAGAACGACGATTACAATGACGGGTATGCCCGTATGTGTGTGTAATACACTTATACACAGAACGATGATTACAATGACATGTATGGACGTAGGTAAGTGCAATACACTTATACACAGAACGACGATTACAATGACATGTATGGACGTAGGTGAGTGCAATACACTTATACACAGAACGACGATTACAATGACATGTATGGACGTAAGTGTGTGCAATACAATTATACACAGAACGACGATTACAATGACGTGTATGCCAGTATGTGTGTGTAATACACTTATACACAGAACGACGATTACAATGACATGTATGGACGTAAGTGTGTGCAATACAATTATACAACATAAATACGATAACAATGACATGTATGCACGTAAGTGTGTGTAATACGCTTATACACAGAACGACGAATAACATGACATGTATGTACGTACGTTTGTGCAATACGCTTATACACAGAACGACGATTAAAATGACATGTATGCACGCAAGTGTGTGCACTACGTTTATACACAAAACAACGACTAAAAAAACCTCTATGCATGTTAGGTTGTGCAATAAGCTTTAATACAGAACGACGATTAAAATGACATGTATGCACGTAAGTGTGTGCAATACACATATACAACAGAAATACGATAACAATGACATGTATGCACGTAAGTGTGTGTAATACGCTTATACACAGAACGACGAATAACATGACATGTATGCACGTAAGTTTGTGTAATACGCTTATACACAGAACGACGATTAAAATGACATGTATGCACGTAAGTTTGTGTAATACGCTTATACACAGAACGACGATTAAAATGACATGTATGCATTTTAGTTTGTGCAATACGCTTATAAACAGAACGATGATTAAAATGACATGTATGCATGTAAGTGTGTGCATCTTTGGCTAGTTAGCAGAACTTTTGGTGCAATTATCCTGACACTAGTCAGCTGATCGAAATGTTATCCCCATACTCCTGAGCGCCAAAGAGGTAAGCCATTTACTTATGCATTTAGTATGAAGCTTATGTTCTACCCCCCTGCACAATCAAGGTGGTTTGGTGATATTTCCTGTTTTCATATTATTTATATTTTGTAAATGTTCACTGCTGCAAAGCATTAACTATCGTCTATGTTATAGTAGAAAGGATTTATTCAGATTAGAATAAAGCAATCCCGATTGCGCGTCATGAATTATAAACACATTCCATTTACTATTCATACTTTTCAATAATCATAAAATTAACCATTATGAAGATTGTACCAGCGTTTAAACCCATTGAATATTACCCTTACCTAAATACGCATTCATTATAAAGCCTTTATAGAAGATTACTTCCGAGAACAAAAGTTACTAAAGAAGAAATTGCTTATGTTAAACTAGTTATAACTTTTTTTCAATGATTATACATTCCTTTATTATCTGTTTTTACAGCTAATGTGAAGATTTGTTTTGTATATGGTATGGGATTAAGTAAAATCCGATAACCCTTAACGTTAACTTAATGTTTAAATTGCCGAAGTCGTCTGTTTTAAGAACTATCTGTTGAAAAGAGTTATAACGTCTTTTAAATTGGGTATTTAAATTATAAAACAAGGTTAAAAACATTTTGGGAAAGGTTTGCTTGTTTAACGCTACTTTAAACTTTAGTCCCCAGTTATATCACGGCATTTCTTAAGTAAGTCACCAGTATTACTGTTTCCGTTATCCGAACACAAACGAGTCAGTCATAATGTTAACCCCACTCTACTGAGCGCCAACAACGGAAGCCATTACCATTTATATGACTTAACCGGGAATCGAACCTGGAGCCGATGATTAAAATAGCCTGTATGCACGTAAGTTTATGCAATACGGAACATTTCGCTTCCGAGGCGGACGCACTACTACTACTATTACACCACCGACGCAGACGCTCTACCTCATCCCCACCGATGCGGTTTTGGTACATGAGAGAAATCACTCGTGTTTACGGTGTGCATGTTATTTTTGTTTTCACAAAAGTCGTCTGCTACAGAAGCGTCAAATATATTGAATATCAGAAAAAAGGGGGACGGCCCAATTGATAAAAGAAATCACGACTATGTGTACTGATTTAACACGTTTTATAAAGTTGACACTTTAGTAAACACAGAAAAGTGAATAAATTTAAAGGAATGTATTTAAGCAGACGACTTTTGAGTTAATTTGATTTGTTGAAACCTGAGAAATCGGACCTTTGAACAATGCATGATTGTCCTGTAATGTTTTTAAAAGTGTTGTTTGCATCAAAAGCCGTCGTTATCATGGGAAGTGTTAAGTCAAAGTTGAATTATAAAATTCTTACGTTTAAACATAATTAACCAGTCCTTGATATGCTATTTATAGTCTGCATTGAATACAGTAAATTATATATACATAAACATTATAGACAATTTCAACCCTTTCCTACATACAATAAATCTGCAACAGACGACCTTGACAACATTTAGACATGAACGCTCATCATGAGCAATTTCTACATTTTCAGCGATGTTTTCAAATGTCGTTGGCTACACATGTGTTAAAATACGTATTCGGGTTGCTATGAAATAAAGGAAAACATTCATTTGCCCATTTTGTAACGGCAATGTGATAAGAAACATGTATACATTTTGTACAAAATGTAATTTTACCGTACGTATGAATTCCTTAAATTTATCCGTTTGATTGAACGTAATGTGTGTGCGTGTACTATCATCGATATTCTGCTACAATAGATATACAACTAACTTCCACAGTGGAACATTGGTTTTGTGGCTAGATTATCATAACGTCAAATTGTTTGTTCGCCTATTTAGAGATATACGGCTAATTTCCTCAGTAGAACATTGGCTTTTTGGCTAGATTATGTTAACGTCAAATTGTTTGTTCGCCTATTAGGAGATATACAGCTAACTTCCTCAGTAGAACATTGGCTTTTTGGCTAGATTATGTTAACGTCATCTCGTTTGTTTGCCTATCAAGAGCTATACGGCTAACTTCGAAGCGGAACATTTGCTTTATGGCTAGATTATGTTTACGTCATCTTGTCTGTTCACCTATTAGAAGATGCAGAGCTAACTTCCTCAGTGGAACATTGGCTTTGTGGCTGTATAATGTCAACGTCATCTTGTGTGTTCGCCTATCATTATGTAGGAATAAAAGTAATATGCGAGAGTCGCCGGGTTAATGAGTTGTAACCTATTTGACCATTTCCCAAATGCAGTCGCCTTTTGACGTATCTGTAGGAAACGAAATTTTAAAAGGATTGTTCCACAAACTGAAATTACTGATAATGAACAAGAATGTTTTCGTTTCCAACCAAGAGTTATATAGCCCTAAAACACTAATCGCGAAGGGGGTAAAGCATTATCTACACTTTTAAATACTTTTGTATGACTACATCGGAGACCGAAACCCCGACCTCCCGTACACGATATTATCGATAAGAGGAAATATTAACTTCTTCAATAGACCATTATCTGTGCACTGTGCAAATATGAAAGGTTCTGAATTACATTCTGTTTGCAGATTACTTGTTATAAATACTGGCATAAGTATATGTCGGTTCGAAAAAAGTCGTTACCATTATAGTATATGAAGGAAAATAATACATTATCCAATAAACTATTGGCAGTGGTCTCTGACTACCCATTTCTTGTACGATACGTATTCACTGAAGTTCTGGACCATCTCGGTGGTGTAATAGTAGAGTGTCCGCTTCCAGTCGCGAGTTTGATCCCTAGCCAGGTCATACCAAATAATTTAATCCTTATTATAGGATTTCCTTCCTTGACACAATGCAGTCAGGGTCTATAATAACGACCGACTCGCTAGAGTCAGGATACATTAACAAGAAGTACACGTACCTTAAACATGACACGCCGTGTTATAACTGAGAACATGCGGCGTATACTACTTTACAAACAAACCGAACAAACTTTCTTTTCTATTTAAAAAAAAAATACATATAGCTATCTTAAATAAGGGTAATTTAAATTGATATATACCTGGGACAAAATATTCGTCAGATCACTGTTGTGTTAGGATAAATAAATACTGAATACACAATTTATGATTACACATGTTAACGATTTGCCAGTCGATATATCAAGGTTAAACCTTAATATGTGAAAACTATTGGAAATTATAACGTCTCTAAACAAACTCTCAACTAACTCTTTGCTCAATAGCGGCGGATGTCTTCAACTGTTGATAACCTATGCTACAACTTCAGCTTGCATTCAGATCGGACCCCACACGTAGAAATGGGCTGATCTGAGATCCACACTGTTTGAAACCCAGTTTCACTTAAAGTATACGTGAGTTGATAGTGCTGTCTGAAATGTTTGATTCCAATTCTACAAGGACCTCTTCAGTGATATACAACACGTGTTACTAGAGAAACAGCTTATAAAGGGTAATGTGTCCCTTAAGATTAGAAGAATTTAAATGTCAAACAGAAACTACGGAATACAGAAGATGAATGTATATTGATGTGATCACTGTGGCAAAGAGTTTCACAATCAATACAATGAATAGATTAAACCTCACGACTTTATCCTTTCCCTCGGTCTTTGCAAGCATTTTGACAACAATAAGTATTTGCTCAATACGGTGTTTTCTCCATATGCCCAAATGATTTAAACATTTACGGATAATTTCAATAGTTGTATCTCGGTGTTTTCAAATACGTCTGCGGAACCTGTTTCATGATTGTTTGATTTGGATCTAACGCAAATGTATAACATTTTTTCAGCCATATCACGGATACTTGTTCTCCTATCCATGTATTTCCACATTTTCTACACCAGTTCTGCTGTCATAATATTTCGAAGCCTCTGGTTGTTGTTTCACATGAAATTCGAATGAATAACAATGAGTGTCGTATAGACCTTTGCCAAACGTCTGAAAAAATGTTGGCCGTACTTGGATCCGAACTTATAACCTCTAGGTTTACATCCCACGTCGCTACCGGGGGTCGATGTTGTATATTATGTGCGAAAAGGTGTATCTCATTATTTAAACATTTTCCTATCGCCGCTTCCGAATGGTAGGTTACATGGAAATATATGACTGAACATTGGTCAGAACCGGACTGAATGAGAGGAAATATGAGCCCGTGTATAAGAAATGGTACAAGTTGTCATTTCTGAACAGTGCAGTTTCAGATCATCTTGTCCATCTGTTCAGTCTTATCATAATCTACACAAGTTGACGGATTTTTCGAACAAACTTGTGTAAGTACTCTGTGAAAATTGTAGATCTTGAACAGTATGTGAGGATGCACAGGCTTATTTGGATTTATACTGTTCACAAAAGAAACAATGTACTTTTGTTCAATGCATAGACTCATAATAACTTCTGCAATAGTTCATTTTTCTGTGTAAATAGATAGGTCCCGGATTGCACGACAACATTCTGTGTGTGGAATATTTGTTATAAGACATGTCATAAGTAGGTGTCGATGAGCAAAAATTCATCATCATCATGACTTATGAGGGGTTCGTTTTTATGGTGTATTATATTTAAGCAATATATCATGTATATAACGGCGTTTCCTGGGAAAGTTACAAAGTTATACTGGTTCATTTACCCTGACACCAGGAAGTCAGTGGTATTTCTAACCATACATCACTAAGAGCAAAGGAGGGAAAGCCATTACTACCATTTTAAAAGTATTTTGTCTGACTCGGGTCGTATGAGGGATAATGTATATTATTCAATATACCATTGCTAGTGTAATACGTGTATATTACCATATGGTGCCTTGGTCCTTGACAACTAGTCTGTTTATTGAATACATACTCACTGAATTTGTATATAATTGCATATAGCTATCTGATGTAAAACAAATGGAAATTCATACGTTCATCTGAGAGTAACAAATCGCCAGAATACTGCTGTATGAAAGAAATAACTATTAATTCACTAAATGTATGAATAGATACATTTAAGATTCGTAAGTCGATATCATTATTCAACCTTATTTATAGACCCTTTTAAAATTAAAACGTCTCTAAACAAACTCTCAATTTCACTTACTCTCGCTAACGTCAGATGTCGCAAATATGTGATGACCCATGTTCAATTTGCGTCTTGAACGGACCCACAATATGTTTATGCCGATCTGTCATCTACACTGTTTGACACCCAGATTGATTCTAGTTCAGCTTTTTAAACCAGTTTTCAATAGTGTATCAGACGACAATAAAGCAGATGAAAAATAAAGAAAAAAGTCCTTCGATATCCTGTGAAGGGTGTATAACATAAATCCGTCTAACATACAGTTAATCTCCAGCAAACGACTATGAAATCATGTAAGCGCAACGGTGTAAACTATCTATCGATTAAAGTAAATTTATTGACAGTTGTTGAAAAAAGGAATGACTCATTATGAGTAATTTCTTCTTTTGACAAAATGTGTTCAACATCTATAAAAGCGTCAACAAATGTCTACTTGTTAGAAAGGGTATGTGTCGGATAGCATTCTTAACTTTTATTTATAAGTTGATGCAAAATGTACATTGATAATTCAATCTAGAAAAGTTGTTATAATTAGAGAAACTCGTGATCAATGGCAGTCTGTCTCTTCAGCTAAGAAAAACCTTGATGTAAAACAAAACAGCAATTTACAGCTAAAGTAGATATATTGATGTAATCACGATGGCGAAGGGTTAAACAATTCATACAATGACAAGATTAAACTTCGCAACTTCATCCCCCAGCTGTAGCAGACGACTTATGAACATATTTTAACGAAATCACTCAACATGAACGCATCCTACTTTTACATTAAATATCCTTTATTGATGCGGATTTTCCTTATTTTGTCTAGACGCTTTCGTAGTCGTCTTAAACATAATACTGTGGTATATGTGAAAGGGTTAATAGAGCATTGCACATGCGCACGACGATGTTCTTGCATTGACAGCCATATTGTATTTTATTTTACAAACCATATTTGATATTTCTTCATTCAGATAAGTGGCTACGAAACGAAAACTGCATTGACTGAACGAATGTAAGTAAGAGTTTTACAATTTCATATTCTATTTTATAAATGTGTTTATCTTTTAACTTCAGCTAAGGGTAATTGAAAATTTAATTTAAACGAAATACATCGCCATCTGTTTCTCTGATATTTTCCTTTGCAATATATACTTCCCTGTTTTGATTATTTGTGTAAACACACATGTTAATTATGGCCATGTTTTCTTAGATTTAGCGTTATTTTGGGTTTAACTTCGTTTCCAACAGTTGTTCAGTTATATCATGGCGGCCAGTTCAACTTCCCTTGTTTGTTCTAGCTTTACAACACCAGAGTACTGAATATAACATTATTCTCGTGAAACTGGCTGCTTTTCAACGTATAACATTGTTTTTTGTTTTTTAAGCATATATTACATATATAAATATGTGTATAAATATATCAAACGAAATCAGAGGATGAAATGTGATTGTAATTAGTAAACATTAGTTGTTATATAAATATTTCTTTTCACACAATGTTTTCAAATATTACCTGCTATTGGAGACATGGAAAGTCGGCTATATCGCGGAAAGCGTAAACTGTATTATAACTTGGTCGTCTTAACCCTTTCCTAAATATACCAATTCTGCCAAAGGCGACTTTGAAAACATCGAGGGAAGAACAAAGCAATTATATATAACTTAAAGTATTTCATTGTATAGAGTTGACATCATTGCTGATTGTGAAAATATATTTAGTCTATAATCAATATCCACAATTTTTTCAAAAGTCGTCTGCTGAAAATGTGTCGACTACATATACGTGTGGGAAAAGGTTAACGAGGTTTATTTGACTAAATAAACTGGGCTAATATACCAACCCTTGTGTTAAACTGAACTCATTATCTAAAGCTTAAGTACTGATTGGTGAGAGGAACTAATTGTATATCCTTCAACATATCATTGAACGGCAAATATCGTTCCCAAAAACGGATTTACATAATTTGTGTGGTATATTTATCAAAAATACTGTTATTTGAGTCTATCGGTAAAAATATTTCAAGAGTACGACATATGAGGGAAAATAACATATATTATCGAATATCCAATATACCATTTACAGTGTTATAATTTGGTCCCTGATTACTATTCAGTTTGTTGTATACATATTTAATGAATTTATAAATACAATGTACATAATGGTATCACATATAATGCAAACGAACATTTATATGTTCACATGGGACTAAACATTCGTAAGAACACTGATGTATGAGGGTAAAGAAGTAAATTATCATAGCAAAGATTCTTCAGTCGATATGATTGTTAAACATTTCTTGTATACAAATTAAGGACATTAAAACGTCTCAAAACATATCGCAATGTAACCCTTTGCTCGCTAGCGATGAATATCGCCAACATTCGATAACCTATACGAAACGTTGAGTTTGAATCCAGATCAAAGTCTACAAAATGTTGGGACTGATCTGACATCTAAACTATTTGACATTCAGATTGGCTTCATTTTAGCAAGACATTTTAAGGAATCCATATGATGCAAAATGTGTGCAGAAGACAATTAAGCAGAAAACATTAACGTAGCGTGCAAGCAGACAATGATTCGCCAATCGATATGATTACTTAACCTCACTTATAGATCCTTTTGAAATTAAAACGTCTCTAAACAAACTCATAATTTATCTTATGCTCGTTCTACTTCAACTATTTTTAAACCAGTGTATAGGAGTGAAGTAGACGACTATAAAGCAGACGAACACTATCGAGTTGTGTCATTTGATATCCTTTGAAGGGTGTATAATATAAATCCTTCCCACGTACAGTCAATATGCAGCAGACAATTACGAAATACTGTGAGGGCCATCGCCTGTGAATGTGTTGATCTGAAGCGCGATACTCGATAGTACGATGATGGTAACGCGACAGTACAATGATAATAACGCGACAGTACGATACTACGATATTACGATGGTGAAAACGCGACAGTACGATGATGATACCGCGACAGTACGATAACGAAAACGCGATAATACGACAGTACGATGATGATAATACGATATACTATCGTGCTTTCACCATCGTAATATCGTAGTATCGTACTATCGCTTTATCATCGTCGTACTGTCGCGTCATCATCATCGTACTGTCGTGTTTTCATCATCGTACTGTCGTGTTATCATCACCGTACTGTCGCGTTATCATCATCGTACTGTCGCGTTTTTTATCATCGTACTGTCGCATTATCATCATCGTAATGTCGCGTTATCATCATCGTACTGTCGCGTTATTATCATCGTAGTGTCGCGTTTTTATCATCGTACTGTAGCGTTATCATCATCGTACTGTCGCGTTTTCATCATCGTACTGTCGCGTTATCATCATCGTACTGTCGCGTTTTCATCATCGTACTGTCGTGTTATCAGCATCGTACTGTCGCGTTATCATCATCGTACTGTCGCGTTTTCATCATGGTACTAACTATGGCTTTTTATTCTACTACGAGGACCGTACACAATTGGTATTTCGCATGACCATTTACCACAGTGTTTTCAACTCTTTTAGAAAATATAACAAGTATTCTCGATTTTAGATATAACCATAGTCATGCCCAGGTGTTGACAAAGGCGTCTGCCGCAGATGTGTTGTATGTGGGTATGGTTTGACAGGTATCTCTGACTTCAGATTGTTTTGCTTTAAAATGTCGTATTCCATGAGTTAAAAAAATATAAGTTACAGACTGTTGTTTAATTAAGCTACAATCACGACTGTCCATTAAAGCTCTTCTGTCATATTAACATCCACTTAAAATGCGACATGAAATGTGACGTAAAATATGGCGATCAAACATGACGTATATAGGGCACAAGAACGATGCAATTATATGTCACCTTCCAATAAGCAAGTGAAGAAGTATATCGAATAAAGGAAAACACATGGCAAAAATGACATGTATTCACGTACGTTTGTGCAATACGCTTATACACAGAACGACTATTAAAATGACATGTATGCACGTAGGCGTGTGTAATATGCTTATACACAGAACGACGATTAAAATGACCTGTATGCACGTAGGCGTGAGTAATATGCTTATACACAGAACGACAATTAAAATGACATGTATGCACGTAGGCGTGAGTAATATGCTTATACACAGAACGACAATTAAGATGACATGTATTCACGTACGTTTGTGCAATACGCTTATACACAGAACGACTATTAAAATGACATGTATGTGCACGTAGGCGTGTGTAATATGCTTATATACAGAACGACAATTAAAATGACCTGTATGCACGTAGGCGTGTGTAATATGCTTATATACAGAACGAAAGTTAAAATGACACGTATGCACGTAAGCGTGTGCAATACACTTATACACAAAACGACAATAAAAAATGACGTGTATGGCCGTGTGAGTGTGCAATACGCTTATACATAGAACGACGATTAAAATGACATGTATGCACGTACGTTTGTGAAATACACTCATACACAGGACGACGACGTTTGTGCATCTTTGGATAGTTAGCAGAACTTTTGGTGCATTTATCCTAACACTAATGTGCTGATCGAAATGTTATCCCCATACTCTTAAGCGCCAAAGAGGTAAGCCATTTGCGTATGCATTTTGTATGAAGCTTACATTCTACCCCTGCACAACCGAGGTGGTTTGGTGATATTTCCTGTTTTCATATTATTTATATTTTTTAAATGTTCGTCTCTGTCATAATAGAAAGGATTTATTAAGATTAGAATAAAGCAATCTCGATTGCGCGTCATGAATTATAAACACATTTCATTTGATATTCATACTTTTCAATAATCTCAACATTACCTGCTATGAAGAATGTACCAGTTTTAACCCATTGAATGTTTACCCTTTCCTACATAAACATTCATTATAAAGCTTCTATAGAAGATGACTTTCGAAAACAAAAGTTGCCAAAGGAGGAATTGCTTATTATGAGCTAGTTTTAACTTTATTCTAATAATTATACATTCATTTCTTAACTATTTTCATAGTCAACGTGAGTTTTTAGTGTATATGGGATAAGGTTAAGAACAATCCGATAACCTTAAATGTTTACTTAATGTTTAAATTGTCAAGGTCGTCTGCTTTTAGAATCATCTGTGGAAAAGAGTTATAACGTCGATGTTTAAATTATACAACTAAGTTAAAATACATTTTCGGAAAGGTTTGCTTGTTTAACGCCACTTTAACGTTATTCTCTAGTTACATCACGGCATTTCTTAAATAAGTTACCAGTATAACTGTTTCAGTTATCCGAACACAAACGAGTCAGTCATAATGTTAACCCCACTCTCTTGAGCGCCAAATAGGAAGCAATGATCATATGTATGACCTAACCGGGGGATCGGACCCGGAACATTTCGCTTCCGAGGCGGACTCTCTACTATACCACCGACGCGGACGCTCTACTTCATCACCACTGATGCGTCTTGGGTATTTGAGAGAAATCGCTCATTTTTCCGGTTTGCATTTAATTTTTTTTACAAAAGTCGTTTGCTACAGAAGTGTCAAATATCTTGAGTATCAGAACAAAGGGGAACAGTCACATTTGAATAAAGACATCACGACTGTGTGTACTGATTTAACACATTCCTTATTATTCAGTTTATAAAGTCGAAACATTAGTAAACAAAGAAAAGTGAACATATTTAACACGAACGTATTTAAGGAGAAGACTTTTGAGTACTTTTTTTATTTGTAAAAACCAGAGAAATCGCACTTTTGAAAAATGCATGATCTACTGTCATGTTTCTAAAAGTCGTCGTTTGCATAGTCATCAACAGCCGTCTTTACCAGGTAAAGGGTTAACTCAAAGTTGAAATATAAAGTTCTACGTTTAAACCTAATTAACTAGTCCTTGATATGCTATTTATAGTCTTTGTTGAATACAGTAAATTGTATAAACATGAACATTATAGACAATGTTAACGCTTCCTCACATACAAGAAATCTGCGGCAGACGACCCTGACAACATTTAGGCATACGATCATTATGAGCAATTTCTCCTTTTGCAGCGATGTTTTTGAATGTCGTCTGCTACAACTATGTTAAAATACGAATCCGGGTTGCTTTGAAAACCTGCATCAGACAACTTTAGAAACATATAGACACAAATATAAAATATCTCTATATAAGAAAAGTTGATTATTTAAAAGAATCGAAAACATTGTGGCAAAAAGGGAATTTGCTTGTTTTGAGCATTTTCTCCTTTTGTTATAATGTTTTCTAAAGTCTTCTGCTGCAGAGGCGTCAGAAAGCGTGAATATGAGGGAAAGGGTTACATTTATCCGTTTGCATGAACTTAATGTTTGTGCGTGTCCATTCAACAACATTCTGCCATTCTGCTGCAACAGATATACGGCTAATTTCCTCAGTAAAACATTGACTTTGTGGCTAGATCATGTTAACGTCATGTTATTTGTTCGCCTATCACTATGTACGGATAGAACTAATATGCGAGAGTCGACGGGTTAGTTAGTTGTAATATATTCAACCCTTTCTCGAATGCAGACGCCTTTTGACGTATCTGTACCAGACGAGTTTTGAAAAGTATTGTGGCACAAGGTGAAATTGCTCATAATGAGCTGGAAAGTTTCGTTTTTAACCAACAGTTAAATAGCCCTATAATACTGGCCGCCAGGGAGGGGGGGGGGGGGGGGGGGGGGGGGGGGGGGGGGGGTGCAATATTACAATTTAAAATACTGTTGTATGACTCAGTCGGAGATTGAAACCCCGACCTTCCACACCTGACATCAACTATAAGAGGAAATAGTAACTTCTTCAATAGACCATTGTCTGTGCAAATATAAAGGTTCAGAATCACATTATGTTTGCGGATTACTTATTATAAACAGTGTCATCTCAGTCGTTACCATTATGGCGTATGAGGGAAAATCTGATTTTATCCAATAAACTATTGATAGTGGTATCTGACTACCATTCTTTTTTTGCGATGCATATTCACTGCAGTTGTGGATCATCGTCGGTGGTGTAGTGGTAGAGTGTTCACTTCGAGTCGCGAGTTCGATTCCCGGCCAGGTCAAACCAAATAATTAAAACAGTAGCACTATAGGCTTTCCTTCCTTGGCATGAATGTGTGTGGGTCTATCATAACGACCGACTCGCTAGAGTCAGGATAAATAGACCAGAAGTAAAAGTACCTTAACCAAGAAACGCCGTGTTATAACTGAGAAAATGATAGATGCGTCGTAAAACACTTTACAAACAAACAGAACAAACTGCATATAGCTATCTAAAGTAAGGTTAATTGATATTGATATATACCTGGGACTAAACATTCGTCAGATCACTGATGTATAAGGTTAAATAAATACTGAATCACTCAATTTATGATTAAACATGTTAACGATTTGCTGGTCGATATATCAAGGTTGAACCCTATTTATAGAAACTTATGGAAATTAAAACGTCTTTTCACAAATTCTCAATTTAGCTCTTTGCTCACTATCGGCGGCTGTCTTCAACCGTTGAAAACCTATGCTACATCTTCAGCTTGCATTCATATTGGACTGATCTGAGATCCACACTGTTTGAAACCGAGATTGATGCTATTCCAGATTGAATTAGTTTAGTAGAAAACGACAATTAATCAAAGACATCTAGTTTTGCGCATCAATATCATATGAAGAAGGTACAATTTAAGTCTTGCTCACGTACAGTAAGTCTTCTGTGGACGACTATGAAATCACATAAGCAAACAAGTATAATTGTTGACATGAATTGAAAACATTATGGCAAAGGAAGACATGTTCACCAACAAATATTTCTTCATTTGACATAATGTGTCTAAAATCTGCATAAATTGTGTCTACTAGCGGTTAGGGATTAACGTACGTATCGTATGTCATTATTCACTCTTATCTTCGCAAAGTTCTTAACAGTTAGTTGTTGTACACTGGACCTTGATGATTCAGTTTGAAAGATTTGGTCACAATTATACATTGACCTTTGAGTGGTAAATACTCCCCGTTCATAGAGAAATTGTCTATGAAGGGTAATTTGTAGCAAAATCTAAGAAAGATTTAAATGTCGATCAGTAACTGTAAAATACAGCAGAAGAGTTATATTGTTGTGATTACTGCGGCGAAAGGTTTAGCAATGTTATACTGTGAAAATATTTAACGCGCGATGTATCTCAGAAACTGTTAAATACAGCCGAAGAATGTATATTGATGTGATTACTGCGGCGAAGGGTTTAGCAATGTTATATAGTGAACATATTTAACGCGCGATGTATCTGTTTCCACCTGGAGCAGACGACTTTTGAAAACAATTTGACAAAATATGTAATTGCTCTTTATGAGAACAGTCTTTATTTACCAAAATATATAAAGCTCTATTCAATAAAAAATACTTTTATTTATACATATTGACCATATATTGCGTAGTTCTTTTTTAAAATTTATCTGCTGCATATTTTGGATATGTTGAAAAGGGTTAACCGAACATTTCACATGCGCATGACGATGATACTCTCAACCATGGATAATTTGATCAATCGTTCACAAACAAGATTGGATAATTATGAATTCCAGACGATGAATTATGATTCTATAGCAGTAACACATTACATATAACGAGGAAGCCCTTCTTTTTACATGGCGATTTCAAATAGTATCTGCTTTAGGAGATGTTGTAAGGGTAAAACATATTATAGCTCGTATAACCACACATTCCAAGACAAAGTAAATCTGTAACAAACGATTTTAAACACATCTAGGCAAAACAATAGAAGCCTTAAACCTGATAAATTAAAGTATTATCATTGAATAGAATTGAGAACAGTTTATCAACTAGGGAAATTTCTTATTATAAGTACATTATATCTCCATTATTACCTCACTGTTTTTAAAAAATGTCTCCTCCAAATGCGTTAAAATACGTATACTGATGGGGAAGGATAAACGCTGAATTGTCTATTGTTTCTATCTATTGTACGTTTGACTATAGAAACGAGGCGCGTCATGCAATATGGAGTATCATTGTATCTGATTTTCTTTTGTTATCACATAAACCGTATTTTACGTAAACGAAATGGAGCTATCTTTCCCCATATGCCCGTTTCACAATATGTGATATAAGGCAAATGAAAACTTACATGTTCACCTGAGACTTAACTTCTGTTAGAACACTTTGTATCGGTGATCAGTTAGTGGTGATTCACATGCTGATCTTGATCTATATTGTTCAAAAATGTAATGTTGTGTCTTTTCTCATGCACAGACACATATCACTGTATGGGTAAATAGAAAGGTCTCATATTGCCCGAATTACATTTTGTTTGTAGAATACTTATGATATAAATAATAACTATTTGCCTGAACGTATAAATTCGTCAACATAATGGCGCACGATAGAATTTGTTTGTGTTGTGTTTAACATCTTTAAGAATAGCCAGTCGAAATCATGATTGAGCTTTAATTAAAAAAGAACATTTCCTAATTGACACATGTAGTAGTTAACTCGCTACCAACGGATGTAGTCAACGATTGCGAGTATTTGCAAACAAATCAGTTTGCATCCAGAATCAGACCCACAATATGTATTGGCTTATCCGAGACCAACATTGTTTGACTCTAAGATTGAATTTATTTCCTTATTATTTTCAAACGACTTTGAAAACATCGAAGTAAATATATGGAACATAACTATAACATATGGAGAAATTTGACAAATGCGTATTCACAGGTTGTTTGCTATAGAAGCGTCATAATGCGTCCACATATGGGAAATTATTAGTTTTTTATACTGAGAATGTACATCGAAAACTCAAGCTAAATTATTCGCTATCAATACATGAACAAATTCAGTACGAAATACATCCTTTGTTAATTGAGAAACACGTTATCAAGGATAGCGTGTATATTGAGCTGATAACTGTGATGAAGCGTTTGATTATCTATACTATGACAAAACTAAACCCCGAGACCGTTTCCGTATGCAGCAGACGACTTTTGTAATATTTCTGACAAAATAAGTAATGCTGTCACCAAATGCTTGTATATTTTGAGACAAAACAAACCCGTTTGGTTCTCTTTCAGTTTGAACATCAACAATGGAGGTATCTGGGAGGCGACAAGTCTTTAGTGACGACTGGGATACTGGAATTCCCTGCGATCAATGCCTTATAGATAATGTTAGTGAAAATGCCCAGTTTTATTGCACTAATTGTGACGAATTCCTATGTGACACTTGTACAAGAAATCACAGAAAATATAAGGCCACCAGACAACATCAGCTTCTTGATAGAGACGAAATGCCAAGAAAGAAAATATCAAATGTTCAGGACAAGTTCTGTGCTACGCATGATGGGAAATTAATTGAGTATTTCTGTGATAAGCATGACACATGTTGTTGTTCTGTATGCGTTACTCTATATCATGGCCAATGCGGTGTAAAGTATATCGATGATTTGGCGAAGGGATTCAGCTCCAGTCAAGAATATAAATTATTATTAAAGCAGATAAGAGACATAGAAAAACAAATTGCAGAAGATAAAAATAAAAATCAAACTGACTCAATTGATGTAACCAACTGTTTCAGACAATTAAAAGCCGATATTCATGTATTTAGAAGTGAAATAAATTCGAAAATCGATGTATTAGAATACGAACTAATGCAGCAAGCTGAGCAAATACACAATGAAGATTTGAAAGCTATTGAATCCGTGGATACACTATACGACAAGCATCTAGTAGACATGTCGGAAATATCATCCGCTCTAGGATTTCTTGAAAAATGTAAACAAAACCAGCAGTTATTCATTTCTGCCATGAAAGCTCGAACTCACGTCAAAGACTACAATGACGAAACAAAAAGCACGTCACAAGAAAACATTGTGAGAAGGTATGCATTTTCACGCAATGAAGACATTATGAACACACTTAATTCGCCGCTGAAATTTGGATCGTTGGGAATGAAAAATGATGAAAAGAGAAGAACTACGAAACGAGATCAGACAGAGGTAGGACTAATAAAGGAAGACAATCCTACCATTGGTAAGTCAGGTTTAAGACGAAAAGAGGAAAGAGGAGAAGATCAGCAAACACAAAATGAAAAAAAAAACATGAAGACAGACATCTTTAAACCAACAAAAGTCAAATTATTGAAGGATATTAAGATGAAACACAAAACGGACACAGTAAGAGTCAGGGTAACAGGAAGTGTGTTGATGTCCAGTGACCTTTTAGCTGTAGCAGACTATAATAATAACTCTATTAAAGTTGTTAACTTACGATCAGACAACATTACATGTTACATCAAACTTGACGATAAACCTTGGGATATAACATGTACGGATCCGGGAACTCTGGTGGTGACCTGTGGGACAAAATTAGTGTTTCTACGTTATGATGGAAACTTGTCAGTAGTAAAAAAGGTACCAATGGAGTCAGGTTGTTCGGGAATTACATATAGAAAAGGTAAATTATTTGTAACGTTTGAGGGGAAACATCCGTCGGTGAAAATCCTTAATGATGAGGGAAAAGTTCTTCAAACATTCAAACACAATGATAAAGGACAGAACCTGTTTATTCGTCCAGGGTACATTACAGTGAATAGTGACGGGGATACAATGTATGTTTCAGACAGGGAACAGAACACAGTAACAAGTTTGAGTATGGACGGTAAAGTGTGTAATATATATAAACATGAACAGTTGAGTTATCCATACGGTCTGACTCTGGGTGATGATGATAGTATTTATGTGGTGGGGTACGGGTCATACAACATACATCAGATAACACCGACGTGTACACCCGTACGTATTGTATTAGAGAAGAAAGATGGGTTAAAATATCCACGGGCAGTGTTATATAACAACACAGACAAAACACTGTATGTCAGTAGTTATTCATCAGATGACCTGTTGCACGTCTACAAACTTGAGTAAACAAACATCAGATAACACCGACGTGTACACCCATACGTATCGTATTAGAGGAGAAAGAAGGGTTACTAGGTCCACGGGCTGTGTTATATAACAACACAGATAAAACACTTTATGTCAGCAGTATATATATATCAGGTGACCTGTTGCGTGTCTATAAACTTGAGTAAACATACAATATAGGTCTTATAATGGCTGATAATTATGTTATATATTTGAAGCGGGATATAAGTATCAAAAAAATAAATTAGATATCATCATATTTATTTCTCAGATATAAATACATTTTGATGCATCTGCAACACACACATTTTAAAAACATTGTGACAAAAGAAGCAATTGCTCATTAAATCATATTATATTTAGCTTCTTCTGTCACAATATTTTAATCTTTATTTAAATGTTTCAGTTAAAGAGATTTTCAATAAATTTGCCTATGTTTTTTAAATTTCGTTTGTTGCAAATTTGTTGTACATGTATTTGGGAAAGGGAGGGTAAAACTAATTCATGAGCAATATATCAGTCAGATTTATTGATTGGTGTTTAACGCCGTTTACAACAATGTTTCTGTCATATCACGGCGGCCAGTTCACCTATGCATGTGTGTCCTGGCTTTGTCACACCAGTAATACACACAACGATCTTTCCAAGCAACTGGCTGCTTTTCACATAGACTGTTTGCTCATTGGTAGAAGACGAATGACGCTGGTCACACTGACTTTTTGTCAAACGGCGGAAAGAATGTTGGTCGAGCTTGGGTTCGAACTCGCAATCCCTGCATTGACAGTCCGCAATGTGACAAAAGAAGCATGCTCATCATGAGTCTTTACTTCTTCTGCCACAATATTTTAAACTTTATTTAAAAGTTTCAGTTAAAGAGATTTTCCATAGATTTGCCTAAGTTTTATATCAGTCAGACGATTATCGTTAGTATCAACTCTTCCGATTGCATATGTTAAATAAGGAATTGTGATGAGATAGCTCTGTGTAACCCTATCCCACATAATACAATCTGAAGGAGATGGCTTTGAAAACATCTTGGAAAAATATGGAAAAAAAGTCGAAAGCATTATGACAAGAGGAGGAATTGCTCATCATATGAACAATGTATTATATTTTCAAAATCGTCCATGCAGAGGCGTCAGAAAGTGTTTGTATATTAAAAAGGGATAATTTAAAAATCGAAATTGTCTAAAGCTAAACATTAAGTTAAGATAGATTGATTGCATGTCGTTTTACTCCACTTTCAATTATTCTGCAGTAATATCACGGCGTTTTCTGTGAAAGTCTGACCAAATTTAGTTGTTTGTTCGTTTCACTATTTGCCTCCACAAACACTTTGATTGTGTTACATTACTTTTGCTTGATACGTAAACGACTCACATGCAATGATAGATATGAGATGGCAACCACCATACCTACATACACTTACGAGTATCTATACCATTATAATTTATATGTCCATAGTTTAGTTTAAGACTTTAATTATGATTCTCTATTAACAGTACCGCTGTTGTCGTAGGATTTTGGTTTAACACTTTGAAGGCTGTTTTCTTTTTAATGGATTGGTCAAGTTTTTAATTTGGAAATGTCCTCAGTTAAGAGACTGGTCAGACGGCGCGGAATTAACTTGTGCGTATTATATGTACTTACACATGTATATATATATATATATTATCTTTGAATAAAATGTAATGGATATGAGTCAATATTTATGTTTATTGTTTGCATGAATACTCCTACTTTACAAAGTGAATGTTAAAATCCAGTACTCAACGAGATAGTTTACACTTACTTAATTGATATTATCCTTTCCGCGCATCCCTCAGCCGACATCATATAACTCACCACTACTTTTGAAACGATGCATACACTTTATTATAGTCCATCGATTACGAAACAAACTTTCAGCTTACGAGTGGGAGACAGTGGTACAAAGGTATCGTCGACCTCTTGTACCAACGGTCCCGGGTTCGAATCCCTTGATGAACATGTTCTGCCTTTGTTTCCACACAAACGGCGCGAGTACTGGTTAAATATCCAGGAAGCAGACATCGAGCGAGATTAATATAAGCTTAAAGCTTGTTTCGCAATCGATTTGGGGGTGGGGGGGTTGACAATGTGTGATTATAACGTTAAAGGAAAGTAAAACTTTAAATTAAACGTCTTGATTTGGAATGAATTTGGCACAATTGTCTTAAAGTGATATTCTACCAGTAATGCTTAACTTAATTTGATCCGTTGAATAGAATGGTTATTACAGTTATATTGAATCAGATGACCGAACTAAGGGCCCCATGGACCTCTTATAAAGACGAGGTTACTTAAGCATATTAGGCATTAGTTAGCTTAAAAATGTAGATGATAATACGTTAACTGAATTAGTGTGAATTTTCTTAGGATTGTATGACACAGTAGGGCGGGGTTAAAAAGGGATCTATACCTATTGACTTTTGGTATAGAGAGTATCCATACTTGATGAGTGAATACTGATCATGCATGGAATATTACGGGCGGTCTTCGCAAACACTTGACATGCGAGTTAGCCTAAGTTAGGGCGCCATGAAGTCGCCGTTGCAAATGTTTGCATTTTCGCAGCGTCTTTACCACGCGTGTACAGCGCATGATATACGTTCATGTAAATGTTACGACGCTTGTCTAACGACATTCGCGACCCCAATGGGTTCTCACTGCGTTCCAGGTCAAATCGCCGAACCTTGGCGTTTGTTTTGAACAAGCTCAAAACAAACGCCGTGACTCGGCATTCATTGGCGATCTTGGCGACCACAGCGCTATACTTTTATATCAATATTGGTTTGATCACCTTTGTACAATAAATAGAATTACATGCGTGATAACATAACAATATATAACAATTATAAGGAAAATATGGAAAATAGAAATGAAGTGTTATCAAGTCAATTTTCCTTTTTTTAGATCCCAGAACTTATACAATTTGCATGCTTTTCGAAGATATTGACGATTGAAAACTTTGGGCGAGTTAGGGTCTAATTGATTCTAGGAAACCGGATAATATATCATATGCACATTTGCATAACTAAGGGAGCTATACATCTAGCTTTGTGTCAAAATATTAATTTAGGAATTACTTACCTGTAAACGGACAATGAAGGCTCGTTTGAAACTGTAAGACTACTAAAGGCTCGACGAAGACCTCCCTGTATGGAGATACATAGAATCCCCAAAACCGCCAGACGAGATTAATATTTGTTTCATTCTTATTCCTACATGTTTATGGCTGAGGTGAGACTTGGTGGATGCTCAAGGCTAGACGAAAGTCTCCAAAATTGCTAGATGAGACAGTAACATTTGTTTTCATTGTAATTCCTACATGTAGCGCGAAAATAACATTTTCGGTCTTATTCTAACATGCAAACCGACGGTGAAGGCTTTGGTGAGACTGTGTGGATGATCAAGGCTCGTCTGAGTCTTCACTGTACACAGATTCACTGGAACCCTTAAACAGCTAGACTGCGCGAACATTACATTTTCAGTCCTATTCTAACATGCAAACCGACGGTGAAGGCTTTGGTGAGACTGTGTGGATGCTCAAGGCTCGTCTGTACACAGATGCATTGGAATCCTAAAATAGCTAGACACGGCGAAAATAGCATTTCCAGTCTTATTCTAACATGCAAACCGACGGTGAAGGCTTTGGTGAGAATGTATGGATGCTCAAGGCTCGTCTCAGTCTTACCTGTTCACAAACACACTAAGACCTAAATTGGTAGATGTCGCTTAAAAATATTTGTATTCATAATCAAACATGCAAACCAACAATGAGGACTGGTGAAACTGTGTGGATGCTAAAGGTTTATCTGAATATGCACCGGACAAACTTTTGTTCTTAGAAGACTGTCAGCCCGGAAATTCGCCCGATCCGTAGAATGCGTAGGCAGGACGCATAAGCTATCGCCTTTACGTCTTCAGCTTATACGGTTTCGGGAAAAAACGCAGTTTCCCGATTTCAATCTTTGTTGCATGTACAGTGTAACTCTTGTTCTAGAAGACTGCCAGCCCGGAAACTCTCCCGATCCGTTTTGAGTGTGTAGAAAGGACCCGTAAACTATCGCCTTTACGGGTCCAGCTGATACAGTTTCGGGAAAAAAAGCAGTTTCCCGATTTCCCTCTGTGTTGCATGTGCAGTGTAACTTTTGTTCTAGAAGACTGCCAGCCTGGAAAGTCTTCCGATCCGTAGAGTGCGTAGACAGGACGCGTAAACTATCGCCCTGCAGGTCCAGTTGATACGGTTTCGGGAAGAAACGCAGTTTCCCGAGATCCCTCTTTTGTTCTAGAAGACTGCAAGCCCGGAAACTCCACCGATCCGTAGAGTGGGTAAGCAGGACACGTAAACGATCACCTTTACGGGTCCAGCTAATACGGTTCGGGAAAAAACGCAGTTTCCCGATTTCCCTCTGTGTTTCATGTTCAGTGAAACTTTTGTTCTAGAAGACTGCCAGCCCGGAAACTCGCCCAATCCGTAGAGTGTGTAGGAAGGACGCGTAAACTATCGCCTTTACGGGTCCAGCTGATACAGTTTCGGGAAAACCGCAGTTTTTTTATTTCCCTCTTTGTTGCATGTGCAGTGTAACTTGTGTTCTAGAAGACTGCCAACCCGGAAACTCGCCCGTTCCGTAGAATGCGTAGGTAGGACGCATAAACTATCGCCTTTACGTGTCCAGCTGATACGGTTTCTTGAAAAAACGCAGTTTCCCGATTTCCCTCTTTGTTGCATGTGCAGTGTAACTTTTGTTCTAGAAAACTGACAGCCCGGCAACTCGCCCGATCCGTAGAGTGCGTACGCAGGACGCGTAAACTCTCGCCTTTACGGGTCTAGCTGATATGGTTTCGGGAAAAAACGCAGTTTCCCGAGTTCCCCCTTTGTTGCATGTGCAGTGTAACTTTTGTTCTAGAAGATTGCCAGCCCGGAAATTCACCCGATATGTAGAGTACGTAGTCAGGACGCGTAAACTATCGCCTTTACGGGTCCAGCTGATACAGTTTCGGGAAAACCGCAGTTTTTTCGATTTCCCTCTTTGTTGCATGTGCACTGTAACTTTTGTTCTAGAAGACTGCAAGCCCGGAAACTCGCCCAATCGGTAGAGTGTGTACGCAGGACGCGTATACCATCGACTTTACGAGTCCAGCTGGGAAAAAACGCAGTTTCCCGATTTCCCTCTTTGTTGCATGTGCAGTGTAACTTTTGTTCTAGAAACATATCCAACTATGAGAATCAGCGACTATAAAAATCGATAACTTAAATTACATGGGATTATAGAGCAACTTTTTAGTTTTTACTCAATAACAATTTTATTTTGCAAAAATTTAAAAAGGCACTTATCAAGTTTTCAAGACAAATATCTCCCGAATATAAATATATTTTTTTATTTGATTTATATTAATAATATTTTGGTCCTTTTTAACTTTGAATACAGTCACCCTAAATTCCCTCTTTATTGCATATAAACCGGTAAGAAAACGGTATTTTTCCGCTAATTTTCACACGTTCTTTAGTAAATATCTTTTTTTAGAAATAAAAAATTAACAGGGCACTTACGGCTTAATGTAGTAAATTCATTTACCTTTTATTTGACATATATTTTATTAAAATAAAGTAATAACATTTTGGTCCTTTTTACCATTTTCTACAAGTACTACTAACGTTTTAGGGTAACATTTACGTTTCCGTGATTACTAGCGAAAGCTTCCGATAATTACCGACCATTGCCGGACGATTTATGATGGGGTAATACTCTATCTATTACCCCCGCTGTGCAGACTGTGTATATTGCGTTATCTTACATATATATATATCAGCATGTAATGCCCTTTACCTAAATTCGATGCTTGTATAGTCAGAACGGATAAATTTCAACATTTGTTAATATTATCTTATCTAAATAAAATGGATGATTGTTATAACTATTCAATTGTTAAATAAAACCATAAGGTGATCGGTATCCATGCATATTGTATGACTTGTCCAAATTCATGAATGAAATTAAAACGTTTAATAATTTGTCATAACTCATTGTAAATGTAAGAATTCTATCAAAGTTTGTTTGTCAAACTGTTCAATTTGATATGTTTAAAATTGCATTTAACGTTGTTTAATAATTTGTCATACCTCTTTTAAGTTTAAGGATTCTATCAAAGTTTGTTTGTCAAACTGTTCAATTTGATATGTTTAAAATTGGTTTAATTCGTATAACTAATTTCATCAAAGGGACGTTGATTGGCGCTAATCAACGTTATGTATATAACGCGATAATTGACATTAATCCGGATGATGTGTTAAAGGTGATAATTACCAAAACAACTGTGAATACAACTATACCGTCAGGTGCAAACTACTCATTGAATTTCGGACAAATGCTCAGGAAGTGATATTTTGTTTTAATCTGCATTGAATTACAGATTGTTGAAGAAATCACCGCCAAAGAATCGAGAAGATACAGTGAAGAATCTGTTTTCACTACGGTGCATAAGTTTATTACGCAGTTTTTGGAAATTGGACAGAACAAACGAGAAGGCTATCACCCAAAAAACATAACGCCTTACTTGCACGTGCTATTGTACCACATTCCCTTCTTCATTAGCCGTTATGGAACTTTAGCCAATTTTTCAGGCCAAGGTGTAGACAAAAAAAATGACATTATTAAACAAATTCACCAGACAAAAACCAATAAACATGATGCAACCAAAGATGCCCTTTTAGTCAGAAAAAGAATGGAAATCGGACATTTATCGAAAATATCACGAAACAAAAGAAGGTACAATAAACGCGATTCCAATTACTGGACTGTTCAGACTGCGGAAATGAATAAAAACAAAACACGGAAAATTCAGGATGAACTTAAACAGGCAGAAGTCGATTACCGCGGAGTACAGGATAATCAGGACAGTTCTGGGAAAAGCCTCAACGAATCAAGCATCCCTGAGCTCAAGCTCATATTAAAAAAATTAGGAGTTAGTACAAAATTGCGTAAAAAAGAAAAAATCATTGAACTGATCCATTGCACGAACAAAAAGTAGACTTTTATTAACTAAACTTTAATAGGCATTACCCCCACTCAAATAATAAGGTTGTGTAATTGCCCTAAACAAATATACTAAAAAATATATAGTTATCATATAGATCTACACCTAGTTTTTAATGATATTTTTACGGTATTAAATTTAATTTCTATAAGTCTAGTTTTTCCGAATTATTTTTCATATTTTCTAGAACGGGAGGTTAATTCTATTAGGCTCAGCCATATTTACAAATAGACTAAACACACTAGTTCACACATATTTGAAAACGGTGTTAGAATAATTGAGATTGCTTGTTACGAGATATTTGAATTATTTTTGCAATGTTTTCGACTTTTTTTTTAACAAAATAAAACCATAATTGATGGATCTAATTTGTTAATTGATGCTCTCTATTGCAAAGAGGAAACACACTTATGGAGGAACGAATAATTATATATACAATATTGACAGTATTATTTCGTTATGAATAATAACAAAAAAAAAAGAGCTCCATGTCTGTAACAATGTACATGTATTATATGAAATTGATAATGATGAAAAAACCCGGCTCGACTATTTATTGGTAAATTGAATAAAAATATCGATATCATAACACCCTAGTTTTATTACCCTATAATCCCATGTTGAAGTACCCTGTGTATCTCTCTACTGCCCTCCGGCCGCACTATCGATGTATACATACCGAATGTACACAAATGTCCGGTAATTTCCGCCAATTAGCAAAATGATAACAAGAGCAGATAACAATCAAATTAGTCAACAATTAGTACGGCTTAAACAGTGGTACATTGTCTCCCCTGTCTCTCCTGTTTTTTTGCATGAGGACCATTGTGCCATATGACTGCCAGCCCGGAAACCCACCCAATCTGTAGAGTACGTAGGCAGGACGCGTAAACTATTGCCTGTACGGGTCCAGCCGATACGGTTTCGGGAAAAAACGCAGTTTCCCGATTTCCCTCTTTGTTGCATGTGCAGTGTAACTTTTGTTCTAGAAAACTGCCATCCCGGAAACTCGCCCGATCCGTAGAGTGCGTACGCAGGACGCGTAAACTCTTGCCTATACGGGTCCAGCTGATATGGTTTCGGGAAAAAACGCAGTTTCCAGATTTCCCTCTTTGTTGCATGTGCAGTGTAAGTTTTGTTCTAGAAGATTGCCAGCCCGGAAATTCACCCGATATGTAGAGAACGTAGGTAGGACGCGTAAACTATCGCCTTTACGGGTCCAGCTGATATGGTTTCGGGAAAGAACGCAGTTTCCCGATTTCCCTCTTTGTTGCATGTGCAGTGTAACTTTTGTTCTAGAAGACTGCCAACCCGGAAACTTGCCCGTTCCGTAGAATGTGTAGGTAGGACGCATAAACTATCGCCTTTACGTGTCCAGCTGATACGGTTTCTTGAAAAAACGCAGTTTCCCGATTTCCCTCTTTGTTGCATGTGCAGTGTAACTTTTGTTCTAGAAAACTGCCAACCCGTAAACTCGCCCGATCCGTAGAGTCCGTAGGCAGGACCCGTAAACTATCGCCTTTACGGGTCCGGCTGATACTGTTTCTTGATAAAACGCAGTTTCCCGATTTCCCTCTTTGTTGCATGTACAGTGTATAAACCATACGTCCGAATACGCACAATGGTTAGGTGTGAAACCTATGCCTAACGTACCCCTAGCGTATACCAGCGTATGCGTGATATTTTGCATACGCTGGCATACGCTAGTACGATACGCAATAGTGTGATAGCGCCATTAGCAACAATGGTCACGAGTTACAGAGGGATCTAAGAAACATTTAATCTTTAACCACATTTAGACGCTTTATGTACATGTGTATGGAATTTTCAGTAATTACACTTTCATTGATATATATTTTTCACATGTATAGAATATGTATTTTTACTTTTGTCTAGATGTTTTTAAATTCGTTAACCATGAGTATACTTGAGCTACGTCCAATTAACACTAACCAAGAGTATACTTGAGCTACGCCCCATAAACACTTACCGTGAGTTTACATGAGCTACGCCCAATAAACACTAACTATGAGTATACTTGAGATACGTCTCATAAACACTAATCATGAGTATACTTGAGCTACGCCCCATAAAAACTAACCATGAGTAATTTCCAGATGTGTGAAGTTTGTAAAGTCAAATAAACCTGCACACAGAGCACGTGCCAACTGTGTAGACTAAGATTAATGTGAGAAACCGCAAACATCACTTTATAGAACTGCACTGGTCGATCAAGAGTCACAGACCGAGACCCATTAGCTCAGTCGGTAGCGACGCGGGCTTTCAATCCTTGGGTTGTGAGTTCGAACCCCAGCACAGCCAACATTATATCAGACGTTTGACAAAAGACACTGGGACAAGCGTAATTCGTTTTCCATCAATGTGATAATAGTCTACGTGGAAAAGATGCCAGTTGCTTGCAAAGACTATAGTGTGGAGTACGTCTGTACGAAAGCGGAGAAGCACGTGGGTATATGAACTGGCCGCCGTTACATGACTGAAAAATTGTTGAAAACGGCGTTATATCCAAAACCACAATTACCATGTGTAACAGACGGTTTTTAACCCTTTCCAGCATGTGTTCACATATTGAAGTATTTCGATATGACAAAAAAAGCAGTTTCTCTTTTTGCCACAATGTTTTTAATAATGATTGTTTCATTTATAGAGCTTTTTCATACTCTTGCATAGATGTTTTCAAAGTATGTTGTTAACAATTTGTTTCAATTGTGGGAAAGAGTCGAGGTTCGTATACTTGAACACCTCTCCTTTAAAACCAACCCCATTGGTAACTTTCTGTCGGTGTGAAATGAGTAAAGCCAAATAAACCTGCACAAAAAGCACGTGCGACATGTTAATACTCTGATCAATGTGAGAATCCGAATCTACAAAGGTGGGATCATAATTAACAGAAGAGTCCGAGACATGTGAAGACTCAGATCAATGTGATAATCCGAATTTACACAGGGGGATCATAATTAACATAGGGTTCCGAGAAACATTCTCAACCTATTTTCCAAACGTAGACTATTTTTAACGCATATTGAATAGACCACATATGAATTCATTGTGGCAAAAGGAGTAATTGCTTAAAAAGTTCACCTTTAGCTACAATGGTCAAGAGTACACGTTTTTTGAAGTGCATGTAAAAAAAAGGAGACGACTTTATAGTAACGAATGGATAGAAATGTTGGAAAACTTATGTCACTATGTTTAACAATTTATTTTTCAGCATTTACACTATCATTGATATATATATATTTTACTTTTTCTTATTCATGTTTTAAAAGTAGTCTGTCGTTGATGTGTTGTATGTGGGAAAGTATTAAAGTACTTATACTTAAGCTGCACTCAAAGAAAACAACCATTAGTAATTTTCTTTCCGTGTAAAGTTTGTAAAGTCTAATAACCCTGCACACAAAGCACGTGCAATAAGAGTCGATGCAGATCAATGTGACACTCCGCATACATCTCTATCTGGATCTACACAGTTTGTAAAGTCTAATAACCCTGCACACAAAGCACGTGCAATAAGAGTCGATGCAGATCAATGTGACACTCCGCATACATCTCTATCTGGATCTACACAGTTTGTAAAGTCTAATAACCCTGCACACAAAGCACGTACAATAAGAGTCGGCGCAGATCAATGTGACACTCCCCATACATCTCTATCTGGATCTACACAGTTTGTAAAGTCTAATAACCCTGCACACAAAGCACGTACAATAAGAGTCGGCGCAGATCAATGTGACACTCCGCATACATCTCTATCTGGATCTACACAGTTTGTAAAGTCTAATAACCCTACACACAAAGCACGTGCTATAAGAGTCGATGCAGATAAATGTGACACTCCGCATACATCTCTATCTGGATCTACACAGTTTGTAAAGTCTAATAACCCTGCATACAAAGCACGTGCTATAAAAGTCGATGCAGATCAATGTGACTCCGCATACATCTCTATCTGGATCTACACAGTTTGTAAAGTCTAATAACCCTGCACACAAAGCACGTGCAATAAGAGTCGATGCAGATCAATGTGACACTCCGCATACATCTCTATCTGGATCTACACAGTTTGTAAAGTCTAATAACCCTGCACACAAAGCACGTACATTGTACAATAAGAGTCGATGCAGATCAATGTGACACTCCGCATACATCTCTATCTGGATCTACACAGTTTGTAAAGTCTAATAACCCTGCACACAAAGCACGTGCAATAAGAGTCGATGCAGATCAATGTGACACTCCGCATACATCTCTATCTGGATCTACACAGTTTGTAAAGTCTAATAACCCTGCACACAAAGCACGTGCAATAAGAGTCGATGCAGATGAATGTGACACTCCGCATACATCTCTATCTGGATCTACACAGTTTCATAGAAACTTCAGTATCCCCTTCCCACATGTAGTCGTATTTTGCCTCCTCGTGAACAGACGACCTTTGAAAACATTGAGACAAACGGAGAAATAGCACAAAATTAGCAAATTTTACTTTTGCCACAATGTTTTCAAATCTATAGAACTATTATACTTTCAAATATAGAGATTGCATAGATGTTTCCAAACACACGACTTTTGAAAGCATTGAATCAAAAGGAGACATGGTCACACCGAGCAATTTCTCGTTTTGTGACAATGTTATCAACATTTTCAATAATTATTCGTCAGAAGCCCGCGACTTATATTTTTAATAGCTTTTCGGAAATGACATGGGAAGAGTTATTATTAGAAAAAAAATGTTTAAAGGTCCTGAACTTATTACAATTCCGTTTGTTTAAATACACTAAGTTATGACACATCTAAAATGAAATAAATATTCCGATGTTTTAGGTATTTGCAGTTTCTATATTTCTTTATTTTGACTCTCATTTATGTTTTTTTGTTTTATTTACGAAGACAAAACAGTCCTTATTACACTTGCAGTAGACTGTTATGCGTCAATATCGAGATAAAAATCACTTCGAATTCTCCTTTTAATAGCAATTTTAACTTACTGAATGCTAATTTCATGTTCAAAGAGATGTCTTGATTTGTGAAGAATGCATTTAATAATGTTTATCCATGTATATCTAATATATGAACTGTTTCTAAGCTAAAACTGTTGATCACCTGACAAGCGAATCTCCTTTGCAGAGAGCCGTTATTTACAAATAGTTAATTATAGGTGATTTAAAATGTTTATTTGGTTCGAAACAAATAAAGAAAAGAACAAACTCAGGGCTCTCGCGAGGGGTCGACTTGAGCGAATTGTCGCCTTAAATTGTCAGACTTCGCCCACTCCATCAAAGCGAAGTCGACTTCGCCGACAATTTCGTACGAAGTAATCATCACAGTCACGCGTCAGTCGCTTAGTTCAGTTCTCAGTATACACAGTTACGTAATCAGGAATTATCAACTGATAATGTATACCCATTTATCGCTTTAAACACACCATGACGTAAACCGATTGTCAAATCAACCATCGTGACTTTATACACTTGTTCGCATAAACGAAGAACCGATTTTTCAGATCAATTGTCACAGCACCCCCTGTTAATTTTCATTTACTACGAATCCGATTTAATCGAGATCGATGTCAAATTTAACCTTTAATGTTTCAACCATTTGAATATTATTAACCGATTCTTGCTTTTATGAAACATACGGCTTCAAAAAAGGAGCCATTTTCAGGATATTATTTTAATATCATACATAATAAATGTTGTATAGGTGGGCCGTACTAATTGATATTAACCAATCAAAGACACTATCTTATGTAGCCTCGTTCCTAATGGATTCCTCCACGAATAATGAATTTGATTGGTCAGAATTGAAATGATAAATACATCATCAATCTATTCTGAAGAGGTACTTTCCGAAATGGAGAATGTCAATGAATTTATTGCCAAGACTTTCGAAATTTCGACTCTGACAGCAGAATTTGAGGGCATTTAAAGGGCTGGTTTGATATACATTGATTTTACGACTCAATGCTCCTCTGCCATATCATGATAATTATATTTCCCGCGATTAATAGCTGAATTGTTCTCAAGAAATTCGCGAACCACTTGTCCCCTCTTCCGTCTGGAATTTTTGTTGACATTGACAGCGAAGCTTAAAATGACGTGCTATTGCATGCATATCTTAAAATGTCTATTTTGTGGTTTTATTGATAAATAATAAAATTCAAATATTCTGACAAACATCTTGAGAAGTGTATGTGGAATTCACAAATATTATAATTATTCCTTAATGAAAGCACTGTATACATACTAAGCCTAATGATTGGCAAGATTACTCATTTCCATTACTGTTTATGATCAATAATTAGTTGGCTGTGTGTATGGTCAACCTACCTTAGAATGGAGATTGATCATAAACAAGGAAAGGATTCAATTATATTTCAATGAAGGACATTCACTTCGTTGCCAAAAAAATGCAAGTTATGATGCATTTTCACTTGACCCCACCCCTGATGTTCCAATATGCCCCTCAGTTGATAACTATTTGTTCAACTACTATAATGTAAGTGTTATGCATAACAGCAGTATGGATTTCCGGCGACATTGATGCGTTGCATCAACTTTCTCTTGTATTTTTATTTAAAGAGACTTTCTATACATTTGCTCGAGTTTTTTTAAGGTCGTCTAGTTCAAATTTGTTTGTGAGTGGGAAACGGTTAAAATAAAAGCAAAAAAAGGCAATTTCTCCTTTTTGCCACAATGTTTTCATTTCTTTCATCAATCACTCTTTCATTTATAGATAGTTTCTATATTTTGGCTTTGTTATATATTCAAAGTTGAGCGAAAGTATCCTTAATCTCTTTAAATGATAATATAATGATTTGAATTCGTGATAACACTGTCGGGAAAGGAGTTGATTGATTGAGGTTAAACGCCGTTTTAAACCATTGTTTAGTCTTATCACGGAGACCAGCTCACCTACTCATATGTTTCTTGGCTTTCTTACACCAGTACTTCATACACCATATTTTCCTAGCAACGAATAACGCGTGTCACAATGACATTTGACAAACGTCGGAAAGTATGTTGGCTGCGCTGGGGTTCGAACTCACAGCCCCTGGATTAACAGCCCGCGTTGCTACAGGCAGAACTATCTGGGTTCGTCATCGGGAAAGGAGAAATTGATCGTTATGAACATCTCTCCTTTTGATTCAATGTTTTCCATAATCGTATGTTTGAAATTATCTATCGTTGAAAGTTTAATTACTCTATATAATGAATGACATTCTATACATATTTCCTTTTTAGTCCCGAAAGACAAAACTATTACATGCATGCAACATTCGTGTTGATCAAAATCAAACACCGTAAGCTGAATGATATTTAGTCCATTACGCATTTAACGCATTACATTGCATTTCAGTAATCGGCACGTGCCATATGAGACCAAGGGAACAGTATCGTCCTCTGGGCGAAGGGATGTAATCATATGGCCTGGGGATTAATTCTTTAAAGCAGATGGTCATTTCATCCTGCATCCATGACAACGTTCGAAATGACTGTGTTTTAGAACCGGCTTATAGCAATTCGTATAATATTAATCACATTGAGCCTTTTCCCGTAATATTACTTTAATATATTATTATGATGATGTTTTTCATCCGTATGTATTATTGATATAAGTCATTAGAAGTTTGCCAAACAGACGTAATTGATTTGGCAAACATGAAATTAAGTGATTAAATGATTCAATGTTTTCGTAGGCCTCAAGCTGAAGATATCAACCGGACATATGCCTAATTTTGGAATAATTCCGGCTAGTAGGGGCCTGTTCGGCAATTTCTCCTTTAGCCATAATGCATTCAAACGTAGTCTAGTCAGTATGCCTTAAAAATAGCCTACGTGTGGAAAAGAGTTGAGAATAATTCTTGGAACCCTCTGTTAATTTTGATCGCCCTGTGTAGATGCGGATTCTCACATTGATCTGAGTCTTCACATATCGGATGTGCTTTGTGTGAACTGTTTCTCCGCATATTCTCCTTTTTTCACATATAACAGATATGAATCAGACACTTTTGAGAATATAAACTACCTCTCCGTATATTCGTATATCAATGTATTCACTGATGTAATATGTTAGCCGTATATCAATTTATTCACTGATGAAATAGGATAGCCGTACATCTTTGTATTTACTGATGAAATAGGATAGACGTATATCAATGTATTCACTGATGAAATAGGATAGACGTATATCAATGTATTCACTGATGTAATAGGATAGACATAATCACAAAGGTTTCCAAGAACAACCTTTCAAACATGTTGTCGTATTTTGACTCCTCGTCCGCAGACGACTTTTGAAAACATTGTGAATAGCTCAATACGAGCAAATTCTCTTTTTGCCACATTGTTTTTAACTACGCCTACATAGGGTTATAATACTTTCAACTTGATTTGTATAATTGTTTTCAACGACATAAATTGTGTACAACGCGCTTCTTTTTCCTTTTGCGACAATGTTAACATAAATTCCTTTTAGAAAAGAAATCAATACTTAGATTATTTCAAGGTCGTCCGGTTTAATTGTTTTGTGTGTAGGAAAGGGATAAAGTACAAGCAAAACAAGCAATTTCTACTTTTGCCACACTGTTTAAATTTGTTTTATAAACCACACTTTCATGTATATATATTTCCACATTTTTGCTTGGTTATATTCAAAGTCGTCCTTTCTAGATTTGTTGTATGAAGGAAAGGGTAAACGTACGTATACGTGACTTATGCTCCATGAAAACCAACCATTATAAATGTTCAGTAGACATATTCCGTGTGAAGTTGTTGAAGTCTAATAAACCTGTACACAAATCACGTGCCACATGTGAAGACGAAGATCAATGCATAGATCACTATATGAATTGCACAGTTCGATCTTGAGTCACAGAAAGTTCCAAGAAACTCCTTAACCCTTTCCAATATGTAGACGATCTTTGACAAATATTAAGCAGACGACTATTAGTGTGACGAAAAGAGCAATTGTAATTCCTCCTTTTGTCACAATGTTTTCAACATATGTTCAAGTAATTATACTTTCATTTAGGTATTTTCCATACTTCTATCTAGATATTTTTCAAAGTCGACTGTGGCTTTGTTTTGGTTGATTTTCTCTAAACTTGGGGGACGGCTCATATGTGTACGCTGCTCGAAATCTACATACAACAATTCTGCAGCGGACGACTCTAAAATCATCTAGACATAATTAAGGAAAACCTTTATAAATGAATGTACAACTATTGAATAGAGTTGAAAATTATGTGACAAAAAGAGAAATTGCTCATCCAAATGTGTCTATATGTGGCAAAGAGTTAAAGTTAATATACTAAAAGTTGATACTCTTGAAGTACGGCTGAAATCATCGTCATGGCTCATACCTATGTTTTTACCTGTCTCGTCGATTACTGGAATTTAACGTACAGTATGTAAAATAGCAACATTAAAGCAAACAAATAATTATAAACATTCACCTCTATCAAGTTATGAGAACATATATGTAAAGAGATCGACATATCACATCGAGTTATCGATTAATTTGAGTGTACCGTCGATTTATGAAAACTGTATTCATGCATTTTCAGCTTTTTAATTAGTTTAATATGAATATTAATAGATATAACCGATTTATTAAATCATATCAAGAAATTAACGCTGCAGCAGCTCTTTTTCGATTTATATTACAGTTTAACTTATGAAAGATGAGTTTGTTTTGGATTCAGCGCCGCTTTCAACGACTTATGTCATATTGCGGTGGACAGGAAAGTTGATATTGGTCCAGCATATCAAATTTACATCCAACTAAAATATATGAGGTATGGGCTTCCATTGATGCATTGACTCCAATCATTCAAACCCATTTAGCCAGTTCAAGGAAGGATTGGACTGGGACTGCAAATGTAATAGAGCATCCCAACCACGCTGGTCGACTCTTACGGGGTACATATTGAGATGATATGTTGTTCTTAACTAGGTTATACATGTAACACATTTCGATAATTTACTTAGATCTAAATTCTACATAGATTTAACTACACAACAACAGGATAACATTTTACGTCTGTCTTATATATTTACACATTTTAATACATGTATATTAAAAAGTAAATTGTGATAAATGTGTCATCGTACATGTCTGTTATGTGATCTGCAGCAGACATTTTTTAAAAACACTCTGGCAAAAGAAAAAATCGCTCAGTTACACGTCTCTTGTATGCCATGCTCATACTTAAGCACGTTGTGTTTTCAACTCTATTCAACAATTTAACTCTCATTTATAGGTAATTTTGCCAACAAATGTTCATAGTCGTCCGCAGATTTGTTTTATGGTGGTAAGGGTAAAACAATAATCATTAAGATATGATATCATGTTATGAATAGAACGGAGATACGGGGATACACTGTACATGTAACCCGTTTCGATAATCTAGTGATAAATAGAGGATCTTCAACTGTTTCAAATTGATTTAAAAGTATACGTCACGCGAACGAGATGTTATCAAGTTTACGAACGACTTCAAAGCTTCAAAGGACGATTTATTAACATATCTTTTATATCGAACGAATGTTGTTCATTATTCTATTAAATATATACCGTCTTAAATTGTATACACGCGTGTTAGAAATCAGACACCGCCGTAAGTGTAGATAACGCGCATGAACATTTGTAACTTACATTTGCACGTACATGACGTCAACGTTATGATGTCTGTACACATTTTGTAAATTTGACGCTTTGAAAATACTTTAAATCCAACCTTAATATTTTGGAGGTTCTTTATAAAAATAAATAATTTGTTAAATTTCCAATCACTTTAGAAATTGACAGTTGACAATGATGATTCCGAGTAATTCATTGGCATGAATATAATACTAGTAAATATATTCAACTACATATCGTTAGAATAAGCTGTTACGTCTGTCTTTGTATGGCTGATCATTTTAACATAATTAAAAAAGGGTGGGAGGTGAACAAGTAGCTAATCATATGATATTATAACGTACTGATTTTAAGATTTTATTGTATATTGTATTATTGGCTGTAGGCATAAATACAGGAACTCATATATGTCTATGTGAAATGTCATGTACCAGCCATTGTTTTATTGTTTGCATGTAGCTACCATTGTATCAAACACCTATCAAATATCCATATCTGTTTAACCCTTTCCCACATACACACGCATGTTGGCGTCACCGTAACAAACGTTTATTGATGTTCAAAGTCGCTTTCTGTAGTTATGTTGAGAAGGGGTTAAATGACGATTGTTTAACGACCACCTGCTTTTAGAAAAGGTCCGTCTTATTCAATTCCTTATGTTGCTGCCATAAGTACCAGTTTTAATGTTTTGCACGTGTGTGGGTCGACGCATGACTTACGCATATACGGTTACAGACAGCACTGTTCATACTTACTGACTATCTGATATTAATATGCGTAAAAAAAGATATTCTACGTGTCTATATGATATAAGTATCGTGTTTAATTGACGCAACCGCTGTTATCGTGTTATTGTTTGTTCATTATCAGGTATAAGACAAACTAGATGATGCACCGGATATATTCAACCGATAATTACTGATACCCTGTTATAACAACAAAGATTGGTTACTGAAATATAAGGTCAGTCGAACTAAAAACATTAAATAGTATTATAGCCTTTCCTTCCTTGGCACAAAGGTGAGTGCGTCTAGCATTTCCACCGACTCGCTTGAGTCCTGGTATACGCACATCAGCACTCAACACAACATTATTTCAAAGCAACTGGCTACTTTTATATATACACTGGTATCCCATTTGTCGAGGACTCATTTTCCAAAAGTGTAGATATACCCTGTTATAACAACAAAGATTGGTTATTGAAATATAAGGAGAATCAAACTAAAAACATTAAATGGTATTATAGCCTTTCCTTCCTTGGCACAAAGGTGAGTGCGTCTAGCATTTCCACCGACTCGCACACCAGCCCTCCACACATTATTTCAAAGCAACTGGCTACTTATAATATACACTGGTATATCATTTGTCGAGGACTCATTTGCCAAAAGAGTAGATACAGATCAGTTTGCGTATCTGCGCAACCTCTGATGATTGTCTATATCATTGTCTTATAAACCTGCACACAAATCACGTGCAATAAGTTTCGACGTAGATCGATGTGAAACTCCGAATATATATTTATCTAGATCTACAGAATCACAGAGATTTACAAGAACCTTCTACACCCTTACCCGAATGCATGGTGACTCTTCTTCATCAGAGGTCATTTGAAGACATTGTGACAAACGGGGAAACAGCACGCAATGAGCCAATTCTCCTGTTGCCACAATATTTTCAAGGGAATATAATAAGTTATCTTTCAACTATAGAGACTGCATAGATGTTTCCAACCAACTGCTTTTGAAAACATTGATTCAAAAGGAGAAATTGCTCATACCGAGCAAATTTTCCTTTTGTGACAATGTTATCAACATGTCCAGTCATTATATTTTTATTTGAAGATGTTTAAGATACTTCTGCTCAAGCACTGTTACGGTCGTCTTGTTCAAATTTGTTGTGTGGGGGAAAGGGTTGAAATACAAGAAAAAACAAGCAATTTCTCCTTTAGTCACAATGTTTTCATTTCTTTCATCAATCACCCTTTCATGTATAGATATTTTCAACATTTTTACACAGAGCACGTGCCAACTGTGTAGACGAAGATTAATGTGAGAGACCGCATACATCACTTTATGTAACTGTAATGGTCGATTAAGGGTCACAGAAGTTCCTAGAAACTGCTAAAACCTTTCAAACATGTAGACGCATTTTCACGAATTTAAAGCAGACGACCTTTGCAATTATTGTTTTAACAATTCTCCTTTAGCCACAATGGACACAAGTCACAGAGGGTTCTAAGACACCTTTAAACACTTACCCTGATTTACACGCTTTTTTAAGTACATTATTACGAAGCAGATGACTTTCAAACCATAGTGACTAATGGAAAAAAAACACACGAATAATTTCTCCTTTTAACACAATGTTTTAAATTTTTTGTCAGTAATTACACTTTCCTTGATATATATTTTCTTATTCATAGAAGTGTTTTCCCTTTTGCCTAGATGTTTGTAAAGTCGTCTGTCGCTGGTTTGTTGTATGTGGGAAAGGGTCAAAGTACGTATACATAAGCTGCACTAAATAAAAACAACCATTAGTAATTTTCTTTCCGTGTACAGTTTGTAAAGCCTAATAAACCTGCACACAAATCAAACGCTATTAGTGTCGACGCCGATCAATGTGGGACTTCTCATAGATCTCTATCTGGACCTACATAAACACAAAGATTTCCAAGAAACTTCTACAACCTTTCCCACTTGTAGTCGTATTTTGATTCCTCGCCAGCAGACGACTTTTGAAAACATTGTGTCAAACGGTGAAATAGCTCAAAACGAACAAATTCTGCTTTTGCCACAATATTTTCAAATATATAGAATTATTATTCTTTCAACTATAGAGATTTCATAGTTGTTTTCAAACAGACTGCTTTTGAAAACATTCATTCTAAAGGAGAAATTGTTCACACCGAGCAATTTTTCCTTTCGCGACAATGTTAGTAAAATTTCTAGTCATTATATTTTCATTTAGAGAAATTTAGGATACTCAAGTTACTTTATGGTCGTGTTGTTCAAATTTATTATGTGAAGGAAAGGGTTAAAATACAAGCCATAACAAGCAATTTCTCCTTTCGCCACAATGTTTCCATTTCTTTCAGCAATCACTCTTTCATTTATAGATATTTTCCACATTTTTGCTTTCAAAGTTGTCGTAATGCTGATTGATGGTTAACGTACGTATACTTGAGCTACGCCCCATAAACACTTACCATGAGTAATTTACAGTCTGTGTAAAGTTTGTTAAGTCAAATAAACCTGCACACAGAGCACGTGCCAATTGTGTAGACGAAGATTAGTGTGAGAAACCGCATACATCACTTTATGGAACTGCGCTGGTCGATCAAGAGTCACAGATAGTTCCTAGAAAAAAAGTTATGAGCAAACGACATTTGAAATTATTGTGACAAGAGGAGAAATTGTTTTAACAATTCTCCTTTAGCCACAATGGACACAAGTGACAGAGGGTTCTTAGACACCTTTCAACACTTATCCACATTTACACGCTTTTTTAAGTACATGTTTACGAAGCAGACGACTTTTGATGGTAAATATTTTCAAAACGAATAACTTCTCCATTTGTCACAATGTTTTCATTTCTTTCATCAATCACTCTTTCACATTTTTGCTTTGTTATGTTCAAAGTAATGTGAGAAACCGCACATATCACTTCATGAAACTCACAGAAGGTCCTAGAAACTTCTTAACCATCTCAAACATGTTGACGCATTTAGACGAATTTGCAGTAGATGACATTTGAAAGCAGTGTGACAAAAGGAGTAACTTCTCCTTTAGCAACAATGTTTCAACTTCTAAATAATAAATTGTTCTCATTTAGGTATTTTCCATACCTATGTCTAGATGTTTTCAAACATTTTTGTAGCATATTTGTGGGATAGAGTAATTTGATCTGCGCTACGAGAACACCAATCATTAGATATTTCATTTCCGTATAAATGTGTGTAAAGCTAAAGAAACCTGCACACAATGCACGCAAGACCTGTGTAATTGATTGATTAATTGGGGTTTAACGCCATTTTCAATAATTGTTCAGTCATATCACAGCGTCCAGTTCACGTACTCATATGTTTCCTGGTTTCCCTCACACAAGTATTAAACACAACAAACTTTCCAAGTAACTGGCTGCTTTTCCACATTGACTGTTATCCCATTGGTGAAAGACGAATGACGCTTGTCACAGCGATTTTTGTTAAACGTCGGAAATATTGTTGGCCGAGCTGGGGTAAGAACTCACAACCCCTGGATTGACTGCCCACCTCGCTACCGAATTCGATACCGGGGCCCGGCGACCTGTGTATACACTGATCTATGTAGGAATCCGCATATATCTGTATCTGGAATTACATTGGGCAACAAAGAGTCATAAGCGTGCCAAGAAACTTCTAAAAGACTCTGAATCAGACGACTTTTAACATAAACAAGTTTTCAACAATTAAACTCTTAATTTTAAAAAAAAAATATAAGAAATAGACGACGTTAGAAAACATTGTGAAAATGGAGTATGAATGATTGTAGGACACTTTGGGTGAGTTTATTGGAGAATGTCATAGTTAGGACTCTACGATATTATATTCATTAATTGAAAGACAATACAATTTAGACCGTACCATACTGTGTCGATTAATTCAAAGATAACACTATTTAGACCATACCATACTGGGTTCATCAATTCAAAGACAACACTATTTAGACCCTACCATACTGTGTCCATCAATTCAAAGACAACACTATTTAGACCATACCATACTGTGTTCGTTAATTAAAAGACAACACTATTTACATCTTACATACTGTGTCCGTTAATTCAAAGACAACAATATTTAGACCCTACATAATGTGTTCATTAATTCATATACAACATTATTTAGACCCTACGATACTATATCCATTAATTCAAAGACAACACTATTTAGACCCTACCATACTGTGTTCATTAATTCAAAGACAACAATATTTAGACCTTACATACTGTGCCCGTTAATTCAAAGACAACATTATTTAGACCATACCATACTGTGTCCATTAATTCATATACAACACTATTTAGACCCTACCATACTGCGTCCGTTAATTCATATACAACACTAGTTAGACCTAACCATACTGTGTACGTTAATTCAAAGACAACAATATTTAGACCCTACATAATGTGTTCATTAATTCATATACAACACTATTTAGACCCTACCATACTATATCCATTTATTCAAAGACAACACTATTTAGACCCTACCATAATGTGTCCATCAATTCAAAGACAACACTATTTATACCCTACCATACTGTGTCCATCAATTCAAAGACAACACTATTTAGACCCTACCATACTGTGTCCATCAATTCAAAGACAACACTATTTAGACCCTACCATACTGTGTCCGTTAATTCAAAGACAATACTATAAAACATGTCGGTAGACATTTTAGATATATATGTTTTAGTAAGAAGTGTATTATAACACGGAAAATAATTATATGTTAGTATCCTCAGGATTGTATGACACTTTGTGTCGGGTATATGAGAGAATCCCATAGTTAAGACCCTACGATACTCTATCCATTAATTCAAAGACAACATTATACAACATATTGGCACTAGATATCATATTTATATATGTTTTAATAAGAAGTGTATTCTCAGTTTACATATTGACTGTAGCTCGGTTCTTATACAATCCATTTGTAAATGAAATCGGAACTCTGTTATTTTCTATCAAAACGTAAACAGAAGAAGAACCGAATTTAGGTGCTATACTGTTCTAAACTAGAACTTTTATATTAGTAAAAAAATCGATACTTAACTCTATATATACATTTAACTACATGTTGTTAAAATAAATGGTTTCGTCTGTCTTGAATGTTTTAGCTTTTTAATATATCACAACGAAAAATGAAGACATATGTGGAAAGGTAGCAAAATAGGTGAAATCGTACATGACTGTTATATACAGAAGAAGAACCTAATTTAGGTGCTATAATGTTCTAAACTAGAACTTTGATATTAGTAAGAAAATAGATACTTAGCTCTATATATACATTTAACTACATGTTGTTAAAATAAATGGTTTCGTCTGTCTTGAATGTTTAGCTTCTTAATATATTACAACGAAAAATGAAGACATATGTGGAAAGGTAGCAAAATAGGTGAAATCGTACATGACTGTTATATACAGAAGAAGAACCGAATTTAGGTGCTATAATGTTCTAAACTAGAACTTTGATATTAGTAAAAAAATCGATACTTAACTCTATATATACATTTAACTACATGTTGTTAAAATAAATGGTTTCGTCTGTCTTGAATGTTTTAGCTTTTTAATATATCCCAACGAAAAATGAAGATATATGTGGAAAGGTAGCAAAATAGGTGAAATCGTACATGACTGTTATATCAATTAGATATGATATTTAATGTTATAAAATAGGACGATGATAAAAGTGACAGATATCGATAGTTCAATGCAATAAAGAGTCAACAACATATCCTAATATGATGCTGTTACGTCTATCTGGAATGTTTGAACACATAACTGTACCGGTCATAACCATTCGTTTATTTAGACTTGTCATCAGAAAACACGATTAAGTATTTTCGGCTATAGCCCCAGTTACTAATTGATTGATTGATTGATTGGGGTTTAACTTCGAATTTAACATTTTCTAAGTCATATCATGGCCGCCAGTTCACCTTTTCATATGTTTCCTGGTTTTCTCACACCATTACTCCACACAACATACTTTCCAAACAACTGGCTGCTTTTCCGCATAGACTTAGCCACTTGTTGGATGACGAATGACGCATGTCGTATTGACTTTTGTCAAACGTCGAAAAGAAAGTTGGCCGAACCGGGATTCGAACTTACAATCCCAGGATTGACAGCCCTCGTCGCTATCGACTGAGCTAGCAGGGCTCGGATCTCCAGGTAATAACTATTAATTTAGATTATAAAATAAGTCGTTAAAACGTGCGTAAAGTTAACATTGTAGTTGTCACTAATCGATTGTATTATATATTATTGTGTATTGTATCATGGGCTGGAAATGAAACATATGTTTGTGGCTGAACAAACAGTGTGACTTTGTTGATTTTGTTTATGATTCGATATGCGACTTACACGAATACGACGTTATACAGAACCGTTAGATACTATTTAATTTCATTATGCTAAATCGCTTTCACTGTCTACTCCCGGTTTAATTAAATGTGTTCTCCGCGTATAAATCATAGTGTGTACACGTTCCCTTGGCGCAACTGCTTTTATCGTGTTATCATTGTGTGTTCAAACAGACCAGGTCACGAGTGGACAACCATCGACAGAGTTAACTCAAAGTTTAGTTAGTGGCACATATGGCTGGTCCTCAATGTTATATATATATATATATAATAATCGCAACGTCATGGGGAGCCAGCATATACGAAACAAATAGAGGATGTTAGAATTATAAATGTTATATTCGCGCATGCGCTTGTTAAGACATCCGCCCTGGGCGATCATCAATGTTCAGAAAACTTTAAAAGTTGAATAACGTGTGTCCAGTTTATGTGTGTGTTATCAAAATTCAAAAGAAAAAGGAATGTTCCAAAGGTTCAGCATATGTAAGTACTGCATTCGCATTTTTAAATTAATGTTTCACGCCAGTTGAATATGAATAATAATATTTCTCCAAGTCAGGCGATACTAATTGATACGCCTACCAAGTAAATTTTAATTTGCAAACATTTTGTTTTTTTCAGATACATTTGAATACTTAAGTTTAAACATCATCAATACAAAATGCAATGGAAGAATACATGTAGGATGTTCGATGACAGTTATAGTAAGAGGTCATATTCATTCACGTAAAAATAATGGACACCCTCGTATCTTCACTTCTACATTGTGGGTTAGGACAGGATAGATAGTTTTCTTACACAATCTCAACATATGGTGACATTATTCCAGTTGCTTCATGTTTAATTCAGACAAATATGACAATGAAAGATAAACGTTTCAATTGTTTTATATTTAATTCACACGCATATGACGTTGAAATATAAACGTTTCAATTGTTTTATGTTTAATTCACACACATATGACGGTGAAAGATACACGTTTCAATTGCTTCATGTTTTATTCATACGAATATGACGGTGAAAGATAGACGTTTCAATTGTTTCATGTTTAATTCAAACAAATATGACGGTAACATATCAATGTTTCAATTGCTTCATGTTATATTCACACAAATATGACGGTGAAAGATAAACGTTTCAATTGCTTCATGTTTAATTCAAACAAATATGACGATAAAATATCAATGTTTTAATTGCTTCATGTTTTATTCACACAAATATGACGGTGAAAGATACACGTTTCAATTGCTTCATGTTTAATTCACACAAATATGACGTTGAACGATAAACGTTTCAATTGGTGGCTCATATTGAATGCTACCTGTTGAGTTTACATATTAAATTTCCGTTTGTAAACCCGATTCTGTCAATGCATCAAGACGTAATGGAATTGCAACAAGGCCCGTTTATAAAAGCTAATAACGGCAATCCAATACGACCCATCAACATACTCATCATATATTGGTGTTTCCTTGGTAAATTACTAGTGCGTCAGTCGTAATGCTATCCCAACATCACTGAGCGCAAATGTGGGAAACTATTTGTTTCATTTCTCAAGTCTTTAATATGACACGAATGGGAGTCGAGTCCATATATTCTTTCTGTCGATGCAGACGCTCTAACCACTACGTCACAGAGGCGATCTGAGTATGAAGTTATACTTAAAATATTATTCTAAATATATTACAAAATTGAATAAGAGAACCTTATCCATTATGTAATGATTTCGGCCATAGCAGTCATTAACCCTTTTCCACTCGCGTATCTCTGCTGCATGCATTCTGACACGGATGCAGCAGATAGTGCCAAATAAAGAAATTGCTCATAGGCATAATGAGAATTTTCTCCTTTTGTTCCATTGTTTATTCAATAATAACATTTAATACTAATATTCCACATATGTGCACAGGCGTTTTAACGCTTTCCTAAATACAACCACTCACCAGCAGAAGTGTTGGAATACATCTATGCAATACTATTGAAAATATCTATAAATGAAAGTATAATAATTAAATAGTAAACACATTGTGGTACATGTAATCTTTGCTCATTATGAGCAATTCCTTCTTTGACATAATGTTTTAAATAGATGTCTACTGCAGACACGTTTGGGGGAAAGGTCTATACATCAGAAATTGGTTAAGTACTTATAAGTTGACAGCTAATATCAACTTCAGAAATTAAGATAAGTGCGGTAACATTAAAGACGGATATCGTAGTTATTTGTAACAGACAATAGGTTAATAAAATAGTATTTGGCTGTCTGTGTTTTAATAAGATGCATTCAAATAATGCTATTTCGGTTGCCTCATGAATAAATATACCCCATCTCCTCTCTCCAAGAACTGTTGGCAGTCTGGCTAAAGAGCAAGACAAGTAGAGAAGATATACAAATAAGTTATTTAAAAAAATAACAATTTAACCCACATGCAACTGAACCTCTAAAAAGATGTTCTATAACATAACGTGTTATATATTGATAAACTGTATAACTTATTACGTAATACTGTGCCGTGTTATGTATTGATAGGCTGTATAACATATTACGTAATACAATGCTGTGTTACGTATTGATTAACTGCATAACATATTACATAATACTGTGCTGTGTTATGTATTGATAAGCTGCATAACATATTACGTAATACTGTGCTGTGTTATGTATTGATAAACTGTATAACTTATCACATTATACAGTGATGTGTTATGTATTGATAAACTGCATAACATATTACGTAATATTGTGTTGTGTTATGTATTGATAAGCTGCATAACATATAACGTAATACTGTGCTGTATTATGTATTGATAAGCTGTATAACATATTACGTTATACATTGCTGTGTTATTTAATGATAAGCTGCATAATATATTACGTAATACTGTGCTGTGTTATGTATTGAGAAGCTGCATAACATATTACGTAATACAGTGCTGTGTTATGTATTGATAACCTGCATAACATATTACGTAATACTGTGCTGTTTTATGTATTGATAAACTACATAACATATTACGTAATACTGTGCTGTGTTATATATTGAAATACTGCATAACCTATAACGTAATACTGTGCTGTGTTATGTATTGATAAACTGCATAAAGTATTATGTAATACTGTGCTGTGTTATGTATTGATAAACTGCATAACATATTACGTTATACTGTGCTGTGTTATGTATTGATGAGCTGCATAACATAGTATGTAATACGGTGCTGTATTATATATTGATAAACTGCATAACACATTACGTTATACTGTGCTGTGTTGTTTAATGTTCTTTCAACACATCTGGAGCTAACAGATTTGAACGTATATATTGGCACAACTATAGTTTATCTCTATGAATGAAAGTATTATTATTGAAAAGGGTTGAACACTTTATAGACAAATGAAAAAACATGCTTATAATTGCCTAATTCACATTTTGCCACGAATTGTTCAATAGTTATCTTCTTCAATTTATTACAATATATCTTAACCCTTGCCCACATGCACACGCATTTTCAACCATCTGCACTAGATTTCATTGGAAAATATTGTATCAAATGGAGAAATTACTCGTGATGAGCACCTCCTTCTGTTGTCTATGTGTTTTCGATTCTAACTAACCTTTTTACGATCATTTAGGGAGCCTTTCCATATGTTTTCTCTGTGATTTCAAAGTCATCAGTAGCACCATTATTGTACGATTGATTGATTGTAGTTTTAGGCCGTTTTCAACAAATACTCAACCAAGTCATTGCGGCAAGTTCACATCCCATTATATTTGCTCGCTTTCTCAGACCAGTGCTCCACGCAAATCAACTGGCTGCTCTTTCACATAAACTGTTAGCCAATTGGTGTATGACGACTGACACATATCGCATATGTTAAACGCCAGAAAGCATTTTGAGAGAGCATTAGTCCGAACTTACTATGTCTGGATTGAAGGACATATTCGCTACCGACCACAATTAAGCTACCGTGAGTCTGTGATGTAGGTGTGAAATGTTAAATTGCAATAATTAAACAGTTAACTCTCGCCCCCGCTGAACGGTTAGTTATGTACCAATATTTAACTGAACCTTCGTCATAAGAACGCTTCTTAACTGAGAGGAAATGTTAAATTTCTACAAAAGACCATATGTGTAAATATTGAACCAGGATAGCTCGACAAACATTGTGTTTTTGGAATATTAATTATAAACAATGTCATAAGTATATGTCTGAGCGTACAAATCCGTCAACTGTATGGCGTATGAGTAACATGATAAACTGTCCAATATATCACTGACATTGTTATTAATTAAGATACGGTGCCTCAGTCTCTGACGGCTATTCTGTGTGTTGGATACATATTCACTGACTATGGACTGCCTGAGTGGTGTATTATTAGATAGTCCGACACGGGTGTTGGAGGTTGATGGTTTGATCCCGACCGGTTCATACCAAATAGTTTAAACTTGGCATTAGTTGCTTTCCATCCTTGGCCCTTAGGATTGTGGGATTAGCATTACAACTGATTCGCTCGTGTTAGGATAAATCGATCAATGGTACTGGTAACTAACCAGGAAAACGCCACGATTTAATTACAAACATGATGAAAGTGGCGTAAATACAATGTAAACATCTAAAAATGTGAATAAATACATATGACTATCAAACATAGGAAACATTACACAAATAGGTTCCTCTACGACTAACTATTCGACAAATCATTTTTGTAAATCAATAGTGATTCACCTAATTTATGAATAAATATTTTGAATATTCGCCGGTCGATATATCATTGTTAAACTTTATTTATAGAACACTTTGGATCATTAAACGTTTGTTTAATTAACACGCAATTTAACTCATTACTCACTAGCGGCGGGTCTCGCATACCGTTGACAACATACGCAAGAAGGTTAACATCCATACAACATTCTATTCAAGCAACCGGCTACTTTCCCCATATACCGTTATCCGATTGATGGATGATAAATGACGCTTTTTGCATTTAATTTAGTTCAAAGGAGTATTGGCCACCTTAGTTTCGATATCAGAACCCCTGGAATGACAAACCGCGTCGCTAACAATTGAGCTTTCGGGGCTCGCAATACGTATTAGCATGTCCGTGTAGTTAATTCGTTGAGAAGCTCGGCTTTTAAAGATTACTTTTGATAATTGAATAATTTAAATGAAAATGAAAAACATGGCTGATAATAAATAAGGTTACTTTGAGAATAGACACTAACCATGTAGTCAATCGTAACACTTCCAATGACATTCTAAATAATTATCTATAACTTATCAGATAAGACTATGTTAAGGTCATGACTTTTCAAATACCCGAAAACAAATTAATAGTTAACGCCTGTCGTTTCGATTTATTTGTTTAAGATAACAATTACTTCCAGATTGTTTAGACATGATTTCATTTTGTCATACGGAAGCGACAACCCTGCCTTTTTTAGAAAAAACTATTTATTTTCAGTTTGAAAATCAACGATGGAGGTATCTGAAAAAGGACAAGCCCTGAGTGAGGACTGCGATACTGGTATTTCCTGCGATCCTTGCCTTATAGATGATGTAAATGAAAATGCCCAGTTTTATTGCACTAATTGCGACGAATTCCTATGTGACACTTGTACAAGAAATCACAGAAAATATAAGGCCTCCAGACAACATCAGCTTCTTGATAGAGACGAAATGCCAAGAAAGAAAATATCAAATGTTCAAGACAAGTTCTGTGCTACGCATGATGGGAAATTAATAAAGTATTTCTGTGATAAGCATGACACATTTAGCTGTTCTGTGTGCGTTACTCTATATCATGTCCAATGCGGTGTCAAATACATCGATGACTTGGCGACGGGATTCAGCTCCAGTCAAGAATATAAATCACTATTAAAGCAGATAAAGGATACTGAAAAACAACTTGAAGAATATAAGAACAAAACGGAAAATGACTCGATTGATGTAAACAATTGTTTCAGTCAACTAAAAACCGATATTCAATTATTTAGAAGCGAAATAAATTCGAAAATCGATGCATTAGAATATGAACTAATGCAGCAAGCTGAGCAGATACAAAATGAAGATATAACAGCTATTGAATCCGCAGATACACTATACGACAAGCTTCTGGTAGATATATCGGAAATGTCATCCACTCTAGGACTTCTTGAAAAATGTAAACAAAACCAAACGCTATTCATTTCCGCCAAGAAAGCTCGAACTCGGGTCAAAGAGTACAATGACAAAGCACGGAACATGTTACAAGAAAACATCTCGAGAAGTTATGTATTTTCACGCAATGAATACATACTGAACACACTTAATTCGCCAAGTAAACTTGGATCGTTGAAGATGAAAAATGAAGGAGACAGAAGAACCACGAAAATAGAACAGATAGAAGTAAGACTAATGAAGGAAAAAAATCCTACCATTGGTACGTTAAGTATCAGGAAAAAAGAGAAAAGAGGAGAGGAGCAGCAAACTCAAAATGAAGAGAAAACCACGAAGACAGACATCTTTAAACCAACAAAAGTCAAGTTCATGAAGGACATTAAGATGAAACACAAAACGGAAACAGAAGGAGTCTGTATAACAGGATGTGTGTTGATGTCCAGTGACCTTTTAGCAGTAGCGGACCATTTTAATGCGTCTATTAAAGTCGTTGACTTACGATCAGACACCATTACATGTTACATCCAACTTGGTGATCAACTATGGGATATAACATGTACGGGTACGGCAACTCTGGTGGTGACCTGCAACACAAACTTAGTGTTTCTACGTTATGATGGAAAATTATCAGTAGTAAAAAAGGTACCAATGGAGTCAGGTTGTTCGGGAATTACATATAGAAAAGGCAAATTATTTGTTACGTTTGATAGGAAACATCCGTTGGTGAAAATTCTTAATAATGAGGGAAAAGTTCTTCAAACATTCAAACACAATGATAAAGGACAGAAACTGTTTAGTAGGCCATGGTACATTACAGTGAATAGAGACGGGGATACAATGTATGTTTCAGACTATATACAGAACACAGTAACAAGTTTGAATATGGACGGTAAAGTGTGTAATATATATAAACATGACAAGTTGAGTGGACCAGCAGGTCTGACTCTGGGTGATGATGATAGTATTTATGTGGTGGGTTGGAGGTCCATACATCAGATAACACCGACGTGTACATCCGTACGTAGTGTAGTAGAGTGGAAAGATGTGTTAATATGTCCACAGACAGTGTTATATAACAACACAGACAAAACACTGTATGTCAGTAATAATTCATCAAGTGAACTGTTGAAAGTCTACAAACTTGAGTAAACATACATCAGATAACACCGACGTGTATACCCGTACGTATTGTAGTAGAGGTGAAATATGGGTTACACCATCCATGGACAGTGTTATATAACAACACAGACAAAACACTGTATGTCAGTAATCATTATATATCAAGTGACCTGTTGCACGTCTACAAACTTGAGTAAACATACATCAGATAACACCGATGTGTACACCCGTACGTATTGTATTAGAGGATAAAGATGAGTTAATATATCCACATACAGTGTTATATAACAACACAGACAAAACACTGTATATCATTAATCATTGTATATCAAGTGACATATTGCACGTATACAAACTTGAGTAAACATACATCAGATAACACCGACGTGTACACCCGTACGTATCGTATAAGAGGAGAAAGATGGGGTAACATATCCACAGACAGTGTTATATAACAACACAGACAAAACACTGTATGTCAGTAGACATTATATATCAAGTGACCTGTTGCACGTCTACAAACCTGAGTAAACAAACATCAGATAACACCGACGTGTACACTCGTACGTATTGTACTAGATGAGAAAGATTGGTTAATATATCCACATACAGTGTTATATAACAACACAGACAAAACACTGTATGTCAGTAGTTATTCTTCAGGTGATCTTTTGCACGTTTACAAACTTGAGTAAACATACATAAGGTAACACCGACGTGTACACCCGTACGTATTGTAATAGAGGAGAAAGATGGGTTACTAGGTCCACGGACAGTGTTATATATAACAACACAGACAAAACACTGTATGTCAGTAATCATTCATCAGCTGACCTGTTGCACGTCTACAAACTTGAGTAAACAAACATCAGATAACACCGACGTGTACATCCGTACGTATTGTAGTAGAGGAGAAAGAAGGGTTACTAGTTCCACGGGCTGTGTTATATAACAACACAGACAAAACACTTTATGTCAGTAATCATTCTATATCAGGTGACCTGTTGAAAGTCTACACACTTGAGTAAACATACATCAGATAACACCGACATGTACACCCGTACGTATCGTATTAGAGAGGAAATATGGGTTAATATATCCACAGACAGTGTTATATAACAACACAGACAAAACTCTGTATGTCAGTAATAATTCATCAGGTGACCTGTTGCAAGTCTACACACTTGAGTAAACATACATCAGACAACACCAACGTGTACACCCGCACGTATTGTATTAGAGAGGAAAGATGGGTTAATATGGCCACAGCCAGTGTTATATAACAAAACAGACAAAACTCTGTATGTCAGTAATGGTTTATCAGTTGGCCGGTTGAGCGTCTACAAACTTGAATAAACATACATTTCAAGTCTTATAATGACGATGCATTTTGACGCATCCGCAACAGACATATTTTAAAAACATTGTGACAAAGGAAGCAATTGCTCATCATGAGCTATTACTTCATCTGCCACAATATTTTAAACTTTATTTAAAAGTTTCTGTTAAAGAGATTTTCAATGTTTTTTTCAATTTCGTCTGCTGCAAATGTGTTGTTTTTGCGAAACGGAGGGTAGAACTAATTGTGTGGCTATTCATGAGCAATATATCAGTCAGATTGATTGATTGGTCTTTAACGCTGTTTTCAACAATTTTTCTGTCATATCACGGCAGCCAGTTCACCTATTCATGTGTGTCCTGGCTTTGTCACACCAGTAATACACACAACGATCTTTCCAAGCAACTGGCTGCGTTTCCACATAGACTGTTTGACCATTGGTAGAAGACGAGTGACGCTTGTCACAATGACTTTTGTCAAACGACGGAAAGAATGTTGGCCGAGCCGGGTTTCGAACTCACAACCCCTGGATTGACAGACCGCAATGTGAAAAAGGAGCAATTGCTCATCATGAGCTTTAACTTCTGCCACAATATGTTTAACTTCATTTAAAGAGATTTTCCATAGATTTGCTTTATGTTTTATATCAGTCAGACGATTATCGTTAGTATCAACACTTCCGATTGCATATGTTAAATAAGGAATTGTGATGAGATAGCTCTGTGTAACCCTGTCCCACATAGTACAATCTGAAGGGGATGGCTTTGAAAACATCTTGGAAAAATATGGAAAACCATTGTAAATGAAAGTGTAATTATTGAATAGAGTTGGAAGCATTATGACAATAGGATGAATTGCTCATCATATGAACAATGTCTTCTTTTGTCGCTATATTGTCAACATTCGTCCGTGCAGAGGCCTCAGAAAGTGTTTGTATATTAAAAAGGGTTAATTTAAAAGAACACGAAATTATCTAAAGCTAAACGTGAAGTTAAGATTGATTTATTGCATGTCGTTTTACTCCACTTTCAATTATTCTGCAGTAATATCACGGCGTTTCCTGTGAAAGCTTGACCAAATTTAGTGAATCGTTTGTTCGTTTCACTATTTGCCTCTACAAAACAGTTTTATTGTGTTACATTAAGTGTGAATGATACGACTACGAATCACATGAAATGATAGATATGAGATGACAACTTGCATACTTACATACACTTTCGAATATCTAGACCATTATAATTTATTTGTCCCGATTTTAGTTTAATAACTTTTTGTTGCCAGAATACTTTAATTATGATTCTCTTTTAACAATACCGCTGTTGTCGTGTGGTTTTGGTTTAACAATTTGTTTTTAATGGATTTGTCATTTTTGTTTGGAAAGGCAAGATAACAAAGTTGAATTAAACAGTAATTAGTTTACGGACTGGTCAGACGGCGCAGATTTATCTTTTGTGTATTATACGTACTTATAAATGTATATAGATATATCAACTTTGAATAAAATGTAATGGATAACTTGGATACTATTTATGTTTATTGTTTGCATGAATGCTCCTACTTAATTCTTAATAATTAAGCATTCTAGGAGCATATGGCATGTACTAAAAAACGTTCGGGAAACATGCGTCTAGTTCTTGGTGCATTCGGAATGAAACTTTGGAGGTGCTGGGTTTCGTATGTTTTCCGAACACCCCGAATGGATCATCCTCTCCTGCCAAGCAACAGCACCTGCATCATACTTGTAGTACGCCTTCAGTATATCCCTCTGGTACTTGGCAGTTAGGGTTTCACGGTTGGCGCCCAAGTGGCGAGTAATGTCTGGGAGGTCTCTTCCATCTATCCACTCGCCGGTGATTACATTGTGGTCCTCGTCCTCTCTTTCAATGACATATGAATTGTATTGACAGAAGCTCCCCTATGTATAGGAAGTTTGCGGACTTAACCGGCATTCGGAAAGACTTAAACGGCATTCTGAATGCGTTTGGAAAGGGTTCGTCATGTTCTATGTTCATTCGGGGTATTTTGAAAGCATTCGGAACATCTGGAAGTGTTAGAGCAGTTCGGAAAATGTTCTGAAACAATACTGGATTGATTGATTGATTGGGGTTTAACGCCGTTTTTAACAATTTCTCAGTTATATCACGGCGGCCAGTTCACCTACTCATGCATTTCCTGGTTTTCTCACACCAGTACTCCACACAACAATCTTCCCAAGCAACTGACTGCTTTTCCACATAGACTTAGCTCATTAGTGGAAGAAGAATGACGCATGTCGCATTGACTTTGAAAGAATACTGGAAGGGTTGTGGCTATTCGTTATACGTTCGGCGTCATAAATGAAAACAAATACGGAAAGGATACTGAAAACGTTCGGAAAGCATTCATCATGTTCTATGTTCATTCGAGTTGTTCTGAAAGCATACGGAACATACTCTGCATTCTGGAAGTGTACGAGCAGTTCGGAAAATGTTATTTTGAACATGCACAACACATCTTTAGAGCTACCGAATGCCGTTCCTTATGCATCCGTACGGAACCGAACAGCCAGTATTCTCCTAGAACACACCAAATGCTTCCCGAATATGATACGTTCGTTCCATGAACACCCAAATTCCTATTCGTAAAGCAAACGGAATGGCATTCGGCCAAATGTGATCGCCCCAAAATGTTTTTTTTTCTAGAATGCACAGTATGTTCCGTATGCTTTCAGAACACTCCGAATGGACATATAACATGACGAACCCTTTCCGAACGCTTTCAGATTGCATGCGGAAAGAGTTCGGTTTATTCTAGGTCGATTCGCCGTGTTCTAAAAGCATTTGGAAAGCATACGGAAGGCGTTCGGAAAGAAAACTTTTCGAAGTTAACATGTGAGAAATATTCGATACATTCTGAAAACATACGGAAAACATTCGGAAAGCAAACGGAAAGCATGCGGTGATACATTTAGGGAAAACATATTAGGGAAAACACATTCGGAGCGACATTCGGCCAGTTTAAAAATTCACACCACTTTCGAATACGAAAAGCAAACGGAATGGCATTTGGTCCAATGCGATCGGGCTATTACATACTGGATGTTAAAACCCAGTAGTCAACGAGAATTGATATTATCCCATCCACGCATCCCTCATAAAAACAACATATAACACACCACCACTTTCGAATTTTATAACAATTCCGATATGAGCTAATCATGCATTCATGGTTCCCGGCTCTGGTAGTCTAACCACTACACCATTGAAACTGTACATAAACTGTGTTATTGTCCATCGATTGCGAAACAAACTTCCAGCTGTCGAGTATATTGGTCACGCTCCATGTGTGCTTCGGCTTTTCTAAAAAAAATCGTAGCGGCAGATCCAGCTCATCAACGGATTCGAACCTGGGGCCTTTGGTGAGAGATGCCGACACTCTACCACAGCACCAATGCTATTGTTGCGACAACTATATGAAATCTGAGCCTCCACTTCCAGGCTGTACTAAAGCCCTGACTGTATTGTTGCACTTCGTTATTATTTGTTGTGTCGATCAATTAACAACTACATTTATGGGCACACACAATGCGACTTTCAGGACCAGCACATTTGAACCCTGACCAGGCGATTTTATCCAATAATGTTTAATTTAGTTCGATCCGTTGAATAGAATGGTAGAGGCTCGTTTTAAATAAATTGAAGTTATATTGAATCAGGTGAGCAACATAGGGGCAACATGACCTCTTGTAAAGACTATGTTACTTAAGCATATAGGTATTAGTTAGTTTAAAAATGTAGATGATAATACGTTAAATGAATTAGTGTGAATTTTCTTAAGATTGTATGACACAGTAGGGCGGGGTTAAAACGGGATATATACCTATTTACTTTTGGTATAGAGAGTATCAATACTTGATGAGTGAATACTGAACATGCATGGATAATTACGGGCGGTTATTATACTTGCCTTCACAAACACTTGACATGCGAGTTAGGGCGCCATGAAGTCACCGTTGCAAATGTTAGCATTTTCGAAGCGTCTTTGCAAAGCGTGTACAGCACATGTAATACGTTCATGGAGATGTTACGACGCTTGTCTAACGACATTCGCGATCCCAATAGGTTCTCACTGCGTTCTAGGTCAGATCGCCGAACTTTGCGTTAGTTTTGAACATGCTAAAAACACACGCTGTCACTCGGCGATCGTTGGCGATCTTGGCGACCACAACAAGATGGCTGGCATTTCCACAACGCTTATACCACGCTTATGGCGACCTTGATGCGCTCTGGGCCCATTTTCTGATCGCTCTCTTCAGACGAAGAAGAAGAAGAAAGATAAGAAGAAGAAGAAGAAGAAGAAGAAGAAGAAGAAGAAGAAGAAGAAGAAGAAGAAGAAGAAGAAGAAGAAGAAGAAGAAGAAGAAGAAGAAGAAGAAGAAGAAGAAGAAGGCTTGTTACGGTCTAATTGATTCTAGGAAACCGAATCATATATCATAGGCACATTTGCATAACTAAGGGAGCTATACATCTAGCTATGTGTCAAAATATTATTTTAGGAATTACTTACCTGTACACGGACAGTCAAGGCTCGTTTGCGACTGTAATAATGCTAAAGGCTCGACGACATGTTTATGTCTTAGGTGAGACTGTGTGGATGCTCAAGGCTCGTCTGAGTCTAAGTCTTCACTGTACACAGATGCATTGGAACCCTAAAATAGCTAAACGCGGCGAAAATGCCATGTTCTGTCCTATTCTAACGTGCATACCGACGGTGAAGACTGTGTTGAGACTGTGTGGATGTTCAAGGCTATTCTGAGTCTTCACTGTACACAGATGTATTGGAACCCTAAAATAGCTACACGCGGCGAAAATAACATGTTCAGTCTTATTCTAACATACAAACCGACGGTAAGACCCTAAATTGGTAGATGTCGCTCAAAAAATATTTATATTCATCATCAAACATGCAAACCGACAGCGAGGATTCTGGTGAGACTGCGTGGATGCTAAATGTTTACATCAATATGCACCGTACACAGATGCATTAAGACCCGAAAATCGCTAGATTCGGCGAAAATAGTATTTATATTTATACATGTAGTCTTACATGCAAACCGACGGTGAAGGGTCTGATGAGACTGTATGAGTGCTCTAGGCACATCCCTTTTCTCACTTGCATACGCATATTGACGCATCCACAGCAGACCACTTTAGCCACAATGTTTTCAACTCTGTTTGCTAATTTTACTTTCATTTGTATAGATTCACCATAGTATCGCCAATATGCTTTCAACATCGTCTGCTGTAGATAAGTTATATGTTGAACCCCTACTCGTGTGGCGCGGCTGCTTATATTATTTAGCTATCATTGAACGAGTTAAATGAAACAAGAGTTTCTTAATTGCATTTTTTTCTCAGATATATATATAAAACCAGTAATGCGATATTGGGTTTTATTGCATCTGCAAACAGTGACTAGACAAGTAATCACTATAACGGAAAGGACGAATTGTGATTACACGTAAACATTACAATGTTTCGTGTTGCATGAACATAGTTAATAAATGATAATATCAACATTATATGTTCTATGTGATAAGCAACATTTAGGTAATACATGTATAACTTATATAATGGATGAACTTTCTTTTGTTCTTTTAATACTTTTGCAAATCATCAAACTAAAATACAATATAATCATATGAAATATATGATATTTGCTTTACCGTATGATGTAATTATTAGAACACTCATATTTACAATATATGAATTACTATAACAAACTAATGTATAATACATTTGTATAAAACGTGAGTTGCATACTTTTAAATGTTGTCATAGTAAACGTATGAAATGGCTTACATATTGATCAACAACATATAGCGATCTTAAACGTTACAATTGATATGTTTCTACATGATAAGGCTTTTCAAATTTTGAACAAACGAGAGTAAAATTAGATCGAGAGATAAATATAATAGTTTAAAATAGGTAAATAATATGTTAGAGAATGTAGCAGGTGAAGGCATATTGGGAAAGAAAGAATAAATATTGACGCCACTGGTAACGTAAACACGGAATTTGCTGCCTCACTGTTTTCCCTCGCATATTCTTCTATGTTATGCTAATAAGTGGATGCATTTATATTAATTTATTTTTTGGAGATTAACGGCGTTTTAAATGTTTTTTCTGTAATATCGAGTTCAGAACATAATGTTTTCCCGGAATTCCCGCATCAGTGCACCATTCAACATACTTCCCGGGTAAAGGGTTGCATTTAGATATCATTTCGCTAAATTTGGAACACATTCATAATGCAAAACGGATTAAACGTATTCCGACATGCAGACGCAATTTGACACATATGCTGCAGACGACTTTAAAGGCGTCACGGAAACAATTGATTTTAGAACGTTAATTGTGTCTTTTTGGAATTTAGTGATAGAATTGTTTATTCATCCGGGAAAAAACAGCCTCTTTGGTATATTGATAAGGTCGAGGGTTTGATCCCCGACCGGGTCATACAAATACGTTAGAAATGGTTGCTATGACTTTGCCTCCCTTCCCTGGTACTAAGGACTGTTAGGGAATCACAACGACTGACTCGCTGATTTCTGAATAAAGATACCAGCACACATGGTACACAATCATGACAATGGCGATATATAACTGCAGTTTTAAAGTGGAGTAAAATACCATACCAGCAAAAGCAAACGGATGATTATTTTCTTTGTTTGAAGGATATTTTGTGCAGTTTTCAACAATATTTCAGTTTGATCAAGAGGTGTTTTATTTGCAATTTACTAGTATTTCTAGTATTATTCATTTGTTGACACCGCTGCAAAAATAACAGTATCGGAACGTCGTATAGGTCAAATCAAAACATTGTGGTAAAAGGGAGAAGACATAAACAATCACTTTAAACTATTGTAGAAAGTGGAGATGTTAAACAACACAGGTTTATTATCACTCTTAATGATATGCTAAACCAGGGACACTATATTAACATAGTGTCCCTGGCTAAACATAACAGCTCGAAGTTTTGAAAACATTGTGGGAACGTCGTATGGGTCAAATCGAAACATTGTGAGAAAGCACGCTGAGATCCAATTACACGCCAATCCAAAAATTAATATGTAGATTCTCCATTATAAAAAGTGGTCACAAACATTCAATTAATTATCTTCGTTAACTCCTAATTCACTTTGTTAAGATTCGGTCTTTCTGTTAATTGGCCTTTCTGGTAATTGGCCTTTTAGGAATTCGGCCTTTTAAGACCTGAACTAGTATACATCAAGGACGTAGATAAGATCTTATCTATGTCCCTGTATACATTGACGAGAAAAAACACATACATTTTCATTAGTCTAGAACATTACACTTACACTTTACATATGCTACACATTGCAAAGATGTCAAAACCATCAATTTAACATGTACAAAACAAAACAATCAAAGAAAACATATATCGTGTGTTGTGACGCGTCGTGACGTCTACACAAACCTCGAACCCATAGTGGCGCGAATAGTTGTTATGGGGAACCAGTCGATCTGGGGAATCACTCTCACTTCCAGCTGTCCTAGCGAATAGACGTAAAACTGAAACTCACTAAGAAGCGAAGAAATAAAAGTAACAACCACAGGATTATACAGGTATAGCACCCTGTTGAGGTCCACCAATTCACTTAAGACCGTACGGATCACTTCACGTGCATGGAATGACAGAAAAGAGGACAAATACGTCGTTTCGGTAAGGATTGCCTCACTTCTTAGCTCTTTAACGGGATATGTTCACAATGATCTTGAAAAGCGTGCTTTAACGGACTTGTAATGTTACTATTCTATATTCTAAATGCGAGTGGATATAAGCTACGTGGAAAGACTAGTATAATGACCGGTTACATCGTGCTTGTTTAGTTTCTTATAGTTTTGTTTTTTAAACGGTAACTTCACAAGTTACACAAGTGTAAGATAATTCGGATATACTGAATTTCGGATAGCAATACATTTGGACACTGAACCTTTTAGAAATATCAGATAAGTGATTTCTCGTAGTATCTATACCCATATATGTATTGTTTATAACTATAAAACTCAATTAAAAAGTAATGTTTTATTTTCGGTTGTTATTGTTGTGTTGATTTTGTTTCCTAATAGTTATTTCACCAATTTCCATTACAGTCCTAACAACTTGTTGTGTTCACTCACACGCAGCTAACACTATAACCTGCATTATATTATCATTTGCTTGGTCTTAGAGAGTCTTGACTTGTCTCAGTCATCAGTCTAAGTCAACACACGTCTGCACTGGCCATGTAATAAATTAATAATCACATGTTTGGCTGGTTCCTCTAAACAGGGAACCAGAGTTTTATGGCAACTGACCAAAAGGAATGGTCTAAAATACAATAGGCAAAGTCGACATTCACAACAAACTCATTGTTTTACACGTATATACGGGTCTCCTAAGTTTGTGAACATAAACACTAAAATAAACTACATTGTCAAGTACTAAATGAATCTTGAGACATCAGAAAATAGTATTTAAACACACTTCTCAATACTAGACAGCTTATATAAAGTAATTGGAGAAAAGGATGAAAACAATGACGTGAGGAACTAAGATAGATCACGAAGTTGGAAGGTTCTACGATATATCTATGTTATATCATTGAAGAGTCATTTTATTTCCATCACGTTTTGAATTATTGAAATTGTTTATGTTAATAAAATGTATTACCTATTTCTTTGTGAGATTTATTTTCTTTTTTCAGGACAATACATAATTTGTAACAGTAATCAATTCATGCAGACAAAGTGGCAGTTATAAGACTTCTAGAACATGTTACATATATACATGGTAAGTAAGCATATTCGATTTGTATCATGTATATATATAAGTATTTATAGAATAGAAATAGCATTTGTGAAGATGTGATAAAATGGCTTCACATTTAAATAAGGTGTTAAGTAAGTTAATTAGCATATTAGTGATTATACTGTTGTTTTTAGCTCGACTATTCGAAGAATATGAGAGCTATACTACTCACCCTGGCGTCGGCGTCCATGTCACATTTTGGTTAAGGTTTTGCATGTAAGAACTTAATTACTACATGTATTGCATTGAAACTTTCTACAACCCTACTAAACTATCACACCTATGTAGATTATCAAGTTAGATAACTCGATCCTGCATTTTATGCAAGTTATGGCCCTTTTTTTACTTAGAAATTCTGCTTAAAGTTTTGCGTGCAACTAAATTAAGAGTCCATATCTCAGTATTTACTTGATGCATTGCATTGGAACTTTATACAACCTTTCCCAAGCATCACACCTATGTAGATTATCAAGTTAGATATCTATCCTACATTTTATGCAAGTTATGGTCCTTTTTTTACTTAGAAATTCTGGTTAAAGTTTTGCGTGCAACTAACTCAAGAGTCCATATCTCTGTATTTACCTGATGCATTGAAAATTTCTACAACCCTTAGACCCAACTATCACACCTGTATAGATGATCAAGTTAGATAACTCTATCCTGCATTTTATGCAATTTATGACCATTTTAGCTCGCCTATTCGAAGAAATAGGGGAGCTTATGTTATCACCCCGGCGTTGGCGTTGGTGTTGGCGTCCACATTGCCAGCTTGGTCAAACCTTTGCATGCAAGGCCTTTTCTCAGACACTGTGTATGCTGTTGCTTTGAAACTTCACACACTTATTCAGGATCATAAGGGGACCTTGTATGTCAAGTCCCATAACTCTGGAATGGATTTTGACTGAATTGTGCCCCTTTTTGGACTTAGAAATTTGGTCAAACCTTTGCGTGCAAGGCCTTTTCTCAGACATTGTGTATGCTGTTGCTTTGAAACTTCACACACTTATTCAGGGTCATTAGGGGACCTTGTATGTCAAGTCCCATAACTCTGGAATGGATTTTGACTGAATTGTGCCCCTTTTTGGACTTAGAATTTTGGTCAAACCTTTGCGTGCAAGGCCTTTTCTCAGACACTGTGTATGCTGTTGCTTTGAAACTTGACACTTATTCAGGATCATTAGGGGACCTTGTAAGTCAAGTCCCATAACTCTGGAATGGATTTTGACTGAATTGTGCCCCTTTTTGGACTTAGAAATTGGGTCAAACCTTTGCGTGCAAGGCCTTTTCTCAGACACTGTGTATGCTGTTGCTTTCAAACTTCACACACTTATTCAGGGTCATTAGGGGACCTTGTATGTCAAGTCCCATAACTCTGGAATGGATTTTGACTGAATTGTGCCCCTTTTTGGACTTAGAATTTTGGTCAAACCTTTGCGTGCAAGGCCTTTTCTCAACGGCGACATTCTTTCGGGCGATGTTTTCCATTGCCTCTCACCTCTGATCTATGTGAGAAAGTAGTCAGTGGCTTCGAAAGAATGTTGTGTAAGTACTGGTGTGAGAAAGCCAGGAAAACATGGGTAGGTGCACTGACCGCCGTGATATGACCAAAGCTGTTGAAAGCGGCGATAAACTCCAAACAAACAAAACAAAAAAAAAGCCTTTTCTCAGACACTGTGTATGCTGTTGCTTTGAAACTTCACACACTTATTCAGGATCATTAGGGGACCTTGTATGTCAAGTCCCATAACTCTGGAATGGATTTTGGCTGAATTGTGCCCCTTTTTGGACTTAGAAATTGGGTCAAACCTTTGCGTGCAAGGCCTTTTATCAGACAATGTGTATGCTGTTGCTTTCAAACTTCACACACTTATTCAGGGTCATTAGGGGACCTTGTATGTCAAGTCCCATAACTCTGGAATGGATTTTGACTGAATTGTGCCCCTTTTTGGACTTAGAATTTTGGTCAAACCTTTGCGTGCAAGGCCTTTTCTCAGACACTGTGTATGCTGTTGCTTTGAAACTTGACACACTTATTCAGGATCATTAGGGGACCTTGTATGTCAAGTCCCATAACTCTGGAATGGATTTTGACTGAATTGTGCCCCTTTTTGGACTTAGAAATTGGGTCAAACCTTTGCGTGCAAGGCCTTTTCTCAGACACTGTGTATGCTGTTGCTTTCAAACTTCACACACTTATTCAGGGTCATTAGGGGACCTCCTATGTCAAGTCCCATAACTCTGGAATGGATTTTGACTGAATTGTGCCCCTTTTTGGACTTAGAATTTTGGTCAAACCTTTGCGTGCAAGGCCTTTTCTCAGACACTGTGTATGCTGTTGCTTTGAAACTTCACACACTTATTCAGGATCATTAGGGGACCTTGTATGTCAAGTCCCATAACTCTGGAATGGATTTTGGCTGAATTGTGCCCCTTTTTGGACTTAGAAATTCGGTCAAACCTTTGCGTGCAAGGCCTTTTCTCAGACAATGTGTATGCTGTTGCTTTCAAACTTCACACACTTATTCAGGGTCATTAGGGGACCTTGTATGTCAAGTCCCATAACTCTGGAATGGATTTTGACTGAATTGTGCCCCTTTTTGGACTTAGAATTTTGGTCAAACCTTTGCGTGCAAGGCCTTTTCTCAGACACTGTGTATGCTGTTGCTTTGAAACTTCACACACTTATTCAGGATCATTAGGGGACCTTATATGTCTAGTCCCATAACTCTGGAATGGATTTTGACTGAATTGTGCCCCTTTTTGGACTTAGAAATTGGGTCAAACCTTTGCGTGCAAGGCCTTTTCTCAGACACTGTGTATGCTGTTGCTTTCAAACTTCACACACTTATTTAGGGTAATTAGGGGAGATTGTATGTCAAGTCCCATAACTCTGGAATGGATTTTGACTGAATTGTGCCCCTTTTTGGACTTAGAATTTTGGTCAAACCTTTGCGTGCAAGGCCTTTTCTCAGACACTGTGTATGCTGTTGCTTTGAAACTTCACACACTTATTCAGGATCATTAGGGGACCTTGTATGTCAAGTCCCATAACTCTGGAATGGATTTTGACTGAATTGTGCCCCTTTTTTCGACTTAGAATTTTGGTCAAACCTTTGCGTGCAAGGCCTTTTCTCAGACACTGTGTATGCTGTTGCTTTGAAACTTCACACACTTATTCAGGATCATTAGGGGACCTTGTATGGTGTTGGTATCAGCGTTGCCAGGTTAAGATTTGCATGCAAGTATTGAACATTTGTGATATCTTGCAATCAATAATAGTGTGTGGTTTTATCTGATACTGATACTGTAAGTCTTCGGTATTATGTTCACTATTGGCATACATCGTATATAAACCAATTTACAGATTTAAAAGGCCTGTATGGACTTGGTTAACATTTGCATGGAAGTATTGAAATGGTGTATTATCTTGCAATAGGTGATACTGTGTGACTTTACCTAATGCTATAACTGTTCTGAAGTAGGCCCTGACAGACAATGACCCTGATAGGCGAGCTATATTGTCCTCCGACAACTCTTGTTTTTACTTAGAAATTCTGGTTAAAGTTTTGCATACAACTACATTAAGAGACCATCTCTTAGTAACTAATTGATGCATTGCATTGCAACTTTATACAACCCTTTTCAACCATCACACCTATGTAAACAATCAAGTATGATAACTCAACTCAATTTAGTATACTTTGCAATTTATGGCTTTTTTTAAACTAGAAATGTGGTTAAAGTTTTGCATGCAACTACATTAAGAGTCAATATCCTAGTATTTACTTCATGCATTGCTTTGAAACTGTATGCAACCCTATCCAACTATCACACCTTTGTTGATTTTCAAGTTAAATAACTCTATCCTCCATTTTATTCAAGTTATGGCACTTTTTGGACTTATAAATTCTGATTAAAGTTTTGCATGCAACTACATTATGAGACCATATCTTAGTAACTACTTCATGCATTGCATTGAAACTTTATACAGCCCTTCCCAATCATCACACCTATAGATGTAAACAACTCTATCTAGCATTTTATGCAAGTTATGACCCTTTTTGGACTTAAGAAATTCTGGATTAAGTTTTGCATTTAGAGTGTAATCTCATTAACAACTTTAAGCATTGTATTGAAACTTTATACAACCTTTCCCAATTTCACAACTATAAACACAACCAATTAAGATAACTCTATCCTGCATATGGTGCAAATTGTTGCCAGTTTTTTACTTAGAAATTATGGTTAAAGGTTTGGGTGCAACTACATTAAGAGTCCATATATTATTAACTACTTGATGCATTCCATTGCCTTCCTAACCATCACACCTATTAAAATATTCAAGTTAAATAACTCTATCCTGCATATTAGAGTCCATTAATTTATCTCAGTAACTTAAATAGTTATATATAATAGTGGGATAGTTGAGCGGGCTGTCCTCCGACAGCTCTTGTTTAATTAGTAAGTTAAACAATAATTTCTTTACTGTACATAGTTAAACAATCGGTAGCAGTAATTCAAACGTTTCCTTATTTTTCTCAGACACACCACAGTATATTATATACTTGTTGCATTGAACATGTATACAACTACAAAGTGTCTGTGAGAGAGTTAAAGCCCTACCTGAAGATAATCCAGAGGTTGATATTATACATGTACCAAATACCTTTTACAACTTAACTAAAAATAAACGTGAGTGTTTGACTTTGATGTTTATCACTGTTACATCTATGTTTGTACCAAATACCGTTTACAACTAGAAATAAGCGTGAGTGTTTGACGTTTATTACTGTAAAATCTATATATGTGTACCAAATACCGTTTACAACTAGAAATAAATGTGAGTGTTTGACGTTTATCACTTTAACATCTATATATGTGTACCAAATACCCTTTACAACTAGAAATAAACGCGAGTGTTTGACGTTTATCACTGTATTATCTATATATGTACCAAATACCGTTTACAACTAGAAATAAACGTTAGTGTTTAACATTGATCACTGTAACATCTATATATTTGTACCAAATACCGTTTACAACTAGAAATAAACGTGAGTGTTTGACGTTTATCACTGTTACATCTATATCTGTACCAAATACCGTTTACAACTAGAAATAAACGTGAGTGTTTGACGTTAATCACTGTTACATCTATATTTGCACCAAATACCGTTTACAACTAGAAATAAACGTGAGTGTTTGACGTTTAATTCTGTAACATCTATATATGTACCAAATACCGTTTACAACTAGAAATAAACGTGAGAGTTTGACGTTTATTACTGTAACATGTATTATATGTGTACCAAATACCATTTACAACAAGAAATAAACATGAGTGTTTCACGTTTTCTTTTAGCACTGTTACATATATGTGTGTACCAAATACCATTTACAACTATTTATAAGTGCGAGTGTTTGACGCTTAGCACTGTTAAATCTACATGTGTAAAAAAAACATTCAAAACTAGAAATGAACGTAAGTGTTTGTAATTTGTTACTGCAACATTTAAATTTATAGCAAATTTCATTTATAACTAGAAATAATCGTAAGTGTTTGAAGTTTATTACTGTAAGATCATCTTTTGTTACTTGTACCAATTTCAATTTACAACTAGAATAATTGCAAGTGTTTATCAATGTAACATCTAAATTTGTACCAAATACCATTTTAATACAACTAGAAATAAACGTTAGTGATCAACGTTTATTACTGTTACATCTAAAATGAAATTGACAATATTTTCCGCCTATAGAAATATCACATCAGCCAAAGAAAAGGTTTAAGTTGTCATTTTGGAACAGTGTATGTTTAGATCAACATGTAATTCACCTCTGACTTATCAGAACCTACACAAGTAGATAGAAGCGCTTAAGATGGTTATGTAATTATTAAATCAAATGTCTAAATCTTGATAAGACTGTACGGATACGTAGGTTGATCTTGATGTACAATTTTTATGTTGCAAATATATGTGTGGAAGTGAATGATTGCACAACACAAAATGAAAGTTTAAACAAATTTATGTCTCCACCAGAGTTGTCCTTTTTCATTAAATATTGGATTTCCAATAGTACAATTTACATTTGTTACACAAATATTAAATAAGTCACTTGTACTCAAGTTAGTCACGATACTTTGGTAATCTAAAGGTTTGACACAAACTTTACAACAAATTGATAGTTAGCAAACAGGTTCTCCGTATTGATAACTGACTGCAATTAAGCATATGTTGGAACAATTAACTGACTATTGAGGTTTGAGGCTGCAGTTTATATACTAACGGTTAGCAGTCTTTCAGCAAAGCTGTGAACACACTCTCATTGACATCAAAGGCTGGTGACATGTTTATGACCTAAATGTTATAATTGGCATAGATTGTAAGATAAAACATAGGTAATTAACAATTTCCTGTCAGAGATGCAATCATACATACATATTGAGAATGATTAATTAGGAACAATCAGAAATATTTGAAAGGGATTTGACATACAATATGGGAAAAGGAAGTTATTATATAGAAATATTTAGGAGTGAAAAATAACAATATTTAGAATCATAAATACAATGTTCAAATAATCCGGTTTGTGCTTATGTTTGTTTGTCTGTTTTACGCCGGTTTCACCACTATTTCACCAAAATCATTTTAGATGCTTACCGCGGCTAAGATACCAACTGACCATTATCGATTCGATCCAAAATATTCTTAGATGCAAACATGCCTTAATAGATGCGATCCAAAATATTCTTAGATGCAAACATGCCAATTTGATCTTAGCTGCCAACTGACCCGAACTGATTATATACCATATATAACTGAAACATGGTATACATACAATTTAATTAGAGTGGACGTACGATGACTTGTAGTAAGAAAGAACCTTTATATTACTTCGACTTACCGATATGTTCGAGTGATCCCTCGATTTATGCTGGAAAGATTCATGTTTTTTCAGATTCATAATTCATTTATAATTAGATGTTTAGTATGAAAAGCATGTCTGTTATACGATCATATCAAGAAAACCGCACAACAGCAATTAGAACAGCTGTTACACTGATTTCAAATAACAGATCAGTTCAAGGAACTGGTTTGAGTTAAAGCCATTTAGTTGAATTAACACATTCAAGTTATCGCAAGTCTATTGTTCTTTATTTTTGTTACAGGAAAGATATTTGTCCTCATATATAATATATATGGTGTTTGAATATTTACGAAATTCCCAGTTGAACCCTCGGATAACCACATTGCTACTGATATGTATGGTATATATTCCTCCGCTGATTACAGAACTATCAGTAAGTATATGCTGTTTTTTTTTTGTATATTGTTTCTCGAAGCTTTGAACACTTTTTATAGTTATATCACAACGTTCAATGTGCCTAAACCCGCTTCTATGACAACGATTTATAACTGAACTAATGACAATATTCAAAATAATAAGTCGCCAAAGTAATGCAAAACAAAATGTACATATATATGATATGAAGTTCACCAATACACTTAATACAAAAGTTACTAAGAAAGTCCTTTTATTTTATGATTACCAATACTTCTGATCTATTTATTCTGACACTATTGTATCAGTAATAAAGCTAAATTTACACTCCTGAGCGCATAGGAAATAAAGTCATTTTTACCATGCTTAAAGTATATAGTATGACCAGGTCCGATATCGAACCCACAAGCTCCTGCACCCGAGGCAGATTGTATGCTACTTTACCACAGAGGCAGTCGCTTTATTTACGTGTAGTTTCCAGCCTACAATTTGTTTGTTTAACCAAGGGATCATGAATTAATTTTCTGTCGCCGTAATATAACTGAAATGGTGTTGAAAAAGGCTTGCAACCAAATAAAAAACGATTTATATATAAATATTTATTTCATGTGTGATCATGATCAATCGATTTGAGCTTAAGTCCTTTTGTAGCATTTTTTTTACGTTCTACTGCCTCGGTGATGTAGTAGTTGAGTGTCCGCCTCGGGTGCGGAAGGTCGTGTGTTTGATTCCCGCCTGGGTCATACCAAACACTTAAAACATGGTAGTAATAGTTGGCCTCTGCCAGTGAGTTGTATTGCTAGCACCGCAACCCTGAACGCCAAGGAGGGCAATCATTGCTACCATTTTTAAAGTCTTTAGTATGACCCGACCGGGCATCGAACCCGCGACATACCAGAGACGCTCTTCCACTACATAACTGAGGCGGTTACTTAAAGATTTGGTTCATAATAACTGGCTGTCTCGATAACATTTTGCTTGCTGCATCGTGTCCAAAGGGCGCCACCATCATCATTAGTGTACACCTGATCGTATAATGTTATGGTAGGGGCAGGTAACACTATACAATATAGGGACAGACATACGCTATTTATGACGGCGCTCTTTGGAAATGGTGTAATAATAAACAGGCTATAGAGAAAATCTTTTTTGTAGATTAACCTGAATAAAGTTTGATTTCAGGCATCAAGTCGTAATGGTCTATTATAAATATGAGTTTAAGTAAATCAGTTGTATTTGTACGTATTTACCAGTTATGTGAAAGCGATATATTAGGGAAGGGGACTTATCTAGTCGCCATTGTTGGTTCATGCCATACGTACTGATTGACTTTAGTACTCTGGGTACTATACTACATTGTTGGTTCATGCCATACATACTAATTGACTAGAGTTAACCAGGTACAAGACTATGTTGTGAGTTCATGCAAAATATACTAATTGACTTTAGTACGCCGGGTACTAAACTACAGTGTTGCAATTGGTTCATGCCATACGTACTGATTGACTAGAGTTAACCTGGTACAAGACTTCATTGTCGGTTCATGCCAAATATATACTAATTGACTTTATTACGCCGGGTACTAAACTACAGTTGTGGTTTATGCCATTCGTACTGATTGACTATAGTTAACCGGGTACAAGACTTCATTGTCGGTTCATGCCAGATCTGTACTAAATTACTATAGTATATGCCGGGTACCAGACTTGGTTGTTAGTTCATGCCATACGTACTTATTGACTAGAGATAACCTGGTACAAGACTACATTGTTGGTTCATGCCATATATATACTAATTGACTAGAGTTAACCGGGTACAAGACTATATTGTGAGTTCATGCCAAATATACTTATTGACTTTAGAACGCCGGGTACTAAACTACAGTGTTGCAATTGGTTCATGCCATACGTACTGATTGACTAAAGTTAACCTGGTACAAGACTTCATTGTCGGTTCATGCCAAATATACTAATTGACTTTAGTAAGCCGGGTACTAAACTACAGTTGTGGTTTATGCCATACATTGCCATTGTCGGTTCATGCCAGATCTGTACTAAATTACTATAGTATGCCGGGTACTAGACTTGGTTGTTGGTTCATGCCATATTTACTTATTGACTAGAGATAACCGGGTACAAGACTTCATTGTCGGTTCATGCCAGATGTACTAAATTACTACAGTACGCCGGGTACCAGACTTCATCATGCCAGACGTACTCATTTATTTTAGTGAGCCGTGTACCAAACTTCATGGTGACGTACTCATTTACTAAAGTACGCCTGGTACCAGACCACATTTTTGGTTCATTCCTGACTTACTTATTTATTATAGTACGCTAGGAAACACACTACATTGTCGGTTCATGCCAGATGTACAAATTGACTATAATACGCCGGATACCAGACCTCATTGTTGGTTCATACCAGACGTACTAATTAACTATAGTATGCTGGGTACCAGACTATATTGTCGGTTCATACCAGATGTACTAATTTACTAAAGTACGCTGGGTACCATACTACATTGTTGGTTCATGCCAGATGTATTTATTTACTATAGTACGCCGGATACCAGACTACATTGTTGGTTCATACCAGATGTGCGCATGCGTGACTAAATGGCGGAATACATTTTTGAGCTCTCGCTAAATTTTGTAAAAAACTATAATTTAAATCATTAAATGATGCGATATTGCATCGAAAAATGGATATATGTGATGGTTCTATATCGTGCATCGAATATATGGATTTTTCGTATGTGTTTATATGCTAAATTTTGTGAAACAGAGTGAATCCGATATCTGCATAATTGGACTATGGAAAGGACCCTTCATTATTCTTTGATCGGAGTCAAAAGTGCATTTACATCATAGGCTGAAGGGTGGTGAATATACTGTTTATCTAAATTCATCATTAAATAATAAGGACTAATATGCTTGGCATATCACTCCTCCAGAGTATTTTGTAATTAATCAAAATTACGTTTCCTTTGTCTCAAATCTATATTTAGAACGATTTAAAGTTCATCGGATACATGTACGCCGTGAGCACGTTTTAATAAGTGTTCACCACAGATTGCCCTCCATCGAAGGTGTTTATTCGTGAGCATGGAAGATATAACGGTATGTGAACCGTTAAATAGTGACCATGATACAGAGGTCAAGGTCATAGATTCGCATGAGCATACAGGGCCTGGTGATGATTCAGATTCGCAGCCCTTAACTCCAAACCGCTTTATTGAAACACCCAACATACAGGAATCAACCGAATACCTGGTAGAATATCAACGATTACTAACTTTAGTAAAAGACTTACCACAAGAGATGTTTGTCAATCGTATTTTATTAGACTATGATAATTGTGAAATAAAACTTGAACAAGCAAGGTGTATGCTATATGATACCCTACGGGAGTCGGACGATTTCCCCTTTGACGCTGACTGCGATCTAAAACGAATACTAAGGACCAGACAAGGCGACTCCTTGGCTACCAAACTTGCATATGACATACATACGCTCCTAGTTGTTGCTGAGGGTGCAGATTTCGCTTGCATGAAAGACTTACTAAGTACTTCCAAACGGTCTTCTAGACTTGGCTCCTCGGCAAAGACTCCAGTGAAAGTAACCAGTCAGCCTAATGACTGTTGTGGATGCCGGGCAGATATCAAACAACTTAGAGACACACTCACAACTGTACAAGCGGACTTACTTCTAATGAAACAGAGACAATCAGCAACAGAAAACATGAACAATATAGACTATAAGTCAATGAAAACTCAAATCAGTGATATTGATACTAAACAAACACTATTTCATTCTGAATTGAAATTGTGTATTGAAAGTGTTGAAAATGTGAAAATATGTGTAAACAAGATAGGCACCAATATAAATGAAAAACTTATTTCACACAAGGAAGATGCTTTAAAACATCTGAATGATATAACCATGTTGAAGGAAAACATGTTAACTTTAAACAATGCTGTAAAGTGTTTACAAAATGTCATTATTGTAAATGGCGCGACAAGCGGCATTTTTCCCCCTGACTGCGAAGCGATCAGCGATGGTTCATCGAAACACATTTACCCCTACCCCAAACCTTGTCACAGAATTGACTTGGCCTACGAATCTGTAAACGCACCTACAGATACAATCACTAACGACGGACTTTACCGTAGTCCCAAGTCACCTTCCCCTAGTGGATCAAAACCCGAGTGTATTCTTCATATTCAAACTGAATATAAACCTACTGAGATCGGTCCATATAAGAGAAGTGTTGCTATCCCCCAACCCCTTTCCCCGAATGGACCCGACCCACATTTCACTCGAAACATTTCAAATTGGCATACACCCAATAAGATCATACCCCATGACAAAATGGTCCCTTATCGACATACAATTCCGCATAATGGATCTGAGTCGAATGCCCATACCAAAGCTGAGCATTACGCCACTGAGACAACTTCCGATGATGAATTTGTTCTTAACCCACAAAGCTCTAATGGGTCTGACCATGAGTACATTCCGGATATCCAAACCGACAGCTTAACTGAATTTGTCCCCTATCCAGAGATCGTCACATCGCTTGAAAATAACACCTCCCTGGAACAACTTCCCTCCACTCGTCGTGACCCTGATACTTACATTTCCAATGAACTATCGCAGATTACTACCGGTGATGGGGTTATAGATCAGTCCTCCTCCCTATCAAATCAATACAATCATACCTCTGCACTTTACTCAGCAGTTCTTGCAAATGGCACCAAAATAGATATCAAAAGTCATGAAACAGACACACATTTTAACAATATGTCTATTCCAACGATGATCACCGATCGAAATATAGTCCCGAAAAGGGCATCATTAACATCTAAAAACAATAGAACGGTAACTTTTGAAAGTATCCACAAAGAATTAGCTCAGGGTTATGAGGATGACGGCGAATTTGAACAATTCGTCAATAAGCGCACAAAAAGCTACTATATCGGTGGTTTTAAACCAAACGTTACGGAAATCATTGTATCGAAATACATTGAACGTCGAGGCCCGAAAGTAACGAAGGTGTTAATTTCGAGAAACCGTCGTTACGGAAATGTTATTGTACGCGTGATCGTTGAAGATAATGAATACGCAGATAACATAACGGACGATCCCAGCTTTTGGCCGCGGGGAATAAACTGTCGTCCATGGATCCCATATAATGCAAACAAATTACGTCGGCCTGGTCATAGACAAGATCGCCACAATTCCGCGAGAGATAACCAATACGCCAGGCAACAATGCTATAATCAGTATGAAAATGAAAATGAATATGACTTCGAACATGAAAATAGGTACACCGTCCTTAATACGAGTGCAGGCGTAGATTAAATGGCTTTGAAAATTGCAAGCTGGAATGCAACAGGCATCATGTCCAGTTCGAGCTACCTATGCCACTTTCTAGATAACAACGATATCGACATAATTGGCATTTCCGAACATTGGCTCTATGAACACCAACGCAACTTCCTTAATTTAATAAATAGCAAGTATTCAAGTTGCTCAATTTCTGATCCAGACCTTTTATTACCAAGCCATAGACGCGTGGGAAAAGGAGGTCTAGCATTCTTATGGAAGACCGCGTGGAACGGTTTAATCTCACCGTTGCATATTAATAGTCAGCACATACTTGGGATTGAGATAACGGCTTTATCAGGCCAAACTATCTATCTACTGCAAGTGTACTTACCTTGCAAAAATCATTCTAGTCAAACTTTTAAAGATAGCTTGTGTGATTTAGAATTGGCTATATGTCAGTATTTGCAGAAAGGAACAATACTCATAATGGGGGATTTTAACACCGAACTTCCCGCGCGTTCCGATTTTTCCTTTAAACTTGACAATAGGGGTACGCTCTTAATTGAATTACTACTCAGGCATAACTTAGTGGCCCTAGATAATTTGTAAATATGCTCCGGATCTGAATATAGTAATATTCCTTATAATTCCTCAAGAGAAACATTGATAGATCATATGGTGATCGCAGAACATGATCTTCCCTCAGTATGTAAATGCAGTATTGTGGAGGATAATGCTATTGACTTCTCTACGCACCGCCCTTTACTGTGTGAGATAATTAGTCAGACACACACTAGTCATAACCACCCAATAAAAGTTTCCAATTCGTACGCAATAAACTGGAGAATTCTGAAACAACGTTCCATTTTGAATTATAAACAATATTTAGGAAATGATGATCAATTATTAAAGTCAATACTAAAAGGGGAATCTATTTCATCCCACTCCGAAATTGATGACCTGTATCACAATATCATACAATCTGTACATAGGGCAACAGAGAAACACATCCCAAAACCAAAATATAAACCTTTTATTAAACCATATTGGAACTCCACCTTAACAAAATTACACAAAGATATGAACATGAAACGTAAAATGTGGTTAAGTGAAAATAGGCCACGAGGTCGCGACTCTCCATCGTGCAATAATTACAAAATTGCTAAAAATACCTTTAGACAATTTCATAGAAAAACAGTTCAAATTTACATCAACTCTCTAGAAAAAGAATTAGATACAGCAGCAGAAGTTGATAATAATCAATTTTGGAAGATTATTAATAAACGCAAAAAAAAGAAAATATGTACATTAACATCACAGATGAATTTCAATGGCCGTATATACAGAGATCCTGAAGAGATTAATGTTGGTTGGAAAAACTACTTTTCTGATCTGTATATCCCCTCTCAACATGAAAGCTTTATTACTGAAAATAACACTCGCGCAGAAATGGAGCTTTCTTCCATATGTAATTCTCTAGATGGTCATATAATCGATGATATAAACATCGGCGAAAGGAAAGTCGAAACAAATTTGAAATCGTGTAAAAAAAATAAAGCATGTGGTCCTGATAATGTATATTATGAACATCTATTGCACGGTGGATCCGTCATTATAAAGGCATTAACACTACTGTATCAGAAAATGACACAATTTGCATATACCCCACAAAAAATGAAACAAGGTATGATTACAGTTTTATATAAGGGTGGTAATAAAAACAAATCAGACCCAAATAGCTATAGAGCAATATCTTTATGTTCGACTATGTTAAAATTGTATGAAAAAATTATACTAGACTTCATAGAAAAAGACCATTCAGTTTCGATACATCCCCTACAAGGAGGATTCCAGAAGAATATAAGCTGTTTGATGACGTCATTTTTATTCCGTGAGAGTATTTACTTTTGTAAGGAAAATAATTCCAAAGTTTACTCATGTTTTCTTGATGTCAGACAAGCTTTCGACAGAGTTTCTCACAATATCTTATTGACAAAATTATATAAAACAGGCATTAAGAAAAGTTTATTTAAAATAATCTACAGTCTCTTCCAAGACGCTTACAGCTGTGTAAAAACACAAAGGTATACCTCCGATTGGTTCCCTATACTTCAGGGAACCAGACAGGGCCAAGTCCTCAGTCCTCGGTTGTATCTTGTATTCATTAATGATTTAATGGAGGAATTGTCCAATTCTAAGTACTGTCTAAAAATAAACGACTACAGCTTCGGTTGTCCTACGACAGCAGATGATATGGTATTAGTATCGTTGGTTAAAAGTGGACTTGAGCGACTCATTGATAAGTGTTACCAAAATTCTATTTTGGACCACTATTTTTATAACGCAAATAAAAGTAATGTTCTAGTTTTCAACGAATCGAAAAATGAATTCCAAACTCGTAAACAAACGTGGTACCTAGGCTCTAATAAAGTTGCGGAATCTGATAAATATACGCATCTAGGTATAGAATGTAATAAATCTCTGAGTCTCGATGGTGTTGTGTCGCAAGCTTGTGCTAAGATTAGAAAAACATACTTTAGTTTTGCAGATATTCATGTTTACACCGAACGACTACATCCTTTAACTTGTAAACGTTTATATGATTCGATAGTTCTACCTACGGCATTATAAATACGGATGTGAATTATGGAATGACATGACAAAACAACACATTCATTTTCTCGAAAAAGCTCATAGTCAGTGCATCAAACATATGCAATCACTCCCGTATTCAACTAGAACAATTGTCGCTCTTAGCTCCATCGCAATGCGTCCATTAGAATACGAAATTGACAAAAGGAAACTCTTGTTCTTCGGTCAGCTTTGCTATGTTTCAGAAACTAAAATGTTGAAAATCATGTTCATTCAAAGGTTTGTAAAATTCTTAAACTCACCTCGAAACGCCCTCGGTTTCATGCCAGACATATATCGTATATTTGGGAAATACAAACTTACTAAATATCTGTTAGATTTTGCGGAAAGCGCGACATTTCCTAAACTGCCATTATGGGAGAAAATCATAAATCGAGCAATAACTGACCATACAAATGAAGAATATAGGAACAGATTAATAGGAGACGAAACTCTAACTAAATACCTTTTATTCCACAGCGAGTACACGCCTAGTAATGCATGGCGATTTGCACAGTTATATCGAGATTATCTCCCTTACTGTAAAACATTAATTTTACTTATTGGACGCTTATTTTCTCGCAAATATTTGACTCCATGCCCCAAATGCCATATAATTATAGATGATATAGTCACACACTTAGTATTATTTTGTATAAATAACAATCATCACCAAGATCGCATCTGGTGCAGATTACATACTGCCTTAGGTAATAAGTCGTATAACGCCTTATGTCAGTTAATGCCTGAACAACAGATTATAGAAATAATATCAGGTTACCCGTCCCTACAAATAACAGCCGATATAAGGGTACTTTGCTTCAAGGTTACTCTAATACAACTACACAAGATGTCAAGCTTGTTAAGGTTTATAAATCCTGGTTAGTAGAACAAATAAGCTGTTATATGAATCACCATTTATTCTAAATGCGTTTTCTTTCAGCCATCACGTATTAACATGTACCCGTATGCTACGTTAACAGCGTATTACGGAACAGTTTGAGGAACCAAAAGTCCTTAAAATTAGCGAATATTTGTGAGTATGGAATATATAATCAACTGTGTTAGTGATTTATATGTTAAGCCTATTCCCCTGGTATCCAGCTATTTGTATCATCATGAGTGATTCTATCAAATTACCACATTGGTAAAGACTTGCTTTTGATATAAGTACTGTTTCATGGGTAACGAACAGTGTTGACAATGATAAGAATGCCCGAATGCACAGGCTGATCATTGTATTCATTACATGCAAATGTTATTTTTTACTTCTAAACGTGTCTCATACACCTGTCCATATATGTCTTCTCTGAGTTTCGTTTCGTCCGAGGAGATTTACGAATTGGACTATATTTATTTTTTTGGACTGCATGTAAATTGTACTACTGTAAATAACCTTTTTGTTTCCCCGTTTTCAAGGACTATGTGTGGATGTGTATATGTATATATGTATATATATATATATATATATATATATATATATGGATGTGTATGTGTATGTGTATGTATATATGTGTGTATATATATGTAGGTTTATATGTTTGTGTGTATATATGTATTTATTTATGTTCTCACTTCTGTAATGTTTGTTATGAAATGTACTAACTCTTCAAATATGGAGGAAATAAAGAATATCTATCTATCTATCTACTATAGTACGCCGGGTACCAGACTATATTGTCGGTTCAGACCAGATGTACTAATTTACTATAGTATGCTGGGTACCAGACTGACAGTGTATACGTCCGTGTGTGCTATTTTTAGTCAATGAATTGGAATATTTCATGTGTAATGAAGAAATCAGGATTTACATAGGTGGTCAGTGTGGAGTATTCGACTGTTACGATGGGGAAGATGAAATCGACTGCTGTGAGTTATATAATGGATTATTACACCTTAACTCTTCTGCTGCCTAAGGAAATTAAAGCCTTTTGCAGTCAATGCATATTCAGGTGAGACACATCGAAACGAGCTGTCTCAACTGATATCTGCATTATTTACACTTAGACAATACATTAAATCAAATTTCCCGTTTGAGTGGCACAATATTTAACATGAAATAGTCTATTAGTCAGAAGCAAATTCGTTCTCCAAATTAACCAATCAGAAGAGTTGTTTGTAGCATGGAATTCATTTCTGAGCACTGAAAACGTTTTCAGAGTTTTATAATTTCGGATCCTGCGCATCAATGCTAAGGATCATAATGCTGTTTTGTGGAAGAGTTTAAATATTGTGTGACCTATTAGAGAATAACTAGTATCGAATCATACTGTGTAGATTGCTAATCTGGACCTAAACTGGTAGCTAATAGTTCAGTATCAGATCATACTGTGTAGATTGCTAATCTGGACCTAAACTGGTAGCTAATAGTTCAGTATAAGATCATACTGTGCAGATTGCTAATCTGAACTTAAACTGGTCGCTAATAGTTCAGTGTCAGATCATACTGTGCAGTTTGTTAATCTGGACCTAAACTAGTCGCTAATAGTTCAGTATCATATCATACTGTGCAGATTGCTAATCTAGACCTAAACTGGTAGCTAATAGTTCAGTATCAGATCATACTGTGCAGATTGCTAATCTGAACTTAAACTGGTCGCTAATAGTTCAGTGTCAGATCATACTGTGCAGTTTGTTAATCTGGACCTAAACTAGTCGCTAATAGTTCAGTATCATATCATACTGTGCAGATTGCTAATCTAGACCTAAACTGGTAGCTAATAGTTCAGTATCGGCTCATACTGTGCAGATTGCTAATCCGGACCTAAACTTGTCGCTAATAGTTCAGTATCGGATCATATATACTGTGCAGTTTGTTAATCTGGACCAAGACTGGTCGCTAATAGTTCAGTATCAGATCATACTGTGCAGTTTGTTAATCTGGACATAAACTGGTCACGAATAGTACAGTATCGGATCATACTGTGCAGATTGCTAATCTGGACCTAAACTGGTAGCTAATAGTTAAGTATCAGATCATACTGTGCAGATTGCTAATCTGAACTTAAACTGATCGCTAATAATTCAGTATCGGCTCATACTGTGCAGTTTGTTAATCTGGACCTAAAGTAGTCGCTAATAGTTCAGTATCGGATCATACTGTGCAGTTTGTTAATCTGGATATAAACTGGTAGCTAATAGTTCAGTATTAGATTATACTGTGTAGGTTGCTAATCTGGACATAAACTGGTCGCTTATAGTTAAGTATCAGATCATACTGTGCAGTTTGCTAATCTGGCCATAAACTGGTAGCTAATAGTTCAGTATTAGATTATACTGTGTAGATTGCTAATCTGAACCTAAACTGGTAGCTAATAGTTCAGTATCAGATCATACTGTGTAGATTGCTAAACTTGACCTAAACTGGTCGTTAATAGTAAAGTAACAGATCATACTGTGCAGATTGCTAATCTGGACCTAAACTAGTCGCTAACAGTTCAGTATCAGATCATACCAGTTGTGCAGATTGCTAAACTGGACCTAAACTGGTCGTTAATAGTAAAGTAACAGATCATACTGTGCAGATTGCTAATCTGGATCTCAACTGGTAGCTAATAGTTCAGTATCAGATCATACTGTGTAGATTGCCCAATCTGGACCTAAACTGGTAGCTAATAGTTCAGTATCAGATCATACTGTGCAGATTGCTAATCTGAACTTAAACTGGTCGCTAATAGTTCAGTGTCAGATCATACTGTGCAGTTTGTTAATCTGGACCTAAACTAGTCGCTAATAGATCAGAATCATATCATACTGTGCAGATTGCTAATCTAGACATAAACTGTTTGCTAATAGTTCAGTATCGGATCATACTGTGCAGATTACTAATCTGGACCTAAACTAGTTGCTAATAGTTCAGTATCGGATCATACTGTGAAGTTTGTTAATCTGGACCAAGACTGGTCGCTAATAGTTCAGTATCAGATCATACTGTGCAGATTGCTAATCTGAACTTAAACTGGTCACTAATAATTCAGTATCGGCTCATACTGTGCAGTTTGTTAATCTGGACCTAAACTAGTCGCTAATAATTCAGTATCGGATCATACTGTGCAGTTTGTTAATCTGGACATAAACTGGTAGCTAATATTTCAGTATTAGATTATACTGTGTAGGCTGCTAATCTGAACTTAAACTGGTAGCTAATAGTTCAGTATTATATTATACTGTGTAGATTGCTAATCTGAACCTAAACTGGTAGCTAATAGTTCAGTATCAGATCATACTGTGTAGATTGCTAAACTGGACCTAAACTGGTCGTTAATAGTAAAGTAACAGATCATACTGTGCAGATTGCTAATCTGGACCTCAACTGGTAGCTAATAGTTCAGTATCAGATCATACTGTGTAGATTGCTAATCTGGACCTAAACTGGTAGCTAATAGTTCAGTATCAGATCATACTGTGCAGATTGCTAATCTGAACTTAAACTGGTCGCTAATAGTTCAGTGTCAGATCATACTGTGCAGTTTGTTAATCTGGACCTAAACTAGTCGCTAATAGTTCAGAATCATATCATACTGTGCAGATTGCTAATCTGAACTTAAACTGGTCGCTAATAGTTCAGTATCGGCTCATACTGTTCAGTTTGTTAATCTGGACCTAAACTAGTTGCTAATAGTTCAGTATCGGATCATACTGTGCAGTTTTTGTGGCGATTGGTTGACAATCGCCACAGTGCTACCAAAACAACAACAACGAAAAAAAAATTATATAGTCGTATTTGAACAATCGGTTGGATATTTCTGCAAAGGCAATTTACTCACTCCCGTTAAACCGCCAAATATATATATAGTTCCATCAGTGATGCAGGCACACGATTAATAATGATAATGTTAGTGCTACTTTGATACCGGATTGGTACTAATATTTGAGATTTATCGAGAAAATATCTAAATAGAGTTAAACTATTTACATATTATCTTTCTTCATGTTTGGGCAGATAATAAATATCATCGGGCGTCTTGGGTACGCTATGCAGAGTATCATGATACTCCTGTGCCTCGTTTTATTTTTACTGTAGTCAACCGTAACCTTTTGACCTTTAACCTGATTCGGCAGGAGTTGGTTGTACTCTGAAAGTACCTCGCCAAAATAAAACGGCCAATTAACTTCTTTTGTAATTTCTGAAAAGACCTACAAGTTTAACAATCATGGTCCGTGAAAAGTGCTTATTTCGTACCTGGTCCCGTTTTCAATAACATTGCAAAATTATAGAGTGGCATAGGCTAAAACGCAAATAAATAAATAAAGTCGGCTCACGAAAACAACATGACTGTCACGAAAACAACGTTTCATTTGACAATAAATCACATGTATTCATAAGTTTTCTAATTATTTACTTAAAAGCATGTGCACAAACATATAACGATAATTTTAAAAGTATGTAATAGTGTTTTTTGTACTAATTACGCGAAATAGAAAACTTAGAGAGTGGCGTAGGCTAAAACGCATATAAATAAATAAAATCGGCTCACGAAAACAACTCGGCTGCCGCGAAAACAACTTTCTTTACGACAATAATCCCATATTACCATATTATGGTTGTTACGAAAACAACTTTTTATAGTTGTATGTCTTCATAATTTTTTAAATTAGGAACAAATGATTGATTAAAATTTTTTTAGAAAAGATATTGTCCTACGAAAATGACATTTTCTCACAACGTTTTCAACTCTTACAGTGTTCTATTAGCGATCATTTTCTCACAATGTTTTCAACTCTTCACTATTTTATCATTATTTTCTCACAATGTTTTCAACTCTTCACTATTCTATCATAATTTACTCACAATGTTTTCAACTCTTCACTATTCTATCATCATTTTCTCACAACGTTTTTAACTCTTACAACTGTTCTATCTTACATTGTGATAATTCTCGTTTTCTCACAATGTTTTCAACTCATACAAATGCTATATCTTACATTGTGATAAAATGAGAAATTTCACATTTTCTCACAATGTTTTCAAGTCATACAAATGCTATATCTTACATTGTGATAAAATGAGAAATTTCACATTTTATCACAATGTTTTCAACTCATACATATTCTCACAATGTTCCAACTCTATCAACAAACAATAGCCGGTGTGTAGAACACCCGTTGAGACCTTTATGAGTCATATAAAAAGTTGTTTTCGGTATCTAGCTATACCGACCTAAAAACGGGAAGCTGGAATTTTATCAAATCTGGAAATTCCGAAAGGTTTTTATAAATATTTTGAACGCTTTATTTTGTAGTTGTTGCAATATATGAATACGATCGCCACTACAGTGCCATTGGCGCTTTGATTTAATCTGGTAGCTAATAGTTCAGTATTAGATTATACTGTGTAGGTTGCTAAACTGGTCGCTAATAGTTTTAGTATCAGATCATACTGTGTAGATTGCTAATCAGGACCTTAACTGGTCGCTAATAGTTCAGTATCAGATCATACTGTGCAGATTGCTTATCTGGACCAAAACTGGTCGCGAATAGTTAAGTATCAGATCATACTGTGCAGATTGCTAATCTGGACCAAAACTGGTCGCGAATAGTTAAGTATCAGATCATACTGTGCAGTTTGTTAATCTGGACATAAACTGGTCGCGAATAGTTCAGTATCTGATCATACTGTGCAGTTTGTTAATCTTGAAATAAACTGGTCACTAAATTCAGTATCAATCTCATTAAAATCATTTCCTATTAACGCTATGCATAGGATCTGAGGACATCCGATAGAGGATCACGTTCAGACGACCTTTCCGCCAGCCAATCAGAACCTTGCTTTCACGTTTTTGAAAGTGAAAGTAAAAGTCTATATTTACCAATGAAATCTATATTTAGCATGGGATCCCAATTTTCGCATAGTGATTTACACGCGTGTATAGATATTATGACGACTGCATCATGGCTACAAATGCGGAAAGGAGCCAAAACACCGATACAGTCTTTCTCTTACCATACAGCATCAAAAAGTGTTCTTTGCTCTGGTTTTAAATTGTCTATTTTAAATTTGCTCAAATTTGTCAATTGACGCCATTTTGAAGGTTTAGCCAAACGTTTGTTGAAACGAGTCCTCTAATTAGTTCAAATAAAAATAGCTTGGTGGATCTAAAAATAGCGATATTGGAAATCCTATAAAACAAGAAGATGAATTTGAATTGATCGCCATCAGATCTTACATTTGGTTAGATTGTGTACTTTAGTCAGATTGAGTTCAGTATCAGATCATACTTTGCAGTTTGTTAATCTGGACATAAACTGGTCGCGAATAGTTCAGTATCAGATCATACTGTGCAGTTTGCTAATCGAGAACTGGTTGCGTATCCAGAAACCAAATGGTTATCATTTCATCAAGATTAATCGGGTAATTGCAAAGAAAGAAAGTACGTATCGAAAGTTATACTGAACCCACAGTGATGTCAAAATGCACAGGGGGCGAAAGAAATGTGTTTCGGACTACGGATGGTACCGTAAACTTCGGCAATAATCCCCGTTTATTATTTGATTGTGAATGTTATCCAGTTACAAACTCGCTGTATTGTTTTTAGTATCACTTTTCTAACAATCTAACTTTGAGTTGCACATCCCTAGCAAAGACAACACCACATCTGCATTTAACAAAACAATTAATTATTTTTTTGTTTAATGTTCAGTGTTTAAAAGGACACATTCGCTATGTAAAATATCAACATATACAATAAAAACAGATGTTTCATCGTTATGTGGAAGAATTGCGTTATTTTGGCGGAGTTCTGTCAAAAGAACATGGCCAACACATATAACCTAAACAACAATGTGACGAAATATATTTTGTATATTATGCGATTGTTAATATTATCCACATTTACGAAATTCGCTATTGATCTTGTCATGTCCTTGGTATAGATAAACATATAATTGACCTATTTCAAATATCATGGACGATGGTCTCCCACTCAGACCTAATAAACCCTGGAGTATCCATCAGTGACGCTGTAACCGGGTTCTGAAACCATGGAGCCCAGCTGATGGACTTTGTGTCCTTCACCTTTCACAAAGCTAACATGAGTTACACGGACTACTTTCCAGGCATGAATGACACCCAGTATATGACTCCGCACTACAAAGTAGAACATCGATTTAAGATGTATGTACACGTTTAACCCACCAGGGTTTTTTTTCTGAAAAAGGGGAAGGGGCCTGGGGCCTTCGAGAAGGGAAAGATTTTGCGGCATTTTAGAAAAAAAAGGGAAAAAATTGTAAACTAGTATAATGTGCATGTTTATTTTTACTTTTATCATTACAAGGCCATCTCTCTCTTTTTCATGTTCTTGAACTCCTCCACTAGATTGTCATAATCCAGTTCACTCAAACTATACTATACCACTGTCAAGGGTCGAATTTAGCAAGATTTTCTACTTAAATATGAAAAAAAAAATAAAAACTATCGGAGGGGAATTTATATTTTAAGGGGAAAAATTTTCCGAGGGGAAGGGGCCGTTAAACGGCCCCTTTTATATAAGGTGAAAAAACCCTGCCCACGTTAACCCTTTCTCTGTCGACTTACACGAAGTTGACTCCTCCATGTTTGAAATTGGACCACTCCTTTTTCTGTCGAACAGGCAATTTGGTAAAATTAAATGTCTAAGTGGCAAACAATGCGGATTTCAGGAGAGAAAGCTTGTTCCGAGCTGTCAAACATGTGCATTATTTGCAAAAGCCATTAATTGCCATTGGCACAATTGGCACAATGTTTTCAATAATCTTCTCCTGCGGGGGTAATTTGTATGACACTGTTTACCATACACTAGCTACGTTATATGTAAATGCATGCATCAAGGACAATAATTATATTAATCATAATTTGCCTGTTTTCGAATCCATGTATGGGTTTTTTCTATACCATTGCCTACATTAACTTGTAACTGGCTTTAACTGGGATAAAACTATTGATATGTATTTTATTGTTAAAGTTAATAGACCACTGGTACGTGAATACATCACTCGGATCACTGTAACCGAAGATATGTGTGTCGCATATAATAATATATGTATTCCGCATTTTGGTTTCCTGATACAGTCGAATACGATTGATTATATTTCACGGTTGTTCAAGCTTGATACAGTTTAGTCCGCCTGATAATGTATTGTTTCGCATGTTTTCCGCATTTGCTCGCTCGCTTTGTACATTTGAACGCGCATGATTAAACTTTTGTTTGTTAGAGCCTCGCAATTTCTTTGAATTGTGTTTGTTTGATAAATTTGAATACGCTCGCTTATCGTTATTTTCTTATTGTTAAGCTACAGTTTGCTTGCTTAATATGGTGATTATTGCATGAAAGTCCTGTTTCATTATGAGTCATTGCTGTTTTTCAAAGAAATATATTATATCATTTATTGACCACCGACACCTGAATATGTCATTAGGATCGCTGAATTTGAATTTATGCAGATACGATAATGTACCTTCGTTAATCTTCACATACTTTAACCGCCTCTGTGGTGTTGAAGAATCGCATACATCCCAGGTCGCGGAGGTCACGGGCTCGATTCCAGGCCGAGTTATACCAACGCCTTTAAAATGTTGGTAATTTCTTCCCTCCGTGGCTCTCAAGATAATGTGGTTAGTATTACGACTGACTGGCTGGTATCAGGATCAATGGGCTAGAAGGTATGTTAACTTACCCAGTAAACTCTGTGATACAACAGAAAAACACCATGCCAAGTATTGCACAAGTCAATCAATTACATTCGTAGAACATTATTATTAAATTATGACGATTTCCGACGTAAACTCCTAAGTAAAAAACACCTAGTACTTAACGTTTACCTTTCATTGATTTTCTCTGAAAAATGCAATTTTGAGGAATACATATTTACGGGATTACTTTGTATTTTTCAAAGTGATACTTAATTTATATTAACTGAATTTGACTGTAAGGCCTTTTGCATCATAGTGAGCTATTACTTGTTGATAGTCGTTTTAATTTGGTTTGATGTGGATGATAAGCACTTTTAAATTAGTCATTGTAGGATTTAAAATTTCATTGATTATTCCAGGGTTTACCGTTTATGCGAGAGTGTAGAGAAATGACTGCGCTGAAATATCATTGGCCAAGGTTTCAGAGCCCTTATACGACAATCAGGTAGTGTAAAGTGCTTCATATCAAAGTGCATTGTTGTATTGCATTATGATTTGTATAGCTGTTGTCTCTTTTTTACGAAATCGATCACCTGCATGATGGTGTAGAAGTAAATGTTAAACTGGTATAATCGGCGGATTGTTTTCATTTCAGCCCTTCTTTGATGCCACATTGCGACCATTCATTTAAAACAGTCTGAATGACTGGAACATTTTATGTAGGGGGTCAAATTTCTGCTTATTTCCCTAATAGAGATTTTTCTGTTCATGCCTCTGCAGCAGCCCTTTTCTGGTGCCAAGTGGCGACTACCTATTTAAAACGGTCTAATTGACTGGATCAAAGTATGTAGGGTGTCGCATTACTGCTTAACCATTTCCCTAATATATATTTTTTAAACGCCTCTGCAACAGACAACTTAGGAAAAGATTGTCATATAAGGAATAATTGCTCATTATGATCAATTAATCCTTTTTCCACAATGTCTGATATACATGCATTATACATTCATTTATAGATATGTTATCTCATTGCGACGTTGTTTTCTAATTTTATGTTTATTTGTTTTAGTTTGTTTACTAAAAGGAATGATCAAGCCTGGATGGATATGAGTGGGCCTTTATATATTTGTTGTGTATGGGTAGGGATCAAAATTGACCTTTACATACACATTCTGGATATGAGTGGGCCTTTATGTATTTGTTGTGTATGGGGATGAGTGGGCCTTTATGTATTTGTTGTGTATGGGTATGAGTGGGCCTTGATGTATTTGTTGTGTATGGGTATGAGTGGGCCTTTATGTATTTGTTGTGTATGGGGATGAGTGGGCCTTTATGTATTTGTTGTGTATGGATATGAGTGGGCCTTTATGTATTTGTTGTGTATGGGTATGAGTGGGCCTTTATGTATTTGTTGTGTATGGGTATGAGTGGGCCTTTATGTATTTGTTGTGTATGGATATGAGTGGGCCTTTATGTATTTGTTGTGTATGGGTATGAGTGGGCCTTTATGTATTTGTTGTGTATGGGTATGAGTGGGCCTTTATGTATTTGTTGTGTGTGGATATGAGTGGACCTTTATGTATTTGTTGTGTATGGATATGAGTGGGCCTTTATGTATTTGTTGTGTATGGATATGAGTGGGCCTTTATGTATTTGTTGTGTATGGATATGAGTGGGCCTTTATGTAGTTGTTGTGTATGGAAATGAGTGGACCTTAATGTATTTGTTTTGTATGGGTATGATCGGACATTTATGTATTTGTTGTGTATTGATATGAGTGGACCTTTATGTATTTGTTGTGTATGGATATGAGTGGACCTTTATGTATTTGTTGTGTATGGATATTATTGGGCCTTTATGTATGTGTTGTGTATGGGTAGGGATCAAGATTGACCTGTACATACACACTCTGTATATGAGTGGGCCTTTATGTATTTGTTGTGTATGGGTATGAGTGGGCCTTTATGTATTTGTTGTGTATGGATATGAGTGGGCCTTTATGTATTTGTTGTGTATGGATATGAATGGGCCTTTATGTATGTTTTGTGTATGGATATGAGTGGGCCTTTATGTATTTGTAGTGTATGGGTAGGGATCAAGATTGACCTGTACATACACACTCTGGATATGAGTGGGCCTTTATGTTTTTGTTGTGTATGGGTATGAGTTGGACCTGTATGTATTTGTTGTGTATGGATATGCGTGGCCTTTATGTATTTGTTGTTTATGGATATGAGTGGGCCTTTATGTATTTGTTGTGTATGGGTATTATAGGGCCTTTATGTATTTGTTGTGTATAGATATGAGTGGGCATTTATGTATTTGTTGTGTGTGGATATGAGAGGACCTTTATGTATTTGTTGTGTATGGATATGAGTGGGCCTTTATGTATTTGTTGTGTATGGATATGAGTGGGCCTTTATGTATTTGTTGTGTATGGGTAGGGATCAATATTGACCTGTTTATACACACTCTGGATATGATTGGGCCTTTATGTATTTGCTGTGTATGGGTATGAGTGGGCCTTTATGTATTTGTTGTGTATGGATATGAGTGGATCTTTATGTATTTGTTGTGTATTGATATGCGTGAGCCTTTATGTATTTGTTGTTAATGGGTATGAGTGGGCCTTTATGTATTTGTTGTGTATGGGTATGAGTGGGTTGTGTATGGATATGAGTGGGCCTTTATGTATTTGTTGTGTATAGATATGAGTGTGCCTTTATGTATTTGTTGTGTATGTATATGAGTGGGCATTTATGTATTTGTTGTGTATGAGTATGAGTGTGCCTTTATGTATTTGTTGTGTATGGCTATGAGTGGGCCTTTATGTATTTGTTGTGTATTGGTAGTGATCAAGATTGACCTGTACATACACATTCTGGATATCAGTGGGCCTTTATGTATTTGTTGTGTATGTGTAGTGATCAAGATTGACCTGTACATACACATTCTGGATATGTGTGGACCTTTATGTATTTGTTGTGTATGGGTAGTGATCAAGATTGACCTGTAAATACACACTCTGATCTGATCTAACACTACACAACATATACATATTATAACAATGTTATGTGAGTGAATCTAGTGCTCATGTATAGAAATTTGGGGTCTTTTGGTAAGTCATAAAAATAACAACATGCAACCTCAGAGTCAGTCTACCAAATGTCTTGCTTTTAGTTTTACTTATTGTATATATGTATTCCCAATATATTAATAGGTTTGCAAAAGGATAACATACTCACCATGAGCGTTATCTCCCTTTGCGACAGTGATATCGAAAGTCATCTACAAGTAGGAAAAGGTTAAACAATGTCTCCTCCTAAACCACTTGGTCCATTGCAATCAACCTTCATAGAAAGGTTCCTTTATGGTTGTCCCCTTTACAATGGAAATGCACAATTTATGAAAATAGTGGCCTGATTTGAAAATAATTTGGCCCGATTGTTCCTTTGTTGATCCTCTTTAAATATTGATTAAACTATTTCAATCCTGAAAAAAACATTACTTTTTTCCATTGTGAATGCATTTGAAAAACTTCTTATGCTCATGTTTAACATAGGAAATAGGTGAGATGGTATAAAGGACATGGTTGCATAAGTCTAAACAGTAATTAGAATAAAATAGTGTTGTAAGATAACAATTCCATGTTTAGAAAAACATCATTTGTTAGACATTTTAAACCACAAATAAACTATCACAGGCTCTGATCTTTTAGGAATTCCCTTTTTTGGTAAATAAATTGAGGCATTAACCATTTGTGACTTTCTTTTAGGACAATCTTGAGTGTAATTTAAATGTGTTTAGCTACATTTTGAGACCTTATAGTTTTAACTGGTAAAACACCTGGTCTAACCAGGAGTTCTGAGTTCAAATCTCAGTGGGGACAAAATGACACTGTAGCTAAATACATACAATTTAATCAATTAACTGACATTTATATTTGGTTTTAGCAAATCTAAGCACAACATCCTCATTGTGAGCTTTTGTGATAATCCTCCATCCACCATGCAATATCCATCAGCAACCATTTATTTAAACAACAGCTGCTTTAAAACTACTTGACCAATTTTAACTGAACTGCACAGAAATATTTGTTTGGTGTCCTCTTTCAAAATGTTCAAAGGAATACATTTTGTGTTGAATTCTAGGTACTGCTGAATTAGACAAGAAGTCAAGTGACACAATGTTAAGGCATTCTCTTATTTCTGTATAATTTTGCAGGAAAGTTTCTCATGTAACCCTCTATAAAATATATTCAAATCATATTGATTGGTTGAAAAATATTATCCTCAGGTGGCATGAGAAAAGGAAGAAGTTGCTCGTATAATTTCAATTTCAAAGTTATTTTTTACACCATTAATTTTCCTTTAATATGTGACCATCCATACAATTATTCAAGTCATGATATATATTAATTAATTGTTTCAAGATAATTTGGCTTAATTATTCAATTTGTGGCCTTTTTTCAGTATGGTTTAAGATCAATGCTACCGGCCGACATCAGAAAGGGAGTAAAATAACAATTTACCTCTTAAACTGCTCGTCTTATGTCAATATAGTTTGCCAAAAACTTTCTTTAATTCACTCTCTACATACATTGTTTAAGGGATATTGATTAGTTCAAAACAATGCTGAAATGTAGCATCAGAAAAATGGTAAAATGACGAACTAAACATTTTTCCTCTGCAACTGCTTGTCTGATTTCAAGATCAGTTGGCAGAAATGTATTGTTTTTCTCAAAATGTTTATGCATTAATCCAGAGCCATATACATATTTCATATGTAAACGCATTTATCATGGCTTTGGGGATATTCTCTCAAACTTCATGATCATACTCCGATCTATACTTTTTTCAAGCTCCTAGGAAAATTACAAATTCACTGGTAAAAGTAGTCTTTGACATTCAGGAAGTAAGTTAACTCAGCTTGAACTTGAACTCTCAACCCCTTCATTGACATCTATATCCATTTTCAATTTAGCAAATAGTAAATGCGTTATTGCACAACAGCTTATCAATCTTTTGAGTAGGGGATTAAATCTGTTGAAACTGAATGCACTTTCCGAAACTTTCAGAGCCTTTGCCTTAATTCATATTATTTTCTAATCGATAAAGTAAAGAGAGTTCTCTGCATTTTTAATAATACGAAAAAAAAACATTGATGGGTTTTTTCGCTTATAGGTAACGGGCGTGAGATATTTTTTTTTTTTTTTTTCAATAACCCATGAAGCTTTCTGAAATGAAACTGGAAAAATCCATGGGGGCCGCCATTTTGGATATGTATGAAAAGCAGACGTACAACACAGATTGAAAATTATTGTCGGCTTTTTAATCATTTTTTTTAAAATCGGTATTTTGGGTATGTATAAAATGAGTAGAAAAACACGGATTGAAAATTATTGTCGTCTTTTAATCATTTTTTTTAAAATCGATATTTAAGATCATTAAAGTGCTGGAATTAACATTTGTACGAAAAGTTAAAAATAAATGGAATATGATTGGGCCTTTATGTATTTGCTGTGTATGGGTATGAGTGGGCCTTTATGTATTTGTTGTGTATGGATATGAGTGGATCTTTATGTATTTGTTGTGTATTGATATGCGTGAGCCTTTATGTATTTGTTGTTAATGGGTATGAGTGGGCCTTTATGTATTTGTTGTGTATGGGTATGAGTGGGTTGTGTATGGATATGAGTGGGCCTTTATGTATTTGTTGTGTATGGATATGAATGGGCCTTTATGTATGTTTTGTGTATGGATATGAGTGGGCCTTTATGTATTTGTAGTGTATGGGTAGGGATCAAGATTGACCTGTACATACACACTCTGGATATGAGTGGGCCTTTATGTTTTTGTTGTGTATGGGTATGAGTTGGACCTGTATGTATTTGTTGTGTATGGATATGCGTGGCCTTTATGTATTTGTTGTTTATGGATATGAGTGGGCCTTTATGTATTTGTTGTGTATGGGTATTATAGGGCCTTTATGTATTTGTTGTGTATAGATATGAGTGGGCATTTATGTATTTGTTGTGTGTGGATATGAGAGGACCTTTATGTATTTGTTGTGTATGGATATGAGTGGGCCTTTATGTATTTGTTGTGTATGGATATGAGTGGGCCTTTATGTATTTGTTGTGTATGGGTAGGGATCAATATTGACCTGTTTATACACACTCTGGATATGATTGGGCCTTTATGTATTTGCTGTGTATGGGTATGAGTGGGCCTTTATGTATTTGTTGTGTATGGATATGAGTGGATCTTTATGTATTTGTTGTGTATTGATATGCGTGAGCCTTTATGTATTTGTTGTTAATGGGTATGAGTGGGCCTTTATGTATTTGTTGTGTATGGGTATGAGTGGGTTGTGTATGGATATGAGTGGGCCTTTATGTATTTGTTGTGTATAGATATGAGTGTGCCTTTATGTATTTGTTGTGTATGTATATGAGTGGGCATTTATGTATTTGTTGTGTATGAGTATGAGTGTGCCTTTATGTATTTGTTGTGTATGGCTATGAGTGGGCCTTTATGTATTTGTTGTGTATTGGTAGTGATCAAGATTGACCTGTACATACACATTCTGGATATCAGTGGGCCTTTATGTATTTGTTGTGTATGTGTAGTGATCAAGATTGACCTGTACATACACATTCTGGATATGTGTGGACCTTTATGTATTTGTTGTGTATGGGTAGTGATCAAGATTGACCTGTAAATACACACTCTGATCTGATCTAACACTACACAACATATACATATTATAACAATGTTATGTGAGTGAATCTAGTGCTCATGTATAGAAATTTGGGGTCTTTTGGTAAGTCATAAAAATAACAACATGCAACCTCAGAGTCAGTCTACCAAATGTCTTGCTTTTAGTTTTACTTATTGTATATATGTATTCCCAATATATTAATAGGTTTGCAAAAGGATAACATACTCACCATGAGCGTTATCTCCCTTTGCGACAGTGATATCGAAAGTCATCTACAAGTAGGAAAAGGTTAAACAATGTCTCCTCCTAAACCACTTGGTCCATTGCAATCAACCTTCATAGAAAGGTTCCTTTATGGTTGTCCCCTTTACAATGGAAATGCACAATTTATGAAAATAGTGGCCTGATTTGAAAATAATTTGGCCCGATTGTTCCTTTGTTGATCCTCTTTAAATATTGATTAAACTATTTCAATCCTGAAAAAAACATTACTTTTTTCCATTGTGAATGCATTTGAAAAACTTCTTATGCTCATGTTTAACATAGGAAATAGGTGAGATGGTATAAAGGACATGGTTGCATAAGTCTAAACAGTAATTAGAATAAAATAGTGTTGTAAGATAACAATTCCATGTTTAGAAAAACATCATTTGTTAGACATTTTAAACCACAAATAAACTATCACAGGCTCTGATCTTTTAGGAATTCCCTTTTTTGGTAAATAAATTGAGGCATTAACCATTTGTGACTTTCTTTTAGGACAATCTTGAGTGTAATTTAAATGTGTTTAGCTACATTTTGAGACCTTATAGTTTTAACTGGTAAAACACCTGGTCTAACCAGGAGTTCTGAGTTCAAATCTCAGTGGGGACAAAATGACACTGTAGCTAAATACATACAATTTAATCAATTAACTGACATTTATATTTGGTTTTAGCAAATCTAAGCACAACATCCTCATTGTGAGCTTTTGTGATAATCCTCCATCCACCATGCAATATCCATCAGCAACCATTTATTTAAACAACAGCTGCTTTAAAACTACTTGACCAATTTTAACTGAACTGCACAGAAATATTTGTTTGGTGTCCTCTTTCAAAATGTTCAAAGGAATACATTTTGTGTTGAATTCTAGGTACTGCTGAATTAGACAAGAAGTCAAGTGACACAATGTTAAGGCATTCTCTTATTTCTGTATAATTTTGCAGGAAAGTTTCTCATGTAACCCTCTATAAAATATATTCAAATCATATTGATTGGTTGAAAAATATTATCCTCAGGTGGCATGAGAAAAGGAAGAAGTTGCTCGTATAATTTCAATTTCAAAGTTATTTTTTACACCATTAATTTTCCTTTAATATGTGACCATCCATACAATTATTCAAGTCATGATATATATTAATTAATTGTTTCAAGATAATTTGGCTTAATTATTCAATTTGTGGCCTTTTTTCAGTATGGTTTAAGATCAATGCTACCGGCCGACATCAGAAAGGGAGTAAAATAACAATTTACCTCTTAAACTGCTCGTCTTATGTCAATATAGTTTGCCAAAAACTTTCTTTAATTCACTCTCTACATACATTGTTTAAGGGATATTGATTAGTTCAAAACAATGCTGAAATGTAGCATCAGAAAAATGGTAAAATGACGAACTAAACATTTTTCCTCTGCAACTGCTTGTCTGATTTCAAGATCAGTTGGCAGAAATGTATTGTTTTTCTCAAAATGTTTATGCATTAATCCAGAGCCATATACATATTTCATATGTAAACGCATTTATCATGGCTTTGGGGATATTCTCTCAAACTTCATGATCATACTCCGATCTATACTTTTTTCAAGCTCCTAGGAAAATTACAAATTCACTGGTAAAAGTAGTCTTTGACATTCAGGAAGTAAGTTAACTCAGCTTGAACTTGAACTCTCAACCCCTTCATTGACATCTATATCCATTTTCAATTTAGCAAATAGTAAATGCGTTATTGCACAACAGCTTATCAATCTTTTGAGTAGGGGATTAAATCTGTTGAAACTGAATGCACTTTCCGAAACTTTCAGAGCCTTTGCCTTAATTCATATTATTTTCTAATCGATAAAGTAAAGAGAGTTCTCTGCATTTTTAATAATACGAAAAAAAAACATTGATGGGTTTTTTCGCTTATAGGTAACGGGCGTGAGATATTTTTTTTTTTTTTTTTCAATAACCCATGAAGCTTTCTGAAATGAAACTGGAAAAATCCATGGGGGCCGCCATTTTGGATATGTATGAAAAGCAGACGTACAACACAGATTGAAAATTATTGTCGGCTTTTTAATCATTTTTTTTAAAATCGGTATTTTGGGTATGTATAAAATGAGTAGAAAAACACGGATTGAAAATTATTGTCGTCTTTTAATCATTTTTTTTAAAATCGATATTTAAGATCATTAAAGTGCTGGAATTAACATTTGTACGAAAAGTTAAAAATAAATGGAAATCTATAAGAAATATGTTTTCCCGTTCGTCAAAAAAACGACAGCATTAGCCTTCTACGCCCGAAACTAAATTTTGACTATATCGTAGCCAAAAAGGACTTGACGTAATTTCCGTTACACTTCATCTTGGCGTAACGTCAATGAAGTGACGTCGTTTCCCGCAAAAAAGTGGTATCAACATGAAAGACCCCAAATTCCTATACATGAGCTATTGACGCAATCATTTAAAGTATAATTATTTATCAAACATTGTGGCAAAAGGATAACTTTCTCATAAGGAGCAATTGTTCTTGTTGCGACGATCTTTTCCTAAATCGTTGCATAGGCCTCAGAAACCGTCTCTAATAAAGAAAGGGTTTAGCAGAAATGTGACCCCTTACATAATTTGTTCCAGTCATATTGACTGCTTGAAAAAGGCAGTCGCCAGGTGGCATCAGAAAAGGGCTGATCTATTTGCTTCTTTACCATAGTGCAGGTGATCGATTAAGGATCATCTTGGCCCTCATGTTTTAACCTCGTTCATTATAAATGTATTCCTTGATTTTCTGAAAGTATTTACTTTATTATTTTCTGTTCGTAATAATAGACGACAGCAATACGAATTGTAAATATGTTTTGATAATGCAAAACACATGACATTAACATTATTATTGTCTTGTCAATTACTTATAAATCCTTTTTTATGGCCAAAGTATGCTCTTTAATTTTTGTTTATAATTATCTTGCGTTTTTTCGTAAATAGGTAACACCTATAGATATATTATACACTCTACAGAGAATGGAACAGGCGTATCGTCTCTTTTCATAACACTTTTTTAATTCATGTCCAATTTATTTTCTTTAAGTTTAAGACTTTATATAAGATATTCCAAAATGTATCGAACATGTATCCAGTGAGGACACTAATATGTTCTGTTCATTAAAGTATAGAGTGTTTATTGCATTATTTTCTGATTAATAAAATACACTCTACAGTTTTATTTTAGGTCTCTGAAGTTTTCATCGAACTCTATTTATACGTGTACAATCCCCAAAATCCTGCTGCAATGGAGATACCGGTAAATACCACCAGTGGAAAATCAGTTTCTGTTTAGATATGTTTACGTCTAGTCATTTTTCAACAATCCTTCTATTATAGGACTGCTTTGGCGCCAGGTTGGGACAAATTTGATATATTTGTACCCTGTCCGACAACAGGCAGCAGCCTTTCGATGTATCTGCAACAAATGATGTTGACAATATTGTGGCCTAAGTAAACATTTATCATAATGAGCAATCCATTCTTTGCCACATGTTTGTTATATATTTCCTCTATTGTATCGGGGTTTTCAAAGACAGCTGCAGAAACTTAGATTTATGATTGTTTGATTTGGATTTAACGCCATTTTAACCATTTTCAACCAAATCACGGAGACTAGTGACAAGTCGTGTAATTCTACACTTTTTCACACCAGTTCTCCACACAAGGTCTTTTAAAGCAACTGGTTTTTTTACACCTATCATTTTAGAGAATGACACCTGATGCGTATCGCATTGACTGTTGTCAAACGACAGAACAAATATTGACCATGCTGGGGTCTGAACTAATAACCTTTGGGGCTCGGTGTTGTATATGTGTAAAAGGGTTTATCGCAGTATTTAACATTTACTATCCCCGCTGTCGAATGGTAAGATATATAGTAACATATGACTGAACATTCGTCAGAATATTGCTTGATAAGAGGATATACGAGCCTGTGTATGATAACAGGTATAGGTTTTTATTTCTGAAAAGTGTAGGATTAGATCACCTTGTACATCTGATAGGTCTCATCAGAATCTACACAATGCGAGGGGGTATTATAACATAATTGTGTAAGTAATATGTGTAAAGTGTAGGTTCAGATCACCTTGTACATCTGATCGGATGTATCATAATCTACACAAAGTGACGGAGTTTTATAACAAAATTGTGTAAGTAATATGTGTAAAGTGTAGGTTCAGATCACCTTGTACATCTGATCGGTCTCATCAGAATCTACACAAAGCGACAGAGTATTATAACAGAATTGTGTAAGTAATATGTGTAAAGTGTAGGTTTAGATCACCTTGTACATCTGATTGGTCTCATCAAAATCTGCACAAAGTGACGGAGTTTTATAACAGAATTGTGTAAGTAATATGTGTAAAGTGTAGGTTCAGATCATCTTGTACATCTGATCGGTCTCATCATAATCTACACAAAGCGATGTAGTATTATAACATAATTGTGTAAGTAATATGTGTAAAGTGTAGGTTTAGATCACCTTGTACATCTGATCGGTCTCATCAGAATCTACACTAAGCGATGTAGTATTATAACATAATTGTGTAAGTAATATGTGTAAAGTGTATGTTTAGATCACCTTGTACATCTGGTCGGTCTTATCAGAATCAACACAAAGCGACGGAGTATAATAGCAGAATTGTGTAAGTAATATGTGTAAAAGTGTATGTTCAGATCGCATTGTACATTTGATCGGTCTTATCAGAATCTACACAAAGCGACGGAGTATTATAACATAATTGTGTAAGTAATATGTGTAAAGTGTAGGTTTATACGAAAAAAAACCATGAATGGGTTTTTTCGCTTATAGTTAACAGGTGTGAGGTTTTTTTTTTTTTTTTTTTTTTTTTCAATAACCCATGAAGCTTTCTGAAATGATACTGGAAAAATCCATGGGGGCCGCCATTTTGGTTATGTATAAAATGAGACGAGAAACACGGATTGAAAAAAAATTATTGTCTTTTTTTTAATAATTTTTTTTAAATCGATATTTTGGGTATGTATAAAATGACACGAAAAACACGGATTGAAAAAAAATTATTGTCGTCTTTTTAATACAAAATTTTAAATCGATATTTTGGGTATGTATAAAATGACACGAAAAACACGGATTTTTAAAATCATTGTCTTTTTTTTTTTTTTTTTTTTTTTAAATCGATATTTAAGATCATTAAAGTCCTGTGTTTTGTGGAATTAACATTTGTACGATAAGTTAAAAATAAATGGAATAAATAAAGTTTAATTAACATTGTTTTCATGATACGGGATTTAAATCCCAAGTGGAAGAGATTCTTGCGATATAAAAACGAGTGCGCCATAGCGCACGAGTTTTTATATGCAAGAATCTCTTTCACGAAGGATTTAATTCCCAAATCATAAAAACAATGTTTATTAAACTATATATTATATATAATATTCTCGGCGATCATTTTCGTTTTTAAACGACAATACCCCTGTGCAGCTCATTTATTTTTAGCTCAGAAGTGGAGAGAGATCTGAATGACGTAATCTGCCAGTTTTGCAGTGACGTCACTATATATATATGTGTACATTGATTGGAATAAACTTGTGTCATGTCGATTCAAGCTCTTATTTGCGGATTTAAAAGTGCAATTGTGGATTATTTAATGGTTCATCATGGAAATAAAGTGTTAAGTAGTGAAAACGGAGCTTAAAAGTGATTAAAAGAGATTTTAAAAAAGTTGTTCCGAAAATCCGGCTAGTGAGCTATATCGCACACTAGGCGATATTGCTCAGTAGACAAAAAGCATGTTATAGGTTTTCTCAAGCTGGGAAATCTCTATAGTTTATCATTCAGTATGTAATATATATGTTTTCCCGTTCGTCAAAAAAACCGACAGCATTAGCCTTCTACGCCCGAACCTAAATGTTGACTGTATCGTAGCCAAAGAAGGACGTGACGTCATTTCCGTAACACTTCATCTTGGCGTAACGTCAATGGAGCGATGTCGTTTCCCGCAAAAAAGTGGTATCAACATGAAATACCCCAAATTCCTATACATGAGCTATTTATCAAACATTGTGGCAAAAGGATAACTTTCTCATAAGGAGCAATTGTTCTTTTAGCGACAATCTTTCCCTAAATCGTCTGTTGCAAAGGCCTCAGAAACCGTCTCTAATAGGATAAGGGTTTAGCAGAAATGTGACCCCTTACATCATTTGTTCCAGTCATATTGACTGGTTGAAAAAGGTAGTCGCCAGGTGGCATCAGCAAAGGGCTGATCTATTTGCTTCTTTACCATAATGCAGGTGATCGATTAAGGATCATCCTGGTCATCAAGTTTTAACCTCGTTCATTATAAATATATTCCTTGATTTTCTGAAAGTCTTTACTTTATTATTTTCTGTTCGTAATAATAGACGACAGCAATACGAATTCCAAATATGTTTTGATAATGCACGAAACATGACATTAACATTATTATTGTCTAGTCAATTACTTATAAATCTTTTTTTATGGCCAAAGTATGCTCTTTAATTTTTGTTTATAATTATCTTGCGTTTTTTCGTAAATAGGTAGCACCTATAGATATAATATCACCTTGTACATCTGATCAGTCTCAACATAATCTACACAAAGCGACGGAGTATCATAACAGAATTGTGTAAGTAATATGTGTAAAGTGTAGGTTTATATCACCTTGTACATCTGATCAGTCTTATCAGAATCTACTCAAAACGACGCAGATAATACCGTATAAAAAGAACAACTTGCTACTAAGAAAAAAGAATATCTGTGAATGTCATTTCACATTTGTCATTCTCATATTTTGGAAACGACTATATTTTATTTCAATGGACCTACCTTAAATAAACGGTCTCTACGAAAATAACTGCAGCTAATATGATACAGGTTTAATACGCCCCGAAAGCCAACCCAGCGGAAACACCACGGTTCTCAACAAAGGTGTACGGTATGATCAACCCGTTCATATTTCAGTGTCATTCTCTTGTTTCGGATACATCCGTTGTTAAATTTCTTTTTTTAATGAAAACAAATACAATTAATACGAATAATGGTAAATGTTTTATATGCAAAATAGTTTTATGGTGCATATAATGCGTACCACCGTAACAATACTCCGACGGGCCCTACTGACGAGACCACATAAATCCTTAACAAAAGTTTAGATCAGCCTGTGTATACGCACTTTTTTATCAGACAGATTCGAAGCAGACAATCGGCGGACTTGACGTTAACTTTATAAGACGTTTCTAAGGTTGATCCTGATTACCGAATTTACTGAAAGTCACAATTATACTTACAATGTATAACCTATATTATCTTGCCTAGGAACACGCAGTCTATTTCTACTTTATATCCTGAACCGCGTCAGGCGACGTGGGGCTTTATTGACATTCCAATATGGAATTATTTTACATCCCTTGAATCGCATGATGAGCGTACAATACTCTTTTAATCAGAACGACGATTCAAATAATCTGTTTGCATGTAATTTATATTATAAATGACGTCGCCGGAGTGTCAATCTCATTAAAATCAGACCAAAAAACTTCTATGTACGTATATTGGATCTGACTACATGTCATATTGGGTCGTCTCAAATTGACCCAACTCATTTAAATAATCATAAGCCGGTGCTCGTTTTTTTGTCCAATGAAATCGCACGATACAACAAACGCTCGGTTTCTGCTTCAAAATGGCTGCGTCTATAGAAACGCTCGAGAATGTTTTACATCAATTCGAAGTGCAAAGTTTAAGCCCGAACAAAAGCAGATATTTGACTGCATTTGGTTCCGTAGAGATTGCATAGCTGTTTTGCCTACAGGATACGGAAAATCGTTACCATATCAGACAATTATTTCTGCAAAGAGCCTTGAAAATCGGTCATATATGGGAAAATTATCGTTTGTTGCCCATTGGTGTCATTGATGGAAGATTAAGTGCATCGTATCAAGGCATCAACGGATCTAAAGGCGATTTACAAAGGTATAGTGTATGTTATTATTTTTATCTTATATCATTACTTCATTATTAATTTACCTGTGAAGTGATAAGGTTATTACACGATATTGGTTAAAATTCTTACAAATGTTAAAGTACCTGACAAAATAAATAAGGTAGATCTAAATAAATTTGAATAATGAATGACAATATGTAATTTCAGCAACGTATCTGTAGTTTAATTTAATATGTATTGATTCATTAAATGATCCATTGCTGCTAGTCATGTCAGAATGAATGTGAAATTATTTTATATTAACATTGTCTATATTTTGATAGAAAATGTAAGACATTCATTCCATGTTCATTTTGGCTTTCACATTTGTGTCCTCTTGCAAAGAAATAGACTAAGCAAAAACTACATATGATTTGTTGAAGCAATCAAACTGCAGTGGATGGATTCCAACATTTACAAATCCATACAAACAGGGACTACTTATAGTCCCAGGTACATATAACATTTTTGACACAGACTGTTAACCCTATCCAACCTAAAGACCCATTTTGACGCATCTGCAACAGATGACTTTTTGAAAACAAGCAATTTCTCATTTTGCCACAATTTTTCAACTTTTTTTCAGTAATTATACCTTTATTTCTAGAGATTTTCTATATATTGAGTAGATGTTTTCAAAGGAAACAGACTTAAACCTTTTCAACAAACACACGCTTTCTGACGCCTATGCAGCAGACGACTTTAGGAAACTTTAGGGGTTAAAATATAAACATAATAATGATAATTTAATATACCATAGAATGTTTACTTTGCTTCCCTAACTAGCCAAACCCATGTTGACATATCCCTATTTGAATACTTTCCATTTATTGCAGGTGAAAGTGTTGAAGGTGATGAACAATTAAAAAATGGTGATTTTGACACTATGTTTGCTTTGCCTCAATCTGACTAAAGTACACGATCTGATCAAATGTAAGCGTAGCGTTAATAGGAGATGATTTTAATGAGATAATTGGCTTCGCCTGAAACTTTGGTTGGGGACAAGAACTGGAGATTAGTTATACAACAGTGCAATGTATCCCTTCTGGGGATTTTATGAATTCCACACAGTAACTGAATGGTTAGTATGAGCTGTATTAAACCTTTCCCACATACAACATATCTGCTGCTCTGCAGCAGGTAACTTTGCAAACATCAAAGTGAAATGTAAAAAATATTTAAAAATGAAGGGATTTATAACCTTTGTAAATCTAGGAGTTGTGAGTTAGAACACCAGCTCTGTCAACATTCTTTCCAACGTTTGACATACATCACTGAGACAAGCGTAGTTCGTCTTCCACATAATATTATGGGCTTACTGTCTATGTTTAAAACCAGCCAGTTACTTCAGTTAACCCTTTCCCTCATACAGCAATTCTGCAGCAGACGACTTTAAACGTATTTTGTCAAAAAATAGAAAATCTCCATAATTGAATGGATAACCTATGACAAAAAGTGGAAAACATTGTGTCAAAAGAAATAATTGCACGTTTTGTGCAATTTTTAGCTCGACTATTCGAAGAATATGAGAGCTATACTACTCACCCTGGCGTCGGCGTCGTCGTCGGCGTCGGCGTCCACGTCACACTTTGGTTAAGGTTTTGCATGCAAGTTCTAAAATACTACATGTATTGCATTGAAACTTTCTACAACCCTACCAAACTATCACACCAATGTAGATTATCAAGTTAGATAACTCTGTCCTGCATTTTATGCAAGTTATGGTCCTTTTTTACTTAGAAATTCTGGTTAAAGTTTTGCGTGCAACTAAAGTAAGAGTCCATATCTCAGTATTTACTTGATGCATTGCATTGAAACTGTCTACAACTCTACCCAACTATCCCACCTATGTAGATTATCAAGTAAGATAACTCTATCCTGCACTTTATGCAAGTTATGGCCCTTTTTTTACTTAGAAATTCTGGTTAAAGTTTTGCGTGCAACTAAATTAAGAGTCCATATCTCAGTATTTACTTGATGCATTGCATTGAAACTTTTTACAACTCTACCCAACTATCACACCTATGTAGATTATCAAGTAAGATAACTCTATCCTGCACTTTATGCAAGTTATGGCCCTTTATTTACTTAGAAATTCTGGTTAAAGTTTTGCGTGCAACTAAATTAAGAGTCCATATCTCAGTATATACTTGATGCATTGCATTGAACCTTTATACAACCCTACCCAACTATCACACCTATGTAGATTATCAAGTTAGATAACTCTATCCTGCATTTTATGCAAGTTATAGCCCTTTTTTTACTTAGAAATTCTGGTTAAAGTTTTGCGTGCAACTAAATTAAGAGTCCATATCTCAGTATTTACTTGATGCATTGCATTGAAACTTTCTACAACCCTACCCAACTATTACACCTGTGTATATTATCAAGTATGATAACTCTATTCTGCATTTTATGCAAGTTATGGTCCTTTTTTTTCTTAGAAATTCTGGTTAAAGTTTTGCGTGCAACTAAATTAAGAGTCCATGTCTCAGTAAATACTTGATGCATTGCATTGAAACTTTCTACAACCCTACCCAACTATCACACTTGTGTAGATTATCAAGTATGATAACTCTATCCTGCATTTTATGCAAGTTATGGCCTTTTTGGACTTAGAAATTCTGGTTAAAGTTTTGCATGCAACTACATAAAGAGACCATCTCTTAGTAAACTACTTGATGCATTGCATTGAAACTTTATACAGCCCTTACCAACCATCACATCTATGTAAACAATCAAGTATGATTACTCTATCCAGCATTTTATGCAAGTTATGGACCTTTTTGGACTTAGAAATTCTGGTTAAAGTTTTGCAACTACATTTAGAGTGTAATCTCAGTTACAACTTGAAAAATTGCATTGAAACTTTATACAACCTTTCCCAATTGCACAACTATAAACACTACCAATTAAGATAACTCTATCCTGTATATGGTGCAAATTGTTGCCGTTTTTTTACTTAGAAATTATGGTTAAAGGTTTGCGTTAAACTACATTAAGAGTCAATATCTTAGTAACTACTTGATGCATTCCATTGAAAGGTTATACAACCCTTTCTAACCATCACACCTATGAAAATAATCATGTTAAATAACACTATCCAGCATATAATGCAAATTATCACCCACTAAGAAATTGTGGTTAATGTTTTGCATGCAACTACATTAGAGTCCATTATCTCAGTAACTTAAATAAGTGGTGGAATAGTCGAGCGCGCTGTCCTCCGACAGCTCTTGTTTCTTTTGTCACTATGTTTTCAAAAAGCCGACTGCTGGAGATGCGTCAGAAAGCGTCTATATGAGGGAAAGGGTTAAGACAGTTAAGTCAGGAGACACATGCAAAGATGAACTTGTTGTCGTGATATAACTGCAATATTGTAGAAAATGGCGTTACACCCCAAATCAATTAAAAAGAATTAAAAATGATTTGTCAAAAGTAGAAATAGCTCATCCTAAATTTGTCTGCTGCATATATATGTGTCAGAAAGCTCTGATACGACTGGATGTCATGCAGTCTGGTTTGAATGATAAAAAACTAAGCAGATAAATGTTCCTTCTGTTTTTAAGAATAGTGACATGAGCCCATCAAAGGACCATCCTCTAAAGCCATGCATGCACCTTTTAATATGAACAAGTGTATGAAAGGGTACCGTTAAGGAAGATAGCTAGTGTGTTATGGCTTCAAATTTACCTTTTAAGTTCATTCTTTTCCTCATCCAGACAACATTTGAAGCCTTCGCAGCAGATGACTTTTGAAAACATTGTGAGCAATTTCGCTGTTTGCCAAAATGTTTTCAACTCTATTCAATTAACTAATTATCATGTAGATATTTTCAATAGTTTTGCATAGAAGTCTTCAAAGTTGTGTTCTGCTGAGTTGCAGTATGTCACAAAAGGTTAAAGATCAACTTACTTTGAAAAAGCTGACTAAACCCATATCAATTTTAGAATTGAAAATTATTGAAGACAAAGAAACAAATAATTCATTTCTAAACTTATCTTTCAGGGGTGAAGATGAAAGGGGAAGAGCAGCCTTCAGGAAGTGGTTTTCTAACATTGGGGAGCTTAGAGCATTGTGTACACAGAAATGTCGTCAACAAGAAGCATTGTCTTTGTTTCTTACAAAGTTCGAACTTTCACAGCTTGCTTTGACATGTAATGTTCATAGTTGCTGTGATGTCTGTGAACTATCATGTAATTGTGGTAATTGCCAAAAGTTGCCGTTTGAAAACATCTTTCTAGATTACGATGCCAGCAATGAAGAACCTAGCGAAGAAGTTGAATCCAACTCTGATACAGTATCATATAAATCTTCTGATTCTGATAATGAGTAATCTATGTTTTTTCCACACTAATTTCAGTTGATTAACCATACTAGGGTTTTAAGAGATTTTCCAATTTTTTCAAAGTAAAATAGTCTGATCAGACTGTGACATACTCACATTGTTATACAACCCTTTACCACATGAATAAACCATGTTGACATCAACCAAAAGAGAGTGATTTGACTAAGTTTAACAGTATACCTCTACCACGTCAGTGCTTTGAGACAGAAATGGTAAAAAACCTGATCAGTATGCGAGATATTTACAGTCTGATTGTTTTGCTGATTGTTCTTTGGTGGTAAAATACTGTATTTCACACAACATTATGGGAGAGAGCATTGATCTACAAGGTTTTACATAATATGAGAATTTAATTTTTCAATATTTGGTAAAATAACAGATCTCCCTGCACATGTAAGTTACATAATCAAAATAGACACTATTTTTCAGAATTTTAATCAAAGCTTTTATTAACAAACAGCTGTCCAGATAAGGAGGGGTATTCAGCTCTTTTCCCCACAATTTCTCTTTTATTATTAAAGCAAACCCTATGTTGTAGGTACTCAAAAGAGACGATTCTTTAGAGTACCCACAACATAGGGTTAGAGGGTCAAATAAGGACTTTAGAACATGCAAAACGCCCCTTATCTGGACAAACAGTGCAGATCCAGATTAGATGACATATGCGTAGGTTGATCTAAGGTGACCATTTTTGAAAATTCCTTACGGTTGCTTTTCCTAGACCAGAGATTTGCAACCTAAATTGATCACATTGAGAAATGTTAACAGAAATTGCCTGAAATAGACAAGTGTTCTGACAAGCTGTGTATACCAAGATTAGCCAGTTATTGTGTACAATATAATAAAACACTCAGTGTTTTATACTTGGACATAAATAAATTGATACATGTATATGTTAAAACAAAATGTACAGGCTTATCTTGACATTAGTAACCAATCATGTGTCAAATGTAACCATTTCCCACTTATAGATGCAATATAGATAGATGCAATTTGACACATCTCCAGTAGATGACTCTTGTCACATTGTGGCAAAAGAAGAAATTGTTCTTGGTGGATAATTTCTCCTTTTCCACAAGTTTTTCAAATCTATTCAATTATCATACTTTCATTTAAAGAGATTTCCCATGATTTTTGGCCGGATTGCTCTAGCAATTCCGGTCTATAGATTGGCGATGTCCGTCAACATTTTGGTTAAAGTTTCAGGTTGAGGCAAAATCTCAGCACTGGAAAGGGTTACAAACTTGAAACTTTGCCCGAAGGTAACCAGTAACAAGTGCTATTGATTTCTATGGTTACTTTGACCTTGGTTTGTCTATTTTCAATGTCAAATTGCCGACAATCCGGCCTTACCGTCTTCAGCGGTTTCTTGTTTGTATATATATGTTTTCAATTTATTCTGCTGCAGATTTGTTGTATGTGGGAAAGGCTTAACACATTCATTAAATTAGTCCAAGACCATTTTAAAAACATCTATGCAAAATCTCTAAAATATGATATTATAATTTTTGAATAGTTTCAAATCTTGTTGCAAAAGGAGGAATTGTTCATAATGATAAATTTTCTTTTTGCCACAATGTTTTCAAAATTGATCTGATGCAGATGTTTCCAAATGCATCTTCAAAGGGGAAAGGGTTTAAGCTTGAAATGTGACTATATATGATTATCAGCACAACATGTTCATGATTGTCATTCATGTCTTTCCTAAGATAAGAGAAAGATTTTTATGAACCCTTTTGAAATGTCATAATGAGAATTTTTTAAGTGGGTAAATCTTCAGAAGACAAGTCTTAAAAATATGTACAAAGGGATTTCAATTAGATCCAATTATTACAAATTGTTATACAAAACCAGTTCAGTTGTTGTCTTATTATATTCTTTATCTGTACATTGAAATACAAATTAATTGAAATACTATGTTATATCTAAACCCAATTTAATACAATGAATACATTGTGGCAAAAGTAGTGGTTTATGATGAACACATTCTACTTTTGCCGCAATATTTTCATACAAAAAATCTTAACGCAGAAGACTGAAGACCTCTTGTCAAAATGTTTGCTTATTATAAGCAATTTATCATTTTGCTACAATGCTTTTGAAATGTTGTCGGTTGCAAATTCGACTGCTGGTTGGTGAGGTTTTATTTCTGCAAAGAGAAAAAGAATGAACTCCTAATCTAGAAATGAGGATCCTTCAAACGACGATAAGGAGTTAAAGATCTATGTCTGTGTATCAATGTGGAAAGTCCAGATATAGTGTTTGAATATGGATTACGGGAAACATTTTTGCATTTTACATTCCTAGTTTAATGGTGAAAGATTTCTAATTTAAATAGATCTCTTGCCACTTTGTGTGGAATTGTCAATTTAAAAACCATTAACATATAGTCCTGAAGTTCATCCTTACAACTATGTGCTTTCACTTCATGGGTTTTTAGACTTGCCACATATGCATATGTTCTTTCACAGAAATGACATTTATAGTGTCCATTTTCAAAATTTGAGATCCAATAATTTTCTGGATTTTCACTGTCATCTATCACTTCATGCAAGGATGAACATATATCTGTTGAGTCTTCAAAAAACCATTGTTTTACAATACATGTGCAAACTCCATTCAACCATTCTAATTTCTCTGCATTTGTCATACCTGTGAAATTATCTGGAAACGGCACTTTTGGAAAGTTTTCCGAGTTGTCTGGAATTGTGTCAATACCAAAATGATTCAAAAACATACTTATTGTAATGGCTTCCAATACCGCATAGTACAGCATTTTATATGCTCTATACTCATTCTTAACATTTCCCTTTACATTCCTGTAATTAAGCATATTTCTGTAGAAGGGAACTTATCCTTTATCTGCTGCATTTTCAACACCATATGTCAATTTTGTAACAGCCTGAAAAATCAACCAAAAAAAGGGAAGCAATAAAATTTCAAATTTGTGTATGTATCTTTAATTCTATTTTAATTTGGATCAGAATTGATACATTACTTTGTATTTCATTTACTATAGTGAATATTTTTTCCATGCACACACACTATATATATCAAGATTTAATAAGGTAGTACTTCTTAAATTTGAAGTTAATCAAATATCATTAAAAGCTTATATTATCCTTTTCCCACATTCAGGTTGAGACATGATAGCCCTTTCCCTCACATATACGCTTTCTGACGCCTCTGCAGCAGACGTTTTTTTGAAAACATAGTGACAAAATAAGAAATTGCTCAAAATGAGAAAGTTCTCCTTTTGCCACAATGTTTTCCACTTGAAGTCATAGGTTATCCATTCAATTATAGAGTTTTTCTATTTTTTGATAAAATATGTTCAAAGTCGTCTGCTGCAGAATTGTTGTATGAGGTAAAGGGATAGCTCAGTTGAAAACCATAAGATTTTTCAATCGAGAGTTGTGAGTTTAATCTCTTGCTTGGATTTTCAATCATTCCGATGTTTGAAGAAAATGAATGAGTGAATGTAAACTATGTATGCATTGAAGTATACCTCTAGAAAATTCATCAGCCTGTGGAAATCTTCAATTTTTGATATAAACCCTTCCAAGCGCTCACGAGGACTCTCGGTATTTTTCATAGCCATTTGTGCACACTGAACCCTTTCATCTGTCAATCTATCACCTGTATAAAAATAAGCATGATTGTGTTTAGATGAAAAGAACATAAGTTTTTCATTATTGCTAGAATCTTGATATATTGGTTTATCATGGATATATTACAAACCACTATTAAATTATGCTGTTTTTAGCTCTACTGGCCAATAATAATGCTATAATAGAGCTTGTGAACACAATAGAGGCTCCATTTACTATCTGATCTTCACCAAACTTAGATAGTAGTTAAATATTGATGAGAGTTTGGTTCCTTTCGAAAACCAGCCAGATGTGCCCTGGCATGACTGGATTATGGCCCTTAAAATTGTCAAAATTACTATAATACTGCTTGTGAACACAAAAGAGCCTCCATTTACTATCTGATCTTCACCAAACTTAGATAGTAGTTAAATATTGATGAGAGCTCCGTTCCTTTCGAAAACCAGCCAGTTGTGCCCTTCCATGACTGGATTATGGCCCTTAAAATTGTCAAAATTCTAAAAATTGCTATCATACAGCTTGTGAACACAATACTATCCAATTTTCACCATAAATACATGCTCTGGATTAAAAATGACAGTAGAGCATAGGCCCTTGTTGGCCTCTTGTTTAATAAGATGGCTGTGTGGTTGTGTGGCTGTATTGTTCACCAGCTTGACACTTACTTCAGATGAGTATAAGACCAGCAGAGTATAGCTATGTTAATTCTACTCTATAAATGAAACCAGTGCTAAACCATTCCCACACTCAGTCACTTTTTGATGCCTATGCAGCAGGTGATTTCAAAAGAATCTGGAAAATGGAGAAATTATTATAATGAACAATTTCTCCTTTTGCCAAAATGTCGTCATCTTTTTTCCCATTATTGTTCTAAAAGTTATAGTGAGTGTCCATTTGTTGAAGCATAATGTTTTTAAAGTTGACTGCTGCAGATGTGTTGTATTTGGGCAAGGGTAAGTGGGTTGTAAACATGATATCTTAGCTTGTTTTTTCTAATGAACCTTACCTACAAAGAAATCCGGCTCAACAATTTCTTTATTTACCATTGGCACATACTTCTCTGTCAACATTTTCAGTAGCTGAATGACATCTTTAGTTTTGTTTTCATTACAGTCAATCAACCCAAGAGGAAACTGAAAGCATAAACTTTGTTGTATATAGTTAAATTATAACTTGCCCACATAAATACACCAAGCCATGTATTTTAATGAATCATCAAAGCTATAAATGATCATTCCAACTCAGGCTTGTGTTATTGGACAGAGTATTAAATAACATTATGGCTATTTAATTTAAACGAAATTAATACATACACCATCATAGATTTAATTGGAATAAAATATAATATAATACTGAAAGAACATTGATTAAACACTCAAAGAAGTGGTATTGAATGCTGTTATTTGTTTTGAGTGTGTATAATGTAAAGTGAATAAAAGTATTAAAATTTAAATTATCACACAAAAAGATTAACCCTATGCTTTCTAACATACATGACTCATCAAATCAGCAGGACAATACTGAAATAATCTATAAGAAAAATTATGAGAAAATCTCTGAATTAAATTGTTAAAGTCGAAAAAGGAGTTGACACCATTGTGGCAAAATGAAAGACTGGTCATTTTAAAACAATGACACTCCTGGTCCAGTCTTTGTGTTGAAGATCTTTTATCAAATAGGTTTATGTGATAAATTGATCATTTAAAAGCAGTAAAATAATGCAAAACTATAAATTTAAGAACATTGTTTAAAATTTCAAGAGATAAAGTGAGACATAAACCAGGTGTTTAGGTCCAAGGTGTAGGCCTTGTCCAGGCTTGATCTTAATGATTGTTACACCGGCATACATTGTATTCATTTATCTGAGAATATATAGTTTTTAGTTTGTTGAATCAACAATATATTTTATGTCAATTTATTATGTGTAAAGATACATAATGTTAAAAGGTTTGTCAACTGTTTCCACATCATTTAACACCTGTTGTGTCCTATATAAAATACATAAGCACGTATTTAACATCTGTTAAACACTCCCAATATTGTGAATGTGTGGTACCAAGTCAAGAATGGTATAAATTCTTTTAAATCTTACCTTTTTTTTTGTGTTGGAGAGGAGCGATTTGTACACCATGGGTTGCAGTTGTAAATTCTTTTAACTGTAAATGATGTTTCACACTCACTGCAGGGAACCTCTTGCGTGGCTGTGTATGTTGTGGGGAAGACAACAACCTCTTCTTACTAATTGATCTGACACCCTGATTAATCTTTAAAAAAAAAAAGAGAGGTTCCTTAGATTCACAGAAATCGACCGAAATCGACTTTCACTAACTGAAATCTACTTTTTTTTTTAATGTTATGATTTATGTTGTAAACTTAAATATATATATCAATAATGATACATTTGTGTTAACAGTTTCTATATTTGTTAATTGAAATTTAAAACTTGCTGAATATTTTAACAGGGTGAGAAATTTATTAAATTTTGTTACAAGCAAAAAAACATACTGGGGCCCTCTATAGTATTCACAAATGTCAATGTCGTAATTATTTAAAGAATCGCGAAAAATCACGAATGATAAAAAAAAACATTATTGTACCTCTTTTACTTTCATTCTGTTGTCTCGAATCTCGGTTCTTATCTTTTCCATCTTTTTATCAAGCTTTAAATGGTTGTCACATTGTTTAAAACATCGAACGCAGATGGAATCATCACCTTCCTCGATGTCGCTGACAGTTGTCATTTCTTCGTGTTGCAACACTTTGTTAATTACAACGATACGTTCTTTCGAAAGTTTTAATTTCATATGAAACAGTTTGTTTTCTTTTTTTCTACCTGAACTCGTTAAAAATATTTCCCTGGACGAAAACCCACACATAAAACACTTGTCGTTAAATAAATAAACTTTGTTTGGCGTTAGTAGAAGATTCGCCTGTTCTACGGACGAATATTCTACGGACGCCATTATTCCTTTGTTTATTCCAATACAACCGGAATACTCTATAGTTACCGCTTCGCCTTTTCGTTCTTTCTACATTAGTTACCATACTTGAATCGTACTGCCTATTTTGGTAAGCGACAATTTGATTGGCTAACGCAAAGGTCAATCTGAGACGACCCGTATAGGGAAGTCATCAGATCTATATACGAGTTTGCGAGTTTAAAAGATCTGGTTTTAATGAGATTGCCGGAGTGTAATAAAGCCATTGAATAATTGCGTATTCAACTAGTGTAATAACAATGCTACGTAACGTGACGTCATAACGTAACGTTTAGCGTTGTAAATACACGCGCTTTATAGCGACGTTTATATAGATATAGAGCTGTAAATTATTAAATTAGTATTTATGATATAAAAAGAACATTACATTCGTGGTCATTCAATACGAAATTTATTAAACTCGTTTAATAAATTCCGTATTGAATGACCACTCATGTAATATCCTCTATTTATTGACATATTTTGGCATGATGAGCGTACAATATCTTATACACAGAACGACGATTCAAATAACCTGTTTGCACGTAATGGATTGACATACATGTGCATGATGAGCGTACAATACTCTTATAAACGAAGAACGATAATTCAAATAACTTGTTTGCTCATAATTTATTGACATAATTGGCAAGATGAGCGTACAATACTCTTATAAACAGAACGACGATTCAAAAAACCTGTCTGCACGTTATGTATTGACGGAATATGGCATGATGAGCGTAAAATACTCCTATACACTGAACGACGATTCAAATAGCCTGTTTGCATGTAATTTGTTGACATATTTTGGCATGATGAGCGTACAATATCTTATACACAGAACGACGATTCAAATAACCTGTTTGCATGCAATTTATTGACATATTTTGACATGATGAGCGTACAATATCTAATACACAGAACGACGATTCAAATAACCTGTCTGCACGTAATGTATTGACAGATGTTTGCATTACGAGCGTACAATACTCTTATACACAGAACGCAGAACTCAAAAACCATATAAAAGCGGCGATATGCGAAAACCATCCGCACAACCTGAAATAGCTCTTCACTTGACATCGATTAGTCTTAGAAGAACCTCCTGTATAGTTGTATCCATAACATGAAGGCACAGGCTGGCGTTTAACTACACGTGCAATAAATATGCTGAAATAAAAAAAGACTAAATAAAACAGTGCTGATAATGAGCTCGTCTGAAATCAAAAACGACTAAATAAGGAATTGGAAATAATAAGCAATTTGTATTAAAGAATTATACTTTTATTCATATAGATTGTCCGTATCAATGCCACTATGTTTTCACAGCCCCCTGCAGCAGATGTGTTGTACATGTATGAGCGATTGGGTTAAGTACAAGTCGATCACCTTTAACATTTATTTAACTTTTATTTTATCTGCTTTATCTGCTGTTAATACTATGTGTGGAGAAAAAGTAGTCACAAACAATTGAAGTTTGGATACAGTGTTGAAAACATGTTAAGGAAAGTATGATTGTTTTCGCCACTTTTAACTTTTTAACTTTTTGTTCAGTTATATTACGGTGTATCTTGGTAAGTTACCAGTTCTTCTGTTTCAATGAACTGGTCCTTGATATGCTATTAATAGTCTGCTTTGAATACATGACAGTAAATTATATAAACTTGAACATAACAGACCATTTGTAAACCTTTTTCACATACAACTATTCTTCTGCAGACGGCTTTAACATTTGTAATCATGTCAGAAACTTTTTTTTTCAAATGAAAGAATAATAAATTAAACACTCTGTATTATTATTGAATACATATTAACACATTGCGGCAAAAGTAACCTATCTCATTATAAGCAATTTATCTTCTTGCCAACATATTTCTAAAAGTCGTCTGATGTGGGGGCGTCGAACGCAGACAATATATGGGAAAGAGTTTAACAGATTCGAAAACAATCGAGGTCAAACGAAATTGTTCGTTTTCATTCTTTTTCTGCAATTATTCTTTTGCAGACAAGTCAAAATTCGTTTGCATAATGGTCAAAAAATCCAATAAGACGTTAACATCCCTTTTATAACCCTTTCTCATTAACAGACGCACATTTACGCATATGCACGAGATGGTTTTAGAAAACAGTTTTGAAAAAATAGAAAGTGCTATTAATGAGCACTCTCTTCTTTTGCAACATTGCTTTCTTCTCTTTAAAATAATGATTCATGTATTTTTCGTTTTTTAGAGATGTCAATATTTATCCACAGGTGTTAACAAAGTCGTATACACATTTAGCATATACATGTATGAATGGTTTAATAGGTGTCCTTGGATGTTTTTGGGGAATCAATACGAATGACTACATGTCACTTTGTTATGGGGCATGCTTAGTGTAAACATAATTAATAGTATGTTGCAGTAGGATATGTTTTGTGTAAACATATAGAATAGAATGTTGTAGTAGGATATTCTTGGTGTAAACATAGAGAACAGTATGCTGTAGAAGCATATGTTTGGTATAAACATAGAGAATAATATGTTGTAGTAGGATATGTTTGGTGTAAACATATATACTAGTATGTTGGTGTAGGATATGTTAGGTGTAAACATATATATAACTATGTTGGTGTAAACATATATACTAGTATGTTGGTGTAAACATATATACTAGTATGTTGGTGTAGGATATATTTAATATAAACATCGAGATTATTATGTTACAGAAGGACATGTTTGTTATACACATTGAGAATATAATTGTGTAGTAGGATATATTTGGTGTAAACATAAAGCATAGTATGTTGTAGTAGGATATGTTTGGTGTAAACATAGAGAATAGTATGTTGAAGTTGAATATGTTGGTGTAAACATAGAGAATAGTATGTTGAAGTAGAATATGTTCGGTGTAAACATAGAGAATAGTATGTTGAAGTAGAATATGTTCGGTGTAAACATAGAGAATAGTATGTTGTAGTAGAATATGTTTGGTGTAAACATAGAGAATAGTATGTTGTAGTAGAATATGTTTGGTGTAAACCTAGAGAATAGTATGTTGAAGTAGAATATGTTTGGTGTAAACATAGAGAAAAGTATGTTGAAGTAGAATATGTTGGTGTAAACATAGAGAATAGCATGTTGTAGTAGGATATCTTTGCTTTATACATAGAGAATAATATGTTGTAGTAGGTTATGTTTGGTGTAAATATAGAGAATAGTATGTTGTATTAAAATATGTTGGTTTAAACATATATACTAGTATGTTGGTGTAGGATGTGTTAGGTGTGAACATCGAGACGCTTTTATTGCAGAAGAATATGTTTGCGTTTGGTTTTATCATTGAGAACGTAATTGTGTAGTAGGACATGTGTGGTGCAAATATAAATAATAGTATGTTGTAGAAGGATATGTTTTGTTTAAAATTAAAGAATAGTATGTTGTAGTAGTATATGTTTGGAGTTAACATAGATAATAGTATGTTGTCAGAGGATATGTTTGGTGTAAAACAGTGAATATTATGTTGCAGCAGAAATTGTTTGGTGTAAACATAGATACTAATATGTTGTAGGAGGATGTGTTTGGTATAAACATAGAGCATAGTATGTTTTAGGAAGATGAGTTTCGTATAAACATAGATAATCATATGTTGTAGGAGGATGTGTTTGGTATAAACATAGAGAATAATATGTTTGTTTTAACATATATACTAGTACGTTGGTGTAGGATATGTTTGGTGTAAACATCGATAATATTATGTTGCAGTAGGATATGTTTGGTGTAAACATAGATAATAGTATGTTGTGGTAGGATATGTTTGGTGTCAACATAGATAATAGTATGTTGTGGTAGGATATGTTTGGTGTAAACATAGATAATAGTATGTTGTAGTAGGATATGTTTGGTGTCAACATAGATAATAGTATGTTGCAGTAGGATATGTTTGGTGTAAACATCGATCATATTATGTTGCAGTAGGATATGTTTGGTGTCAACATAGATAATAGTATGTTGTGGTAGGATATGTTTGGTGTCAACATAGATAATAGTATGTTGTAGTAGGATATGTTTGGTGTAAACATAGATAATAATATGTTTTGGTAGGATATGTTTGGTGTCAACATAGATAATAGTATGTTGTAATAGGATATGTTTGGTCTCAACATAGATAATAGTATGTTGTAGTAGGATATGTTTGGTGTAAACATAGATAATAATATGTTGTAATAGGATATGTTTGGTGTCAACATAGATAATAGTATGTTGCAGTAGGATATGTTTGGTGTAAACATCGATCATATTATGTTGCAGTAGGATATGTTTGGTGTCAACATAGATAATAGTATGTTGTGGTAGGATATGTTTGGTGTCAACATAGATAATAGTATGTTGTAGTAGGATATGTTTGGTGTAAACATAGATAATAATATGTTTTGGTAGGATATGTTTGGTGTCAACATAGATAATAGTATGTTGTAATAGGATATGTTTGGTCTCAACATAGATAATAGTATGTTGTAGTAGGATATGTTTGGTGTAAACATAGATAATAATATGTTTTGGTAGGATATGTTTGGTTTAAACATAGATAATAGTACATGTATATGGACTTGTTCTCTGGTTGACCGGTACTTCGTAGGAAATCTACCACCACCAATTTCGGAAGGGTTAATCTGATTAAAGTGACATTATGTTCAGGTGAAAAAAAATCGATTTCACAGATCGCAATCGAAAGTTGAAATAACTATTATTTACGTAAAGGTTTATGCATAAAATGTGTTTTAACATGTAAATGATAACACAGCAAATGAAAACGCTTTCAAAGAAAACAGTATTAAGACTCTACCATACTGTGTACAATAATTCAAAGACAACAATATTTAGACCCTACCATACTGTGTACAATAATTCAAAGATAGCACTATTTAGACCATACCATACTGTGCCCCTAATTCAAAGACAACACTATTTAGACCCTACCATACTGTGTAAATTAATTGAAAGACAACATCACATAGACCCTACCATACTGTATCAATTAGATTAAAGACAACACTATTTAGACGCTACCATACTGTGACAATTAATTCGACAACACTATTTAGAGCCTACAATGCTGTGGCAATTAATGCAAATACAATAATATTTAGACCCTACCATAGTGTGTGAATTAATTTAGAGACAACACTAGCTAGAGCCTACCATACTGTGTCAATTAATTCAAAGACAACATCATATAGACCCTACCATACTGTATCAATTATATTCAAAGACAAGACTATTTAGAACCTACCATACTGTGTCAGTTTTTTCGAAGACAATATTATTTAGACCCTACCACACTGAGTTAATTAATTCAGAGACAACACTATGTAGAGCCTACCATACTGTGTCAATATATCAAAGACAACATCATATAGACCCTACCCTACTGTATCAATTAGATTCAAAGACAACACTATTTAGAACCTACCATACTGTGTCCTTTTTGTAGAAGACAATATTATTTAGACCCTACCATACTGTGTAAATTAATTCAGAGACAACAGTATTTACAGCCTACCATACTTTGTCAATTAATTCAAAGACATCACTATTTAGACCAAACCATACTGTGTCAATTAATTAAAAGTCAACACTATTTAGACCCTACCATACTGTGTCCATTATTTAAAAAATAATATAATTGAGAAACTACCATACTGTGTTAATTAAATCAGAGACAGCACTATTTAGACCCTACCATAATACTGTGTCACTTAATTCAAAGGCAACATTATTTAGACCCTACCATACTCTGTCAATTAATTAAGAGACAATACTTTTTAGACCCTACCATACTGTGTCAATTAATTAAAAGACAACCCTATTTTGACTCTACCATACTGTGTCAATTAATTAGAAGACAACATCATAAAACACATTGGCACTACTATTTAGACACTACCATACTGTGTCACTTAATTCAGAGACAACACTATTTAGACCCTACCATAATGTGTTAATTTATTCAAAGACATACTATTTAGACCCTATCATACTGTGTCCGTTAATTCAAAGACAACACTATTTAGATCCTACCATACTGTGTCCGTTAATTAAAAGACAACACTATTTAGATCCTACCATACTGTGTCAATTAATTCTAAGCTAGAACAGTGATATACACGTTTGTAAAAAAATCGATACTTTAACTTTTTATACATTTACTTACATGGCATCAGAATAAATGTTTTTGTCTGTTTTGAATGGTTTTGCTTTTTAATATATCATAACGTAAAAAAAAGATAGCTGTGGAAAGTTAGCAAACTAGGTGAAATCATTCAATGTCTGTTATATCATTTAAACAAGAAATAATGTCATAAATAGGACGATGATAAATGTGACTAATTTCGATAGTTCAACTCTTTAAATCGTAAGATAAAGCCGTTACTTCTATCTTGAATGTTTGAACATTTTACTATACCGGTCATAACCGTTAGTGTATTTTGACCTGTCATCAGAAAACAAAACTACGAATATGTTTGGCTATATCTTCAGGTAATACATATTTATTTAGTTTATAAAATAAGACTTTAAAACATGCGTAAGTTAACATTGTATTTGTCGTTTATTGATTGTAATATATATCATTGTATATTGTATCATGGGCTGGAAATGAGACTTACACGAATACGACGTTAGACACAACCGTTAGATACTATTTCATTTTAATATGCTAAATCGTTTTCACTGTCTGCTCCCGCTCCTTGCTGTACACGTTCCTTTCACGCAACTGATTGTATTGTGTTATTAGTGTGTGATCAAACAAACCAGGTTACGTATGGACAATAATCGGAAAAGTTTATTTAGTGACATACAAGGCCGGTCTTCGGTATTGAATAGTGAAGGTCATACATAATAATCGCAACATTATTGGTAGCTCAAAAAAACGAAACAAATAAATGATATCAGAAGTGTACGTGCTATCTTACACGTTAATGCCGAGCGCGAGGGTAAACAAGTCATAAATCATTACCGTGTTATCTTCGCGCATGCGTTTCTAAATACATCCGCCCTGGGCGATCATCAATGTTCAGAAAGCTTTAAAAGTTGAGTTACTTGTGTCAATCTTTGTGTGTGTGTCCATGATTTAAAAATAAACGGAATGTCCCAAGAGTTCAGTATAGGTAAGTACTGTAATTGCATTTTTGAATTTATGTTTCATGCAAGTAGAGTATGAATGATAATTTTCCAAGTCAGTCGATAATAATGGATACGCCTAACAAGTTTATTTACATTTGGAGACCATTTTGCTTTAATTAAAATCATTTTGAATAATAAAGTATAAACATCATAAATGCAAAAAGCAATTGGAGAACACATAGGAATATGTTCGATGCCAGTTATAGAAACAGGTCATATTCATTCACGTAAATATGATTGATACCCTCCTATATTCACTTCTATATTAGTTAGGACAGGTAGTTGTCTAACACTATCTCGAAATACTATGACATTTTTTCAATTGCTTCATGTTTTATTCACACACATATGACGGTGAAAGATACACGTTTCAATTGATGGCTCATATTGAATGCTCGCCGTTGAGCTCATATATTTATTTTCCGTGTGTAAGACCTATAATGTAAATGCATCATAACGTAACAGAGATGCAACAAGACCCGTTTATAAATAAACAATAACGGTAATCCAATACGAACATTCAAATTACTCATATCATAGTGTTTCCTTAGTAAATTACTAGTGCTCTTGGTAAGCTTATCCTGACCACAGAGCGTCAGTCGTAATTATATCCCAACAACCCTGGGCGACAAGGTGGGAAACCACTTATTCTATTTCTCAAGTTTTTATTATGACCCGAAAGGGGGGTCACGTCCATGTCTCTCTCTCTCGAGGCCGAAGTTATAAGCACTACACCACTAAGGTGGTCTCAGTATTTAGTCAAATTATAACTCATGCTGTATATATATCATAATTTGATATGAGTAACTGATCCATTTGTGTATAGGTTTCAGCCATGACAGCCGTTAACATTTTGCCACGTGTAGAACCATGCTGCATGGATTCTGACACAGATGCAGCAGCCATTTTTTGAAAGATTGTGCAAGGAAGAATGTGCTCATAGTTATGATGAGATATTTCTCGCTGAATTACAATATTCTCAACTCTCATCTAGGCCTAAACATTCGTCTCAGCACTTATGTATATCAAAACTGATTCACCAAATGTATGAATAAATATTTTGAATATTCGCTAGATGATAAGTCATTGTCATACCTTATGTATAGAACTGTTGGAAAGTTAAACATTTTTAACAAACTCTCAATTTACAACACTTAATAACATATGCAAGACGTTTAATTTCCATTCAACATTCCTTTCAAGCAACCGACTGCTTTTCGACTGTTATCCGATTGATGGATGATGAATGACACTTGTCGCAAATAGATGTGTGATACGTCAACAAGTGTATGGGCAGACCTGGGGTTCGACTCTGGATTGACAGCCCGCGTTTCTATCAACTGAGCCATCGGGGCTCGCGATACATAATATCAAGTCATTGCACATTCGTTTGCATGATGGCCCTACAATACTCTTTTATAAAAAAAAGATTGTAAACAATTATCTGACAACCTTTCTTTACGACTAGTTGGCATGAGAGCGTACACTACTCTACGACACGAAGGATACAGCCTCTATTGACCACTAGGTGGCACGATGGCCATACAATAATCTTCTCCCCCAAAAAGACGATTTAAATAACATTTGTATTTTTTTCACATGCAAGTGTTTTCCACTTTCTTTGTAAGTACGTTAATGTTTGTTTTCATGGAGCACCGATCTTATGTATATAGTTATCTTTAATGAATGTTTGCATTTCTTCTTGAATGATAACTTTTTACACACTAATATACGACGGTTAAGTATATGTTCGGTTTTGCTTTCAGTATTAAAAACGCTTTTATGGGTTCGCAAATATATAAACTGTGTTTTACTCAGTCGGTAGCGACGATTTGGGCTGTCAGTCAATGGGTTGTTAGTTCGAACTCCAGCTGGGCCAACTTTCTTCCTTGCGTTTAACAAAAGTCACTGTGACCAGCGTCATTCGTCTTCCATCAATAGGCTAAAGGTCTATGTGTAAAAGCAGCCAGTTGCTTGGAAACTATGTTGTGTGAATTACTGTTGTGAGAAAGCCGGGAAACACATTTATAGCCGAACTGGCAGCCGTAATATGACTGAATTTTTTTTGAAAACGGCGTTAAACTGCAATCTATCAATCAATGTTTGGCTGAAAATATATTTGAACATCACAAAATATATTCGAGCAAACCTTAAAGGAGTATAATATGTATCGTATCATGAAATCGCTCATCATAAACCTTGTATAGTTTTCATACCTATTGACCATTAACCTTTCCCACATGATCACTGACTTTGCAGCTTCTACGGAAAAATACTTGTTTAATTTGAGAATCAATCATTTAACCACAATGTGTTCAACTTGTATTCAATGAGTATACGTTCATTCATAGATATTGTCTAGTGTATTGCCACTATGTGCTTAACACCGCCCGCTGCAAATGTGTTGTATATTGGTAAGGGTTTATTACACTCATATAACATTTGTCGCTAATACTTCACTTTATATTCGCAAAATCGTGGGTTTTTATGATCATCTGTGGAAAAAATTAATATCTTCTTTGAAATTGGAAGTTTAAATTCAATACGCAGTTTGAAAACAGTTTGGTAAAACAAACCAATATTTTATTGCAATTTCTTCTATTTGCTTTTTGTCAAATGTCGTCTGCTGCACTTCGCCAACTATCGTCTGTATCCTTCGTGAAATGTTGTTCATAAATTTGTCTGCCGAGAAAATGTAATGTTTCTAAACAGTGTCTATCATAGAGGCGTCAAATACCGGCTTTATCAAGGGAAGGGTTATCTCAGATTTAAACAAAACAGTTATTATATTTAAATAGTGGAAACCAGACCTTTATCTGCTTTAAAAGAACGAAAAGCCAAATATATCAACCTGATCATTAAAGACACATATATTAACATGATCATTAAAGATAAATATATCAACCTGATCATCAAATGTTTAACCCTTAAACACATGCCACACTCGTGAAACAGACACTTTGAAAATATATAGGCATACATATTGGAAATCTTTATTTAGAAAGTACCATTAGTGAACACTCTGTGTTATTATGGAGTAAACTTAACACTTTGTTCCCAAATGTTCCAAAAGTCGTTTGATGTATATGAGTCAAACTACGAATATATGTGAGAAAGAGTTACATTGATTTGAAAACATTGAAGGTAAGACACAATTGCTCATTTCTTTGTCTTTTCCTGAATCATATTGGTTTGAAGAGGTGTCAACATTTGACTGTATGATGGAAATGGTAAAATCATCACAGGCAGTTTGTCCCTAATGTTAATAAGAAGCTAAATGTCAAACAAAAAATGTTCTATATATAACTTTACCGTGAATATTAATCTCACAAGTTCGGTGATGGGTTTAAAAACGTTTATAGTGAGAATATGAAATTTCGTGACTTACCACTTTCTATTTGTAGCAGACAACTTTTTGAAATATCTTGGCAAAAGAAGAAATAGACTACATTCATTTTCTTGCGGTTTTAAAATACATTAGATAAATATCATTGTCGAAGTTTAACATATTTTGCCTGGATGTTTTCAATGTCGTCTACAACGTACATTGGGTAAGATGGAAAAATGTAAACAGAATGTCACACATGCGCACGGCGAGGTTTCAGCGATAGCCGTTTTGAATAATCTTTTACAAATCATAGTTGATCATTTCTTAAACCGATTACAAAGCTGAATCTACACGAAATGAAAGAGTACGAGTTTATAGTTATCATATTATTTTGTTTACAAATATATGTACATAGAGTCTACATTCTTTATCAAATGTTATTTAGAAAGTTAACTTAAATAAAATACGTTTCAATATTTCCTTATCCTGTTTTATATGTAGTATTTACTACCGCGTTTATATAGCAACTAGTGTAAACACAAATGTTATGAACTTTTCTGACCTGATGACCGTTTTTCTTAGTTGCGTTGATTTGGTTTTAACGCCGTTTCCAACATTATTTCCAACTCGGTCGTTTTCACTTTTTTTAACATATAATATGAACAAGTAAAAGCCTCACCACGAGCACAGCATGATAAAGGAATCTGTTTCAAGCTGTCGGAACTGAGACCGCTGTTGTACACTATTCCTACTTTATCTTTTGGTGCAAAGTCAAATCTTCAACAATTCTAACATTCAATTTATCACATGAACATAATCAATACAGAAAGGTAAATAATAACAATAGTGAAAACAAGTCTTTCCTTCAATTAGGCTTAGTGACATACTTTCTGGGTTAAAAGCAATGTTCAAAACATTCATTATGCCAAAGTTTCAACATGCTAACATTAAAAGAACAGCTATGTCAGAGTGTTAACAAGATGTTACTTTAATTTGGTATAGTGACCTTATGTTTGACCCGAATTGACCTATATTTGAACTTGGCCTAGCTATCAATAATCATCAGGAGAACATTGTGACGAAATGTTAAGATGTTGAATCAAACCTTGAGGTCAAGCATGTTTACAAGATTTTGCTCAAATGTTTTTCTTTCGACCTCATTGTATTTTTTATCAAACATGACCTATATTTTAGTCTAGATTTCATCAAAACACCACTTCTAACAAAATTTGAACATGTTGAAATTAAAAATGCAGCATTCAAAATGTCTGGGCGTTAACAAAATACCCCTTCAATTTGGTCTAGTGACCTAGTTTCTGACCCACCATGACCCTTATTCTTACTAGGTCTAGATATTGTCAAGACAAACATTCTGACAAAGCTTCAAGCTACTGAAGGCAAAGTGGGGTTTCTAGATTAACAAGATTTTCCATTAATTTGGTGGAGTGACCACCTAGTTTATGACCCAACATGATCCAGTTTATGACTGAATATATTTAAACTTAGCATAGATATCATCAAACCAGTTATTTTGAAAACATTTCAACATACTTAGTTTAGAATAAGGCATCCTGAGTGTTTTCAATATGTTACTTCAAATTGACATTGAAACCTAGTTTTTCACCTCACAGGACCCTGTCTATAACTTGGCCACGAGTTGAAAGAGATGATTCTCTGATAAACTTTAATTCATATTGGATGTTGTAAAATGTTGCCTGTAGATTATTCACAAGGCAATTGTTGATGGCTTGTGATTGAAGGATATCAGACAAAACGTGATCATAAAATACACAAACTGTGCAATAACAAAACAGGACTTTCTTTATATATACTACATTTAATTAGATAAAACAAGCTTGATATGATTTTAATAAACTTATTTATTAATAAACATTACCTTGTATGAATCCATTAGTATTATATGTAATCAGCTGAAGTTCATCTCCTGCCATCGTCATAACAGCTGTAATTCCATCAGTAAATGGGTTTCTCTCAATATATTCCCTTGTTTGAAGTTGATGCAGGAAGTTATATTATCCCACAGTCAAAGATGCATGCGATTATCATTGTTTTGACAGGCACCAATGACCAACGGGTATATCACTAACTTACTATTGGAACTTTCTCTCCAAGTATCGCCATAACAGCTGTGATTCCATGATTGTACAGGTTGATCTCAATCCATTTACTGTTTGGATGTGTATGCAGGAAAGAATATTACCCTATAGTCAAAGATGCATGATAATTCCATTGTATAGACAGGTACCGATGACCAAGGGGTATATCACTAACTGGTTATATGAATTTCCTCTCAGTAATCGCTATACGAAATGTTTTCCATGATTGTATGGGATGTTCTAAATCCATTCTGTTTTAAAATAAAAAACTATGATTGACTGCTGTTTTAATACATGGCATCAGAAAATAATTGCAAATAAAAGTGTATTTATGTAAAATTAAAATGTCGAGTCCCGGTAGCTCAGTCGGTAACGACGCGGGCTGTCAATCCAGGGGTTGTGAGTTCGAATCCCAGCTTGGCCAACTTTCTTTGTGACGATTGACAAAAGTCATTGCGACATGCGTCATTCGTCTTCCACCAATGGGAAAAGTCTATGTGGAAAAGCAGCCAGTTGCTTGAGAAGATTGTTGTGTGGAGTACTGGTGTGCGAAAACCAGGAGACATACGAGTAGGTGAACTGGCCGCCGTGATATGACTGAGAAATTGATAAAAACAGCGTTATACCCCGATCAATCAATAAATCAATCATTCAATATAAACTAAAATGATAAATTTAAGAATGGGATTACAAACACTATATATACCTTTTTCTACTTTTTCCTTTTAAATAGCCTAATATTTAAACAAGAGAGCCATGAGGGCCTATGCTCTACTGGGATAGTGTTTTGGTCATTTTCAATCAAGAGCATGTATGTATGGCGAAGATCAAATAGTAAATGGAGGCTCTATTGTCTTCACAAGCTCTCTTATAGCAATTTTGGCAAATTCAAGGGCCATAATCAAGCCTTGCCTTGGCGGATCTGGCTGCTTTGCAAAAGGAACCGAGCTGTCATCAATATTTTAATACTATCTTAGTTTGGTGAAAGATCAGATACTAAATGGAGGCTCTATTGTTTTCACAAGCTGTATTACAGCAATTTTGACAATTTCAAGGGCCATAATCCATTATTGCATGGACAGATTTGGCTGGTTGGCCAAAGGAATCGAGCTATTATAGATATCTAATTACTGTATAAATTTAACGAAGATACAATCGAAACTGAAGACTTTATCCGTTCACAAGCTCTTTTATTTCAATTTTGACAATTTCAAGAGCCATAATCAAGTCTTGCATAGGCGGATCTGGCTGGTTAGCGAAAGGAACCGAGCTCTCATGGATATCTACTTTGATGGAGATACAATCAAACTACATTAGCTACATAACTACATTATTACAACATTGTTTTCAAAAATGTCTCCTCGAGATGGGTTAAAATACGTATGTTGATGGGGAAGGATAAACGCTGAGTTGTCTATTGTTTCTATCTATTGTATTTTTGACTATAGAAACGAGGCGTTTCATGCAATATGGAGTCTGGTTGTATCTGATTTTATTTGTTATAACATAAACCGTACATTACGTAAACAACGTGGAGCTATCTTTTTTACAGCAATCTCCATAAGAGGTTCGCACTGATATCATACTGTAGTTCAGTGCCGACTGACGCCTCTCACCTGCAAATACATTGTTTCATTGTCAATGTTCACAATCAGGTACAGGTCTAATACTAACGATTGTGTTAGACTGAAACCAGTTAAAATACTGATTGGTGAGAGGTAACAATTGTGTATCGTTCAAAATGCCATCGTTTGCGTCAATATATAGTCCTAAGTATGCCCGTTTTACAATATGTGATATAAGGCACATGTAAACCTATATGTTCATCTGGGACTTAACTTACGTCAGGACACTCTATATTTGTACATTCAATCAACTCCCGCTGCAAAAGATGTACCGGTTACTTCCACCAGTGGAACATTGGCTTTCGACTTTCACTCTATTATTGGAAAACTTTATAAGCGATTGAGGATGTTTAGTAGATATTAATCATTTCCCATGTGCAGACGGTTGTTGATGTATTTGCACGAGACGACTTTTAAACCATTGTGGCAAAAAGGGAAATTTCTAATAATGAGCAATTCCTTCATTTGCGACAGTGTTTTCGTTCTTACCAATATATTTACTTATATTTATAAACCTTTTCAAGAGTTTCATATCGTTTCGGATCCCAAGTTGTATGATTAGCGGAAACCACGTCACCTACCCGAGCATTTACATGCTTTATAGCACTACACATAACTGTCTTTTGAGTCAACTGGCAGCATTTTCACTTCAAATGTTAAAAGATGACGAACAATACGTGTCGCTTTGGCATTTGTCACACATAAGAAAGAATGTTAGTCATGTTGGGGTCTAAACGTATAACCCGTGGTATGACAGTCTGCGTCGCTACCGGCGCTCGGTGTTGTATATGTGCAAGTGATATTGCAATACTTCAACGTTTTGCTAATTTAAAAAGCAGTTTATTACTGAACATACGTCAGAACAATTTTTGATATAAATAAGAGCCCGTGCATGATAAATGGTACAATTTGGAATTTCGATCAGCTTGTTTACCTTATCGGTCTTAAAGTAATCGGTGATCAGTCAGTGATGATCCACATGCTTATCTGGATATATAAAGTTCTTAAAGTGAACTTGTGCCTTTTGTCATGCACAGATTCATTGTCTTGGCAAAAAGAAAAGTCATGGATTGCATGAAAAACATTCTGTTTGTGGAATACTTATTATATAAACAATAACGTTTTGTCTAAACGCACACAATCGTCAACATTATGACACATAAGGGATTTGCTTGTGTTGTGTTTAACACCACTTTCAACAACATATCAGTTATATCAAGGCGCTACATAGGACGGTTACTAGTACTACTGGTTCATATATCCTGACACACTGGAGTCAGTCGTTATAATAACCCAACAACCTTAGTGCCAAGAAGGAAAAGCCATTACTATCAAATTTAAAGTCCATGTTATGACCTGGGTCGTGTGAGGTAAACATATATAGTATTTAATATACCATTGACAGAGTAATACATTTATATCTGGTGCCTTGGTCCCTGACTACAGTTATATTTGTTTGATACAAATCCACCAACTTATATAAATCAAACGAAACTGAATATCTTCTGCCGGGACTTAACGATCGTTACATTGATATATGAGGGAATATAAATACATAGTCTCTACATCTTTAAGATAAGTCGAGGTCATTGTTGAACCTTACTTATTAAAGAACATTTCCTTATTTACACATGTACTATTACACTCTGTGCTCGCTAGCGATGGATGTAGCCAACGATTGATAATATTTCAGAAACGTCAGTTTGCATCCAGATTCTGACCTGAGATCAATATGTTCAAAAATATTGCAATCCAAAATCATGTGAAGGTAGTGTAAATTCAAAAGTTCGGACATAAAATAAATCAGACGACTTTGAAAATATCAAAGTAAAAATATAGCACATAGGAGTGTAGTAGACGACAATATCGCAGATGTTCAAAAATGTTGCAATCCGATATTATGAGAAAAGTTGTGTCAATTAAATATTTCGGACATACAATGCATCTTTATATGACGACATATCTATGAATTAAAGTTCAATTATTGATATGTGTGGAAATCATTGTGACATATTTTGAAATAGATCGATACGTATTCACAAGTTTACTGCTATAGAAGAGTCGTAATGCGTCAACATATGGGACACTGTTGATTGTTGATACTGACAATGTACATCGCTAATTCAAGCTTAACTAGTCGCTTCCAATACATGAACAATTTCAGTAAGAGTTACTCCCTCTGTTAATAGAGTAACACTTAATCAAGGATAGCGTTTCCTTTAAGATAATGTATTCTACAGAACTATGTATATTGAGCTGATCACTGCGAAGAAGCGTTTGAAAATCTATACTTTGAAAAAATTAACCTGGTGACTTAATCGTTTCCATATGCAGACGACTTTTGAAATCATTTTGACAAAATAAGTTATAATGTCACCAAAAGCTTGTACATTTTATACAAAAAACGTTTGGTTCTGTTTCAGTTTGAAAATCAACAATGGAGGTATCAGGAAGACGACCAGCCTGTAGTGAGGACTGGGATACTGGTATTGCCTGCGATCCGTGCCTTATTGACAATGCAAGTGAAAATGCCCAGTTTTATTGCACTAATTGTGACGAATTTCTATGTGATACTTGTGCAAGAAATCACAGAAAATCAAAAGCCTCCAGACAACATCAACTTCTTGATAGGGACGAAATGCCAAGAAAACAAATATCAAATGTTCAGGAGAAGAACTGTGCTAAGCATGATGGGAAATTAATAGAATATTTCTGTGATACACATGACACATTTAGCTGTTCTGTGTGCATTACTCTATATCATGGTCAATGCGATGTAAAGTACATCGACGATCTGGCGAATGGATTTAGCTCCAGTCAAGAATATAAATTTCTATTAGAGCAGATAAGGGACATAGAAAAACAACTTGCAGAAGATAAGTATATAAAGCAAAATGACTCAAGTGATGTAACCAACTGTTTCAGACAATTAAAAGCCGATATTAAGGTGTTTAGAGATGAAATCAATTCGAAAATCGATGCATTAGAATATGAACTAATGCAGCAAGCTGAGCAAATACAAAATGAAGATATGAAAGCTATTAAATCCTTGGATACACTATACGACAAGCTTCTAGTAGACATGTCGGAAATATCATCCACTCTAGGACTTCTTGAAAAATGTAAACAAAACCAACAGTTATTCATTTCTGCCAAGCAAGCTCTAACTCAGGTCAAAGATTACAATGACAAAATACAAAGCATGTCACAAGAAAGTATTGTGAGAAAGTATGCATTTTCACGCAATGAAGACATAATGAACACACTTAAATCGCCACATAAACTTGGGGTGTTGGAGATGAACAACGAAGGAGACAAAAGAACCACGAAAAGCGAACAGACAGAGGTAGGACTAACAAAGGAAGACAATCCTACCATTGGTAAGTTAGGTATCAGAAATAAAGCGGAAAGAAGAGAAGAGCAGCAAACACAAAATGAAGAGAACATCATGAATACAGACATCTTTGAACAAACAAAAGTCCAGTTATTGAAGGACATTAAGGTGACTCACATAAAGGACACAGAACAAGTCTCGATAACAGGAAGTGTGTTGATGTCCAGTAACCTTTTAGCTCTAGCAGACAGCGGAAATTTCTCTATTAAAGTCATTGACTTACGAATAGACTACATTACATGTTACATCGAACTTGACGATCAACCACGGGATATAACATGTATGGATCCGGGAACTCTAGTGGTGACCTGTGACAAATGCTTAGTGTTTTTACATTATGATGGAACATTATCAGTAGTACAAAAGGTACCCATGGAGTCAGGTTGTAAGGGAATAACATATAACAAAGGAAAATTATTTGTTACGTTTGATGGGGAACATCCGTCGGTGAAAACTCTTAATCATGAGGGAAAAGTCCTTCAAACATTCAAACGCAATGATAAAGGACACTATCTGTTTAGTCGTCCACAGTACATTACAGTGAGTAGTGACGGGGATACAATGTATGTTTCAGACTGGATACAGGGCACTGTAACTAGTTTGAGTATGGATGGCAAAGTGTGTAATATATATACACATGAAAGTCTGAGAAGTCCAGCAGGTCTGACTCTTGGTGACGGTAATAGTATTTATGTGGCGGGGTGCAGGTCTCACAACATACATCAGATAACACCGATGTGTACACCCGTACGTATTGTGTTAGAGGAGAAATATGGGTTTATATGTCCACGAATAGTGGTATATAACAACACAGATAAAACACTGTATGTCAGTTATTCAATAGGTCGCCTGTTAAACGTCTACAAACTTTAGTAAATATACAGTTTATTCTTATAATGAATGATATGTATGTTATATATTTGTAGAAGGATATTAGTAACAAAATATAAATCAGATATCATCATATTTATGTCTCAGATATATATGCCTTGAAGCATCTGCAACAGACACATTTTAAAATATTGTGACAAAAGAAGCAATTTCTCATTATGAGCTAATACTTCTTCTGCCACAATATTTTAAACTTTATCTAAAAGTTTCAGTTAAACAGATTTTCCATAGATTTGCCAATGTGTTTTTTTCAATGTCGTCTGCTGCAAATGTGCTGTATTTGGAAAAGGGAGGGTGAAACTAATTCATGAGCAATTTCTCAGTCAGAAGAGTATTGTTAGTATCAAATCTTTTGATTTTTTACGTTAAATAAGGATTTGTGATGAGGTCTATTTGACCATTTCCAACATAATCAAATCTGAAGGAGATGACTTTGAAATATATTGGAAAAACATACATCAAATAACACTGAACTGTACACCCGTACGTAGTGTATTAGAGAGGAAAGATGGGTTAAAATATCCACTTACAGTATTATATAACAGCACAGACAAAACACTGTATGTCTGTAATGGCTCTATATTTGACCTGTTCAACGTCTACAAACTTAAGTAGACATACATCAGATAACACTGACGTGTACACCAGTACGTATTGTATTGGAGGAGAGGTATGGGATAACATATATATATACAGTGTTATATAACAACACAGACAAAACAATCTGTGTCAGTAGTGATTCTATATCAGGTGACCGGTTTAGCGTCTACAAACATGAGTAAACATACATAATTGACCCATATATACATTTTATTAGAACAGATAGGTAGGCGAACGAGTGGCGGGTAAAACACTGGACTGCCAATCCGGAGGTATGGGGTTCAAATCCCGGTCCGGGTTCTGGAAATTTAAGGGGTGCTTTTAAGAGTCTCCAACCCTAATAGAGGTCAAGTACTGGTCCTGTCCAAGAAAGATTATCTTGCGTGTATCGGTGCTATACACCGGGCACGTAAAAGAACCAAGGGGTATTTTTGGAAAAAAATAGGGTATCGAATCCGGTCTCCCCTGTATCTAACTGTGTCTGCGCGCCAAGTAGTTTATTCTACACGGCGAGGGGAAAGAAACACAATCAAACAAACAAACAAATAGGTAGAGTGCTATTTTCACATAGAGTGTTATGTTACAGCACTGCCAATAATTTATATATCCGTAGTTTATCTCTTTCATATAACCGTTCGAGTTTCTACATACTTGAGAAAAGAGACACATTATGTTAGATAACATTTTTCATCAATATATCGCTGTTCAACTAATTTATCATTTCTCTGATATAATCGCGTTTTGACGAATCGGCAGAAAACACATCTTCAAAACATTAAAGACATTAAAAGCAAGAAGAAATTGCACGTTTTATGTTATTTATTCTTCAACTTTATTTAAACTTTCAATTAAATATATTTTCAATATTTATTTTTATATTTTATTCAAAGTCGTCTTCTGCAAATGTGTTGTATATGGGGAAGGATTACACCAACACTGTGGCTATTTAAACGTAATTTATCAGTGAGGCGATTTTATTTAGTAACCACTATTTCGGTATAACTGATCTAATGTTGAAAACGGCATAAACAATAATTAAACAAACAATCTTTCGGCTGTACATGTTAAAAAGGATTTGAGAACAAAAACTATACATCTTATGCTCAGCTCTGATAAACCCTTTCCCACATTAACATCATATGTTCAGCTCTGATAAACCCTTTCCCACATTAACATCTTATGTTCAGTTCTGATTAACCCTTTCCCTCATTAACATCTTATGCTCAGCTCTGATAAACCCTTTCCCACATTAACATCTTATGTTCAGCTCTGATAAACCCTTTCCCACATTAACATCTTATGTTCAGCTCTGATAAACCCTTTCCCACATTAACATCTTATGTTCAGCTCTGATTAACCCTTTCCTACATTAACATCTTAGGTTCAGCTCTGATTAACCATTTCCCACATTAACATCTTTTGTTCAACTATAATTAACCCTTTCCTACATTAACATCTTATGTTCAGCTCTAAATAACCCTTTCCCACATTAACATATTATGTTCAGCTCTATGTAACCCTTTCCTACATTAACATCTTATGTTCAGCTCTAATTAACCCTTTCCTACATTAACACATCTAAAGGAGACGAGTTTGAAAACATCTTGATAAAATACGGAAAATCTTTGTAAATGAAAGTGTAATGTTTGAATAGAGTTTAAAACATTGTGAAAAAAGAGAAATTGCTCATCATGATCAAAGTCGGAATTATCTAAAGCTAAACTTCAAGCTATTGAATTGATCAGCCACCAGTTTAGAGACTTGTCATACGGAGCGGATTTAATATTTTGCCTATTGTACGTACTTACTTGTATATAAATATATTTACTTTGAATAAAATGTAATGGATAACTTGGTCAATGATTATATTTATTGTCAGCGTGAATGTTCCTACTTTACATATTGGGTATCAACTGACAATACTGAACGCAATAGTCAAAACCAGAGACGTATTTAAGTGGTTATACACATAATGGGTATCAACTTACAGTACTGAACGCAAAAGTTAAAACCAGACACGTATGTAAGTCGTTGTAGACATAATGGGTATCAACTAACAGTTCTTAACGCAATATTTAAAACCAGAGACGTATGTAAGTGGTTGTACACATAATGGTTATCAACTAACAGTACTTAACGCAATAGTTAAAACCAGACTCGTATGTAAGTGGGTGTATACATAATGGTTATCAACTAAGAGTACTTAACGCAATAGTTAAAACCAGACAGGTATGTAAGTGGTTGTATACATAATGGTTATCAACTAACAGTACTTAACGCAATAGTTAAAACCAGAGACGTTTGTAAGTGGTTGTACACATAATGGTTATCAAATAACAGTACTTAACGCAATAGTTAAAACCAGACACGTATGTAAGTGGTTGTATACATAATGCTTATCAACTAACAGTACTTAACGCAATAGTTAAAACCAGAGACGTTTGTAAGTGGTTGTACAAATAATGGTTATCAACCAACAGTACTTAACGCAATAGTTAAAACCAGACACGCATGTAAGTGGTTGTATACATAATGGTTATCAACTAACAGTACTTAACGCAATAGTTAAAACCAGAGACGTTTGTAAGTGGTTGTACACATAATGGTTATTAAATAACAGTACTAAACGCAATAGTTAAAACCAGAGACGTATGTAAGTGGTTTTACACATAATGGTCATCAACTTACAGTACTGAACGCAATAGTTAAAACTAGAGACGTATGTAAGTGGTTGTACACATAATGGTTATCAACTAACAGTACTTAACGCAATAGTTAAAACCAGAGACGTATGTATGTGGTTGTACACATAATGCGTATCAACTTACAGTACTGAACGCAATGGTTAAAACCAGAGACGTATGTAAGTGGTTGTACACATAATGGTTATCAATTAACAGTACAGAATGCAATATTTAAAACCAGAGGCGTATGTAAGTGGTTGTACAAATAATGGTTATCAATTAACAGTACTTAACGCAATAGTTAAAACCAGAGACGTATGTAAGTGGTTGTACACATATTGGTTATCAAATAACAGTACTTAACGCAATAGTTAAAACCAGAGACGTATGTAAGTGGTTGCACACATAATGGTTATCAACTAACAGTACTTAACGCAATAGTTAAAACCAGAGACGTATGTAAGTGGTTGTACACATAATAGGTATCAACTAACAGTACTTAACGCAATAGATAAAACCAGAGACGTATGTAAGTGGTTGTACACATAATGGGTATCAACTAACAGTACTTAACGCAATAGTTAAAACCAGAGACGTATGTAAGTGGCTGTACATATAATGGTTATCAACTAACAGTACTTAACGCAATAGTTAAAACCAGAGACGTATGTAAGTGGTTGTACACATGATGGGTATCAACTAACAGTACTTAACCCAATAGTTAAAACCAGAGACGTATGTAAGTGGTTGTACACATAATGGTTATCAACTAATAGTACTTAACGCAATAGTGAAAACCAGAGACGTATGTAAGTGGTTGTACACATAATGGGTATCAACTAACAGTACTTAACGCAATAGTTAAAAGCAGAGACGTATGTAAGTGGCTGTACACATAATGGGTATCAACTAACAGTACTTAACGCAATAGTTAAAACCAGAGATGTACGTCAGTGGTTGTATCCAATCCGTTCAGTCCTCAGCAAATAACACACCACTACTTTAGAATTGTTAAAACTTCGATATGAGCTGTTCATTCATCGAACTAAGGTCCCCGGCTCTGGTAGTCAACTACACCATTGAACCATGCGTTTACGGATTAATCCCGTAAGAGGATACGTAACCATTACCCGCACCGTGTATTAGAATATATCCTTGCAACAATTCCAGCTCAACATCCGATTCGAACCCGAGCCGGGCACTCTTCCACATCACGACTGCTTTCGTTATGAAACATATGTAAACTCAGAACCTTCACTAGAATGAGATTATAAAGCCCTAATTCTACCTCGTATGTTTCGCTTGGTTTGTCCTGTTCGTGTAGATCAAGTATCAGGTATAAACATCTACGTGTGTCTTTGAAATACATTATTAGTGGAATATATGGACGGTTCTCACACAATTCGACTTTCAGGACCATACTAATCAAACACTGAACCAGCTATTCATTCTTGACTATGCGATGAAAATGCAATTGGATATGGTATATGGTATATGGATGTTTCTTGCGCAGAAGGGCCATTTTAAATCGGTTAATTCGTTGGCAGAATTGTGTTTTTGGTTAATCTTGTGTCTGTAATATACGGAATTCCGTTAGGGCCATCAAAGGCCATCGCCTGTGAATGTTTGATTTGAAACGCGATACTCGATGGTGAAAACGCGACAGTACGATAACGAAAACGCGATAATATGACAATACGATATTGATAATGCGATATACTATCGCGTTTTCACCATTGTAGTGTCGCATTTTCAAGATCGAAATATCGTGATATCGCGTTTTTATTATCGTAGTATCGTACTGTCGCGTTATCATTATTGTACTGTCGCGTTATCATCATCGTACTATCGCGTTATTATTATTGCACCATTGCAATGCCCAAAATAGAAGATCTTCAAGTAAAACAGTTCAAATGGACGAGTTTATACAAACTCATTTTGAGAGAGGCTATGCCTACAAGGAAATACTTGTTTTATTGAAACCGGATATGGGGCTAGACATGTTGTCACATGGAATGGAATTTCTTCTATGCGCATGCGTCCCGAAGGAAGGCGAAAGCACGATGTTGATAACGCGAGAGTACGATAATGATAACGCGACAGTACGATGTATATACCGTGACAGTACAATAATGACAGCACGACAGTACGATAATACTAACGCGACAGTACGATGATGATAATGCGACAGTACGATGATGATAACGCGACCGTACGGTACTACGATAACGAAAACGCGATAGCAAGATATTACGATAATGAAAACGCGACAGTACGATAACGAAAACGCGATAATATGACAATACGATATTGATAATGCGATATACTATCGCGTTTTCACCATTGTAGTGTCGCGTTTTCAAGATCGAAATATCGTGATATCGCGTTTTTTTTTATCGTAGTATCGTACTGTCGCGTTATCATTATTGTACTATCGCGTTATCATCATCGTACTGTCGCGTTATTATTATTGCACCATTGCAATGCCCAAAATAGAAGATCTTCAAGTACAACAGTTCAACTGGACGAGTTTATACAAACTCATTTTGAGAGAGGCTATACCTACAAGGAAATACTTGTTTTATTGAAACCGGATATGGGGCTAGACATGTTGTCACATTTCTTCTATGCGCATGCGTCCCGACAAAATGCGAAAGCACGATGTTGATAACGCGACAGTACGATAATGATAACGCGACAGTACCATGTATATACCGTGACAGTACAATAATGACAGCACGACAGTACGATAATACTAACGCGACAGTACGATGATGATAACGCGACAGTACGATGATGATAACGCGACCGTACGTACTACGATAACGAAAAAGCGATAGCACGATATTACGATAATGAAAACGCGACAGTACGATGGTAAAAACACGATAGTATATCGCATTATCATCATCGTACTGTCATATTATCGCGTTTTCGTCATCGTACTGTCGCGTTATCATCATCGTACTGTCGCCTTTTCATCATCGTACTATCGACTGTCACGTTTCAGATCAACTCATTTACAGGCGATGGCCCTAACGGAATTCCGTAGTAATGTGTTATGAGTACGAGTGCTATCCATCTTACTTGAACCCTGGTTGACTATTGAGTCTTTACCGACGATAGACAGACGTTCCTGTCACTAATGACATTCATCTTTCACCATTGTATATATATCTGAAGGCAGCCAGTTGCAGGGGATACATGTTGTGTGGCGGGTTCGTACCAGGTGTGCCAGAACACTCATGGTTAGGTGTATTGTTTGCGATTAATTAATTTAAAACACTTTTGACAACAGCGTGAAGTACATCTGACAGAGTTACAACCTTGTGGCTGTTGAAGAATGTAGGACGGAGCATCCTCATGGGTTAGATGGTTTACTGATGAAGTCGTTACAGATCGCAATTGTGTTTTGGCTTGTCGGTCATTTCTGATCACGAACAATACCGGGCAAGGATAATAATTCGCCCAGCATTTATTCTGTCAAAATAAACCGGTATTGTACGGAAACAGCCGAACTCATTAGGGTTGTTCAGTCTTCAGATGGATGTTTTTCTGGTTTTGTAAAACACGAACCGTATGAATGAGGATCGTCTTAACTTTGCGATAAGCGAGCTCTACTCATGAGGTGTTAAGTGTAGATGCTTATATACTGTTTTACTTCTGACATTTCAAAATGGAATTTTCTATTTTTTTCATGTGGAAGTGACCATAATCAAGTCTAGAAATATAAAGATTAAATCTTAAATTGAACAGCCAAGTGTGTAGAATCAGATCAACACAATGTGGATGCGCCGGCTGGCTTGACTCTATTCAGATCAAGGAAATGCTTAATGAAATCGTCTCTAGCAGTCAAAGGGTTAAAACGTAAAACAGGCTTAATAGTAATCTGTGATTAATGATTTTGAATTTGTCTTAATGGTTATTGCCGACGTATTTAAGTTCATGTTAGTTATGACCTATTGTGAACAATAATATAAAACATAAAAATAAAATATGGATATATCTCGAGAAAGTGTATGTATTTGCGTATTTATATTTATTAATTTGTCTCTAATTGTTGTTTTCAAAAGGACACCCTCTTAAATAGTTATCGTCGTGCAATGACCTGCTTGTCCAACATACACGAACTGGCTGCTGCTGAATAGAACGTGGCAACACATGAAACTACAATGCTATAAGCGCGAATGCAAGAAAACGAACACTTATTTGTGTCGTTCCGGCGCCACTTAATTGTCATATTGGCATGACAATTCAAGCATTTGGTGAGTTGTCAGGGGCCAAATACGACACGAGAGTTTAGAGAGTCAACACGTTAGAACGACAGTATTAACGTATGTGTCGTGTAATTGCGTAGCTGTGTCGAACAAACGTGTTGAAATCCTTGAAATACACGACATTACTGTAATCAGCATCAAGATAAAGTAAAACCGGTAGTTTGGTATCCTGCTTAATATAATACCGCCCTATAAACAACGGGCAACATCCAACTCATTAATGGTAGCTATTGGATTGAATATGAGCCAATCAGATAAGCGTTTGCATGTGTACCTTCATAGAAAAATAATAAATGCATGAACGATATACGCATTATCATTTTGCGCCAAAAAATAACAGTAAGTATAGATGACCGTTTGTCAAAATTCGTCTTTATGAAGGTTACGGTATAAAGGGGAAATGTTGTTTTGCTCATCGAATAGTTAATTCTGCATGTCGAGGGTAAAGTATTTCAACATGATTGCTTAAGGTAGTAGGACTGATATTAACCCTTTCCCATTTATGGACGCTTTCTGACGCATCTGTTTTCAACTTTATTAAAGAATGATTCTTTCATATTTCGAAAGTTACCATAGTTTTGCATAGATGTTTTCAAAGTCGTCTGCTGCTGATTTGTTGTCTGTGGTAAAGGGTTATTAAGGATGTACACAAATCCGCTCCGTTTTATCACCATGTACACTGAGCCCCAGTCGGTAGCGACGCGGACTGTCAATCCAGGGTGTGTGAGTTCAAACCCCAGCTCGGCCATCATTCCTTCCGACGATTGACAATAGTCATGGTGACAAGCGTCATTCGTCTTCCACCAATGGGCGAACATTCTATGTGAAAAAGCCAGTTGCTTGGACAGAATCCTGTGTGGAGTACTGTTGTATTAAAGGCAGACGACACATTGAGTAGTTAAACTAGCCGACGTGATATAACTGAACAATTGTTGAAAACGGCTTTAAATCGCAATCATTTAACTTAACAAAACTACCTAATTAATGTAGTGAAGTGTGTGACAATGTATTCAACGCATCGGTTAAGTAGTGGTAGAGCGTCCGTCTCGGGTGATGGAGGGCGCGGACTCGATACCCAACTTGGTCATATCAAATACTTTAAAAAAAAAGTAAAGGCTGTTCTCCTTTACACTCAGGGTTACGGGGTTAGCATTACGTGTGACTGGCTGGTGTCACAAACAAATGACCAATAGTACTTGTAACTTATCCAGGAAACGCCATCATATAAGTGAATGATTTGTTTTCAAAGCGGCTTAAAAACACATAAACATCAACAGAAGCTTCTGACAAGACTGTGTAACTGATATGTAAAGTGTGTAGATCTTGATCACGCTGTGTGGATATAAATTCTTTAAAGAAGCCAACTTGTACCTTTTTCCATGGACGGTCTCATATGCAATACTATCTGGTCTTCCACTGATCTTGAAAAGGTCCAAGAAACATAATGAGCTATAACAAATAATAGTACTGGTGGTCTATTGCAGTGGTGTCAAATATTGCGATTAAATCAAGGATATTTAAAGTTGGGGGCGGACATGGTGACTTTAATCAGGATGTGCAATCTCCTGTCACGGTACGTGAGACACTTAGTAGTAATGAGACATGTATGAACGTCCCTCCGTACAGCGAGTCTTGGTGTATGCAAACGAGCCTTATACGAGATGCACGGAATAAATACAGTACTCTGATCTGGATCTTCACCATTCTTGAATCAGAATACTCTGGCAAACAGTGTAAAATCAGATCAGAACGGGCAAACTCGTCCTATACATGTCTTACGATGTCTATGGTTCCTTTTTCGTAGAACACGACTGAACTATCTCAAACAAATCGTTTAACATTAATTTATATATCACACAAACAATGGAGAATTTGTTATTTACTGATACATCGCATGTCGGATTTACGAAGGTAGAGAAATATATTTTTCTTTTCTTTACATTATTATTATTAGTTATAGTAGTAGAAGTAGTAGCTGTAGTAGTAGTATAGGTAGTTATTGTAGTAGTAGAAGTCGTAGAGATTGTAGTAGTATTAGTAGTTTTAGTAGAAGTAGTAGTAGTAGTATTAGTAGTAGTATTAGTAGTAGTAGTTGTAGAAGTAGTAGTAGTAGTAGTAGTAGTAGTAGTCGTCGTAGTAGTAGTAGTAGTAGTTGTAGTTGTAGTAGTTTTAGTTGTAGTAGTTTTAGTTGTAGTAGTAGTAGTAGTAGTTACTGCCTTACACGACTTTATTATACCGAGAAAAAAACTATTTCTGATAGTGATTCGTATTTAATACCTGTGTTTGTATGTTACTGCCTTACACGACTTTATTATACCGAGGAAAAAACTATTTCTGATAGTGATTCGTATTCAATACCTGTGTTTGCATGTTACTGCCTTACACGACTTTATTATACCGAGGAGAAAACTATTTCTGATAGTGATTCGTATTTAATACCTGTGTTTGTATGTTACTGCCTTACACGACTTTGTTATACCGAAGAGAAAACTATTTCTGATAGTTATTCGTATTAAATACCTGTGTTTGTATGTTACTGCCTTACACTACTTTATTATAGCGAGGATAACAACTATTTCTGATAGTAATTCGTATTTAATACCTGTGTTTGTATGTTACTGCCTTACACGACTTTATTATACCGAGGAGATTAACCACTGTTTACAAGGCATTTCAAATACAGTGGAACCCGTTTATAAAGACCACGATGTGATCACAACAATATGGTCTTTATTCACAGGTGGTCTTTTATTACAGTGACATTTATGCAGAAAAAGAGTAATTTTGAATTTCAAAATATGGCTGCTATAGACAGGGATTCGCTATTACAAAGTGGTCTTTAGCACAGGTTTGACTGTACTTCCTCTAATTTGAAAGCGCTGTTATGGTTCGACAATGTTCGATAATTAATAGTAGAATATTTTTTTAAAGAATCTGTAAATTAGTAACCATTTTTGAGGAAATGCTGATGATGAATCCGTTTTATTTAAGCAACAACGTTTGTAACAGTATTCAATAATTAATTTATTATATTACATCTGCACAGAGTATTGAATTATGTTATGTTCATTTGTACATATGAGCCGAATTATGAGAAAACCAATACTGAGGAGACCCTGATCAGCCTAATCATACCGCGCAGCCGGATACTTTTTCCGTGACACTTTTTCGAATACTGTGGATTTTCTGTTTCAGGAATCATTACTCTATACCTCTATCTCCTTGAGACGGAACGTGTCGGCCCGGATTAGCATGGGTGGACCGTGCAGGCTAATCTTGGTCGATACAGTACGCAGAGTCCGTACTGTTGGTTTTCACACGAATTGATTGATTGATTTAACGGGGTTTAACGCCGTTTTTAACAATTTCTCAGACATATCACGGCGGCCAGTTCACCTACTCATATGTTTCCTGGTTTTCGCACACCAATACTCCACACAACAATCTTCCCAAGCAACTGGCTGCCTTTCCACATAGACTTAGCTCATTGGTGGAAGACGAATGACACATGTCGCAATGACTTCTGTCAATCGTCGGAAAGAAAGTTGGCCGAGCAGGGATTCGAACTCACAACCGCTAGATTGACAGCCCGCGTCGTTACCGACTGAGCTACACGAAACGGGTCGCCGGCTGCAGATTTGTTATATAAGGTATTAGGATAAATGTAATCCGATCACCCTTTAACGTTCGCTTCATATTATACTTTTTTTAAATGCGTCTGATTTTCAAAACACCTCTGGAAAAAAAGTTATTGTCTTTAATTGTTGAAAAATTAAATTTCAATACAAAGAAGAAAACATCTCTGGAAAAAAAGTTATATCTTTAATTGTTGAACAAATAAATTTCAATACAAGGAAGAAAATATTTTGAGCAAAAGAAGAAATCGCACGTTTAAATCAGAGACATATAATGTGTTTATATTTCTCTTTTTAGATTAAGTTGTCTGTTTGCTTATTTCAACTTCAAAAGACGTTTGCCGAGCCCCGGTAGCTCAGTCGGTATCGACGTGGGCTGTCAATCCAGGGGTTGTGAGTTCGAATCCCGGCTCGGTCAACTTTTTTTCCGAGGATTGACAAAAGTCAATGCGACATGCGTCATTCCTCTCCCACCAATGGGCTAAGTCTATGTGGAAAAGCAGCCAGTTGCTTAGGAAGATTGTTGTGTGGAGTACTGGTGTGAGAAAACCAGGAAATGCATGAGTAGGTGAACTGGCCGCCGTGATATAACTGAGAAATTAAACCCCAATCAATCAATCAGTAAAGTTAATCCGATCACCTTTAATGTTCACTTCATATTATACTTGTTTTAAATGCGTCTGATTTTCAAAACATCTCTGGAAAAAAAGTTATATCTTTAATTGTTGAAAAATTAAATTTCAATACAAAGAAGAAAACATTTTGGGCAGAAGAAGAAATCGCACGTTAAAATCAGAGACATGTAATGTGTTTATATTTCTCTTTTTAGACTAATTTGTCTGTTTGCTTATTTCAACTTTAAAAGACGTCTGATTCAGGAGCGTCGAATATCATCTGTATCGGGGGAAAAGTTCAATAACATTGAAATAGATCATACACGAGTAGTGAATTAAATCATCCCGTAATATGCTGTATTGGTGAAAGGGTTGAATAACATTGAAATAGATCATACACGAGTAGTAAATTAAATCATCCCGTAATATGCTGTATCGGGGTAAAAGTTCAATAACATTGAAATAGATCATACACGAGTAGTGAATTAAATCATTCCGTAGTTTGCTGTATCGGAGAAAGAGTGCAGTAATATTGAAATAGATCATACACGAGTAGTGAATTAAATCATTCCGTAGTTTGCTGTATCGGAGAAAGAGTGTAATAACATTGAAATAGATCATACACGAGTAGTGAATTAAATCATTCCGTAGTTTGCTGTATCGGAGAAAGAGTGCAATAACATTGAAATAGATCATACACGAGTAGTGAATTAAATCATTCCGTAGTTTGCTGTATCGGAGAAAGAGTTCAATACTATTGGAATCAATCTAACACGGGTAGTGAATTAAATCATTCCGTTATAAGCTGTTGATTAAGTAGTCTGCTGAATGAAATTAAGTATACGACTTTGGATATAGAGTTTAAAACGTTGCATAAACATAAGAACTCTCACGTTTGAGCAATTCAATATGTTCATGTAATGTTTCTTCAAGGCGTTCTTTGCAGAGACGATAAACGCCGTCTTTATCAGGGAAAGGGTTAACTCAGATTTGTATAGCACAGATCTATTGTTTAAACAGAATAACCCTGTACTTGCTATGCTATTCAAAGTCTATTTTGAATACACGTTATACAATTATGGCAGAAAGATCATTTAAGACATAAATGACCCTTTCCCAAATGTAACAATTCTACAACAGACGACTTTTAAACTTCTCTTCGATACTTGTTGGAAACTTAATCCGTTGTATTATTTCGTGAAACTTGCTGGTAGGCCTACATGATAATATCGTGTATAATCATGTGTATAATCCCGTGTATAACAACGTGTATGATCCCGTGTATAACAACGTGTATAATCCCGTGTATAATACCGTGTATAATCATATGTATAATCATGTGTATAATCCCGTGTATCATCCCTCGTTATAATCTCGTGTATAATACCGTGTATTATCCCTCGTTAAAAATATCGTGTATAATACCGTGTATAATCCCTCGTTATTATATCGTGTATAATACCGTGTATAATCCCTCGTTATAATATCGTGTATAATACCGTGTATCATCCCGTGTATAATACCGTGTATAATACCGTGTATCATCCCTCGTTATAATATCGTGTATAATACCGTGTATAATCCCGTGTATCATCCCGTGTATCATCCCTCGTTATAATATCGTGTATAATCCCGTGTTTAATATCGTGTATAGTCCCGTGTATAGTATGCGTATAATACCGTGTATAATATGTGTAGAATACCGTGTATAATCCCGCGTATAATACGTGTATAATCTCGTGTAGAATCCCGTCTATAATATCGTATATAATACCGTGTAGAATCCCGTGTAGAATCCCTCGTTATAATATCGTGTATAATACCGTGTATAATACCGTAAATAATCCCGTGTATCATTCCTCGTTATTATAGCGTGTATAATACCGTGTATAATATTGTGTATAATACCGTGTATCATCCCTCGTTATAATATCGTGTATAATACCGTGTATAATATTGTGTATAATCTCGTGTATAATACCATGAATAATACCGTGTATACTCCCGTGTATAATAACCGTGTATCATCCCTCGTTATAATCCCGTGTATAATATCGTGCATAATCCCGTGTATAATACGTGTATAATACCCTTTATAATATGTGAAGAATCCCGTGTATAATATCGCGTATAATCCCGTGTATAATACGTGTAGAATCCCGTCTATAATATCGTGTATAATGCCGTGTGTAATCCCTCGTTATAATATCGTGTATAATCCCTCGTTACGATATCGTGTATAATCCCTCGTCAAATGAAAGAAATTATACATGTTGAGTCAATGATTACATGCTGATTTCAAATATCATCTGCTGAGAGATGTGAAAAAATCGACTGTGTCTCGGAAAGGGTAAAATATAAAATATATCGATCTTCTTTAAAGCTTCCATTACAAAGTAAATATGTAACTGATGAATTTAAAAACATCTAGGCATTGATATATATAAACCCTCTATCACTTGAAGTATTATCATTGAATAGAGTTTAAATAATGTGCCAATGGGAGAAATTGATGATTATTACAAAAGCATAATTTCTCTCAGTTTATTACCGCAGTGCTTTGAAAATGTTTAATATGAAAACCCATCAAAATACGTCTTCTTGTGGTAAAGGGTTTAAGCTAAATTGTCTATTGATTCGATCTATAATTGTTTCTTTGACTATAGAAACGAAGCGCGTCACGCGATAAAGAGTGTTATTATATCTTCGTTTAAAATACGATAACCATTTTGAACTACAATTCTAGTTTGTTTTCTCTCATTTACGTCGCTCGCTCGCTCGTAACTAGATATGTTGACTGCCCCATACAGGTCGACTCACATTGACTTTTGCGTCAGCCAATCAAAATAATTGTCGCTTATCAAACCTTTCGTTATACAACAGGTAAGATAACTCATATACTATATATAGAAGCGCTGATTGTCGAGCTATCCGATCGTATAACACGGTCGTTTGATGTAGTGTGCGATTGTATTGGACCTAAACACCAAGCACGTTCTCATGAGTATTTAAGTATATATAGTCAATTAGGTACATTAGTGATAATTTGATTATCTCCCTTGTCAGATAAAGACCAAGGAAGACCAAATGGTTGGTAGGTCATTTTAGTTGTAATCCTTTGTCTTTATCTCTATTTCGCAATGCGATATTGCAATTACTCTGTACACATTAATCATAAATGTGTTAATAAAAGTGATGATTCAAAAAGAGAAAATGTACATAGCAGTGTTTAAAGAAAACAAGTTTGAAATTACAAATCAATCTAATAAACAGTTGGCCAAGAAAATGCAATTTATAAGTGCACCATCCAGAGGATTAAAACAGAGGAAACCAAATGATAGGACCTAACTAGATGTAGAGAGTATTAAAGGGAGATAACTGACCGGTAATTCCCATTAGAGACGATCTTGTATGCGTTGTCGTCATATCCAATATACGTACAGTGAAGTACTTTGGTGTGATTTTAATCAAATTGACCTGAATAGTAGTATAGCATCATGGTGGTACGCCATTTCTAACATTGTTGTAGTTATATCATGGCGACAGTTCTCTTATTCATGAACCCTGGGTGAACACATCTGTATTAGGCTGGGGAAATGTGCCTTGCACAAGGAAACCCCGCCATGACCTCCGATACCGGGGATCAAACCCGTGACGCCAAACCCCCGACGCTAACCGTTAGGCGGATTTCTGAGAATTACCTGAAGCTATACCATAATGTGAGTTGATAAGCAGACAGTGAATATTATGGTGGGTATGTGCGCATGCTCAGACTCGCTCGAGCCAACATTGTTCGCGTATTACTGTACTGCAATACCGCCCATCGTGTCAGTGATGTAGTGGTAAGAGCGTCCGTCTTGAGGCGGGAAAACAAGAGTTGGATCGGGTCATAACAATGTCTTTAATAATTACAGTAATGGCGTCCCCATTGACACTCAGGCTTAAGGGAGTATCATTATGATAAGTCCATACCATGAGTTAGGTAACATCGTAATATTACTGATGTATTGTAAACAAAAAATGACGTCAACTACCATTCAAGCAATAAATCAATCATTCAACGTGCCCCTTTATCGCATAACGCGTCTCCAAAACGATGACGTAGTTCTATTGTCAATATACACACTATGGTTTAAAACCCTTGTGTTAGACTGGCACCAGTACCGAATCTGTTTGTTTTGTTAGAGTTTTACGCGGTTTTCAACATTATTTCATTTATGGCGACATAATGTTCGGTCATTATCCCTAGGTAAACAAACTCATTAGTTAATGTTCGGTCATTATCCCTAGGTAAACAAACTCATTAGTTAGTGTTTGGTCATTATCACTAGGTAAACAAACTCATTAGTTAGTGTTCGTTGATTATCCCTAGGTATACTAACTAATTAGTTAGTGTTCGTTCATTATCCCTAGGTAAACTAACTAATTAGTTAGTGTTCGTTCATTATCCCTAGGTAAACTAACTAACTAGTTAGTGTTCGTTTATTATCCCTAGGTATACTAACTAATTAGTTAGTGTTCGTTCATTATCCCTAGGTAAACTAACTAATTAGTTAGTGTTCGTTTATTATCCCTAGGTATACTAACTAATTAGTTAGTGTTTTTTCATTATCCCTAGGTAAACTAACTAATTAGTTAGTGTTCGTTCATTATCCCTAGGTAACCTAGGTAAACTAACTAATTAGTTAGTGTTCGTTCATTATCCCTAGGTAAACTAACTAACTAGTTAGTGTTCGTTTATTATCCCTAGGTATACTAACTAATTAGTTAGTGTTCGTTCATTATCCCTAGGTAAACTAACTAACTAGTTAGTGTTCGTTTATTATCCCTAGGTATACTAACTAATTAGTTAGTGTTCGTTCATTATCCCTAGGTAAACTAACTAACTAGTTAGTGTTCGTTTATTATCCCTAGGTAGACTAACTAATTAGTTAGTGTTCGTTCATTATCCCTAGGTAAACTGATTAATTAGTTAGTGTGCGTTCATTATCACTAGGTAAACTAACTAATTAGTTAATGTCCGTTCACTATCACTAGGTAAACTCACTAATTAGTTAATGTTTCTTGTCACAGGGCTCCGCATCGTGATCGCCGTGAGCGACAACGCGAACCCACTCGATCACGGTGGATTCCTACCAGACCCCAATTCGAACAACGATGCTAACCAACAAATAATAATACAATACTTTAAAGCGTATCTTATCATTTTTTCCTATTACAAATGCCAAAATATATAAGGGTATTGTTAGGCAGAAAGTTATCTATTTGTGTCAACTTAGTCATTTACTTCAATACATTCCACCATTCATGTTTTACAAAATAGTATTGTATCAAAAATGATGAAGTTTGTTTTTCAGTATTTTTGTGTTACTAACCGCTAGGTAAGCTGTGTGGATTTGGACCCACTCCCTAAAGTTAAATAGTTAAAATGTATGGCTACAGAGACAGGGCGACCTATGTTCGATATTTTGTTGTACATGCGTTGTCTCATTTATCTGACCATGTCTGCTTTCATGGAACAATGAATATTTTTTGAAAATACATGAGCCGTCCCGCTAGAAAACCAATATTAAGGCCTCTGCGTAAAATATCGATCCAGATCAGCCTGGCGTAGTCCGGTTCGATCCCAGGCCGGCTACTACCAAACATTTTAAAACATCGTAGAAATGGCTGTCCTCCGTGGCGTTCAGGGTTGCGGGACAAGCATGAAGACTGACTGGCTGGTATCAGGTTAAACGGACCAGTAGTACTGGTAACTTACCCAGGAAACGCAGCGTAAACTGTTGAAAGCGAAGTAAAACTGGAAACAATACAATATTTATTAGTATTTCTCCTCATTCAGTGAAAAATTTAAATCTTGTGTCATTTATCTGACTATGTCGTTAACATAAAAAAGGAACAACATTAACAAATACAAGAACTGTTGAAAAATGCGTTTATCACGTGTTACGGTCCTTATTTGAGACTCTAACCTAATATTGTGGGTACTCAAGAATCGTCACAATGAGGCAATTCTTGTGAAAGCCCCTATTTTAGGGTTTGGTTCGATAATAAGAGAAAAATTGTTGGGAAAAGAGCTGTATACCCCACCTGATCAAGACCGCTATTAAACGCTAATAGACTGTTGCCAGTCTCTGTCATTTGTTTTCTGTCGAAGGTTGATTTCAAGTTGTGTGTAAAAATGATACACCTGTATAATTATGAAATATACACATTTACAATTATTAATACATTTATTTGATATATTTATAGTTGTGCTTTTATATTCATATAGATGTGGTGTAAACGTGTTGCTTTCGACTTTGAATAGAAATAGGCAAGAACATGACTAAACGTTCTAAATGGAATAGTCATTAGTTAACAGAGTCGAAAACGTCGTGGCAAAATGATAAATTTATCATTATGAGCAATTTTTCATTTTTTCCACAATGTTATTAACAGGTTTATGATGCGTCAAAAGCTGTCTGCATGTCGGAAAGGGTAAACTATAAGGATCACTGTGATACAATTCTCAGTTAAAATTCAAAGTACTCGTTAAAGTGTAATTAACACGAAATGAAATTATATAGTTTCATTATTCCGGATATCTGTTTATTTCGGACATTTGACGTTTAATTCTGCTAAACGCGTTTGTTTGCTTTTGATTACATGAACATATATTTAAAGATTGCCTATTTTAAATACGTTTTGGAAAAAGTAATTACCTGGAACATTAACACTATAATTACAATACAGAATGAAAACATTGTGAAACAAAGGGGAACTTGCTCATTTTCCTAAACAGTGTCTTCTGCAAAACGTTTAAGGGCATCGGAACATAATCATGATTCGCGACAACCCTGTATGTTGTTACAGCATTGCCTTGAACCCCGACTTCGGTGGTTAAATAGTAAAGCGTCCGCCTTTATTGCAGGAGGTTGCGGATTCGATCCCAGGTACGGTCATATGATCCAAAGCGTTAAATATGGTTATAACGGCATTCCATGTTATGCACTAAGAAGTGTTAGGATAAATCTACACGTGGTACCGGTAACATACCCAGGAAACATTGGTTTAACTAAAAACATGTTAAAAACGGCGTAAAGCACCAAACAAACCAATGAAAACCGGCTTCTTTTCCATATAGGGAAGTGGATTTGAGTGCCTACATGTATTCTTGAAGTTTCTATTCTTTTAAACGCAGCCGTTTCAGTATTTGTAGAAGATTCATTCGTAAACGCAGATAAATCTAAAGACCGTTAATCACCACAAAAAACCGCGAAGTACAGTATATTCGTCATTAATAAAAATCGTGATTTATGCCATTACAAGACATCGCCCTTTTAAAAACACTTTGAAAAAGTGCCAATATTTGGAATCGGTGATTGAAAGCGCCACAAAGCAATTCGAAATATGGAGCAAAAGGAAATAACGCGTCTGGAGACAGGAACCAGGGTAAGTGTACTTGTGTATATGAGCCGTCCTGCGAGGAAACCAGCATTATGGCCTCTGCGTAATGTATCGACCCAAATCAGCCTGCGCAGTCCGCGCAGACTGATCCGGGTCGACACATTCCAACTCAGGGGGATAGAGGTATAGAGTAATGATTCCTGAAACAGAAAATCCACAGGAGGCGAAAAGTGTCGATACGGATAAGCCTGCGCGGCATGCTTAGGCTGATCTGTGTCGATACTTTACGCAGAGTCCACAATGTTGATTTTCTCGCGGGATGGCTCAATATTATATATATAATCGCGGAATAATCCCCGGTATGATCACTGTAGTAAATACCTAACATGTTTTATATGACACATTTTTTAAAGTGGACTCGAAACCACTCGATCATGTGAAAAGTCGATATATCGTTTAACTCTTTTGAAAATAGCGTAATAGCAGTTCTGATTGTTCATGCTAGCACGCATATATGTATACTGCGCTATTTTGTTTATTTTAAGAAATTGATCATAGCACTATCGATATCTCCACTGATAACTCATAGAATATACTTGACGAGGAAATGTCCGTTATTTATTTACAGACGATGATAACTCATAGAATATACTTGACGAGGAAATGTCCGTTATTTATTTACAGACGATGATAACTCATAGAATATACTAAACGAGGAAAGGTCCGTTATGTATTTACAGACGATGATAACTCATAGAATATACTTGACGAGGAAATGTCCGTTATTTATTTACAGACGATGATAACTCATAGAATATACTAAACGAGGAAAGGTACGTTATTTATTTACAGACGATGATAACTCATAGAATATACTTGACGAGGAAATGTCCGTTATTTATTTACAGACGATGATAACTAATAGAATATACTAAACGAGGAAATGTCCGTTATTTATTTACAGACGATGATAACTCATAGAATATACTAAACGAGGAAATGTCCGTTATTTATTTACAGACGATGATAACTCATAGAATATACTAAACAAGGAAATGTCCGTTATTTATTTACAGACGATGATAACTCATAGAATATACTTGACGAGGAAATGTCCTTTATTTATTTACAGAGGATGATAACTCATAGAATATACTTGACAAGGAAATGTCCGTTATTTATTTACAGACGATGATAACTCATAGAATATACTTGACGAGGAAATGACCGTTATTTATTTACAGAGGATGATAACTCATAGAATATACTTGACAAGGAAATGTCCGTTATTTATTTACAGACGATGATAACTCATAGAATATACTTGACGAGGAAATGTCCGTTATTTATTTACAGACGATGATAACTCATAGAATATACTTGACAAGGAGGAAATGTCCGTTATTTATTTACAGACGATGATAACTCATAGAATATACTTGACGAGGAAATGTCCGTTATTTATTTACAGAGGATGATAACTCATAGAATATACTTGACAAGGAAATGACCGTTATTTATTTACAGACGATGATAACTCATAGAATATACTTGACGAGGAAATGACCGTTATTTATTTACAGACGATGATAACTCATAGAATATACTAAACGAGGAAATCTCCGTTATTTATTTACAGACGATGATAACTCATAGAATATACTTGACGAGGAAATGTCCGTTATTTATTTACAGACGATGATAACTCATAGAATATACTTGTCGAGGAAATGACCGTTATTTATTTACAGACGATGATAACTCATAGAATATACTTGACGAGGAAATGTCCGTTATTTATTTACAGACAATGATAACTCATAGAATATACTTAACGAGGAAATGTCCGTTATTTATTTACAGACGATGATAACTCATAGAATATACTTGACGAGGAAATGTCCGTTATTTATTTACAGACGATGATAACTCATAGAATATATTTGACGAGGAAATGTCCGTTATTAATTTACAGACGATGATAACTCATAGAATATACTTGACAAGGAAATGTCCGTTATTTATTTACAGACGATGATAACTCATAGAATATACTTGACAAGGAAATGTCAGTTATTTATTTACAGACGATGATAACTCATAGAATATACTAAACGAGGAAATGTCCGTTATTTATTTACAGACGATGATAACTCATAGAATATACTTGACAAGGAAATGTCCGTTATTTATTTACAGACGATGATAACTCATAGAATATACTTGACGAGGAAATGTCCGTTATTTATTTACAGACGATGATAACTCATAGAATATACTTGACAAGGAAATGACCGTTATTTATTTACAGACGATGATAACTCATAGAATATACTAAACGATGAAATGTCCGTTATTTATTTACAGACAATGATAACTCATAGAATATACTTGACGAGGAAATGACCGTTATTTATTTACAGACGATGATAACTCATAGAATATACTTGACGAGGAAAATGTCCGTTATTTATTTACAGACGTTGATAACTCATAGAATATACATGACGAGGAAATGTCCGTTATTTATTTACAGACGATGATAACTCATAGAATATACTTGACGAGGAAATGTCCGTTATTTATTTACAGACGATGATAACTCATAGAATATACTTGACGAGGAAATGTCCGTTATTTATTTACAGACGATGTTAACTCATAGAATATACTTGACAAGGAAATGTCCGTTATTTATTTACAGACGATGATAACTCATAGAATATACTTGACGAGGAAATGACCGTTATTTATTTACAGACGATGATAACTCATAGAATATACTTGACGAGGAAATGTCCGTTATTTATTTACAGACGATGATAACTCATAGAATATACTAAACGACGAAATGTCCGTTATTTATTTACAGACGATGATAACTCATATAATATACTTGACGAGGAAATGACCGTTATTTATTTACAGCCGATGATAACTCATAGAATATACTTGACGAGGAAATGCCCGTTATTTATTTACAGACGATGATAACTCATAGAATATACTTAACGAGGAAATGTCCGTTATTTATTTACAGACGATGATAACTCATAGAATATACTTGACGAGGAAATGTCCGTTATTTATTTACAGACGATGATAACTCATAGTATATACTTAACGAGGAAATGACCGTTATTTATTTACAGACGATGATAACTCATAGAATATACTTGACGAGGAAATGTCCGTTATTTATTTACAGACGATGATAACTCATAGAATATACTTAACGAGGAAATGTCCGTTATTTTTTTACAGACGATGATAACTCATAGAATATACTTAACGAGGAAATGACCGTTATTTATTTACAGACGATAATAACTCATAGAATATACTTGACGAGGAAATGTCCGTTATTTATTTACAGACGATGATAACTCATAGAATATACTTGACGAGGAAATGACCGTTATTTATTTACAGACGATGATAACTCATAAAATATACTTGACAAGGAAATGACCGTTATTTATTTACAGACGATGATAACTCATAGAATATACTTGACGAGGAAATGTCCGTTATTTATTTACAGACGATGATAACTCATAGAATATACTTGACGAAGAAATGTCCGTTATTTATTTACAGACGATGATAACTCATAGAATATACTTAACGAGGAAATGTCCGTTATTTATTTACAGACGATGATAACTCATAGAATATACTTGACGAGGAAATGTCCGTTATTTATTTACAGACGATGATAACTCATAGAATATACTTGACGAGGAAATGACCGTTATTTATTTACAGACGATGATAACTCATAGCATATTTTTGACGAGGAAATGACCGTTATTTATTTACAGACGATGATAACTCATAGCATATACTTGACGAGGAAATGACCGTTATTTATTTACAGACGATGATAACTCATAGCATATACTTGACGAGGAAATGACCGTTATTTATTTACAGACGATGATAACTCATAGAATAGACTTGACGAGGAAATGTCCGTTATTTATTTACAGACGATGATAACTCATAGAATATACTAAACGAGGAAATGTCCGTTATTTATTTACAGACGATGATAAATCATAGAATATACTTGACGAGGAAATGTCCGTTATTTATTTACAGACGATGATAACTCATAGAATATACTAAACGAGGAAATGTCCGTTATTTATTTACAGACGATGATAACTCATAGAATATACTTGACGAGGAAATGTCCGTTATTTATTTACAGACGATGATAACTCATAGAATATACTTGACAAGGAAATGACCGTTATTTATTTACAGACGATGATAACTCATAGAATATACTAAACGAGGAAATGTCCGTTAATTATTTACAGACGATGATAACTCATAGAATATACTTGACGAGGAAATGTCCGTTATTTATTTACAGACGATGATAACTCATAGAATATACTTGACGACGAAATTACCGTTATTTATTTACAGACGATGATAACTCATATAATATACTTAACGAGGAAATGTCCGTTATTTATTTACAGACGATGATAACTCATAGAATATACTTGACGAGGAAATGTCCGTTATTTATTTACAGACGATAATAACTCATAGAATATACTAAACGAGGAAATGTCCGTTATTTATTTACAGACGATGATAACTCATAGAATATACTTGACGAGGAAATGTCCGTTATTTATTTACAGACGATGATAACTCATATAATATACTTAACGAGGAAATGTCCGTTATTTATTTACAGACGATGATAACTCTTAGAATATACTTGACGAGGAAATGTCCGTTATTTATTTACAGACGATGATAACTCATAGAATATACTTGACGAGGAAATGTCCGTTATTTATTTACAGACGATGATAACTCATAGAATATACTCTTGACGAGGAAATGCCCGTTATTTATTTACAGACGATGATAACTCATAGAATATACTTGACGAGGAAATGACCGTTATTTATTTACAGACGATGATAACTCATAGAATATACTTAACGAGGAAATGTCCGTTATTTATTTACAGACGATGATAACTCATAGAATATACTAAACGAGGAAATGTCCGTTATTTATTTACAGACGATGATAACTCATAGAATATACTAAACGAGGAAATGACCGTTATTTATTTACAGACGATGATAACTCATAGAATATACTTGACGAGGAAATGTCCGTTATTTATTTACAGACGATGATAACTCATAGAATATACTTGACGAGGAAATGACCGTTATTTATTTACAGACGATGATAACTCATAGAATATACTTAACGACGAAATGATCGTTATGTATTTACAGACGATAATAACTCATAGAATATACTTGACGAGGAAATGACCGTTATTTATTTACAGACGATGATAACTCATAGAATATACTTGACGAGGAAATGTCCGTTATTTATTTTCAGACGATGATAACTCATAGAATATACTTTACGAGGAAATGTCCGTTATTTATTTACAGACGATGATAACTCATAGAATATACTAAACGAGGAAATGTCCGTTATTTATTTACAGACGATGATAACTCATAGAATATACTTGACGAAGAAATGTCCGTTATTTATTTACAGACGATGATAACTCATAGAATATACTTAACGAGGAAATGTCCGTTATTTATTTACAGACGATGATAACTCATAGAATATACTTGACGAGGAAATGTCCGTTTTTTATTTACAGACGATGATAACTCATAGAATATACTAAACGAGGAAATGTCCGTTATTTATTTACAGACGATGATAACTCATAGAATATACTTGACGAGGAAATGTCCGTTATTTATTTACAGACTATGATAACTCATAGAATATACTTGACGAGGAAATGACCGTTATTTATTAACAGACGATGATAACTCATAGAATATACTTGACGAGGAAATGACCGATATCAGATGATATCAGAGGGATAGCATGCTTTGTTTGTTTTATTTGTTGTTACCTCCTTGTTAAAAAAGTAGTTAATTGATATCAGAGCGATAGCACGCTTAGTTTGTTTTATGTGTTGTTACCTCCTTGTTAAAACAGTAGTTTATTGATATCAGAGCGATAGCACGCTTTGTTTGTTGTTACCTCCTTGTTAAAACAGTAGTTAATTATGTCTCCCCCATTACATGGGGGTGACATATTGTTTTTGCCCGTTCCGTCCGTCCTTCCGTCCTTCCGTCTGTCACACTTGTTTCCGCTCAATAACTGAAGAATGCTTAAGCGTAGGAACTTCATACTTTTGATAACAGAAGGTCAAAGGTCAAGGTCATGGTGACCGTGTGAGGTAAAAAATGGTTTCCGCTCAATAACTGAAGAACGCTTTGGCTGAGGAACTCCATACTTGGTATGCAGGTTGGCCCTGCCTAGTAAAATACCCCTATTGATTTTGAGATCAGAACGTCTATAGTCAAGGTCACAGTGACCATGAGCTTGAAAGGTCACAGTGACAATGAGCTGATAAATAGTTTTTGCTTGGGCCCAGGAACTTCATACTTGATGTGCAGGTTGGTCACCACCAGCAAATGATCCCTATAATTTTAAGGTCACTAGGTCAAAGGTCAAGGTCACAGTGGTCAAGGTCATATCTGTCACACTTGTTTCCGCTCAATAACTGAAGAACGCTTGGGCATAGGATCTTCATACTTGGTATGCAGGTTGGTCATGACCAGTAGATGACTCCTATTGATTTTGATGTCAGAAGGTCAAAGGTCAAGGTCATGGTGACCTTGTGAGGTAAAAAATGGTTTCCGCTCAATAACTGAAGAATGCTTGGGCCGAGGAACTCCATAATTGGTATGCAGGTTGGCCATGCCCAGTAAAAGACCCTTATAATTTTGAGGTCAAAGTCAAGGTCACAGTGACCTTGAGCTGAAAGGTCACAGTGACAATGAGCTGAAACATTGTTTTTGCTTAATAACTGTAGAATGCTTTGGCCATGTAAATTAATACTTGGTGTGCAGGTTGGTCACCACCAGTAGATGACCCCTATTGATTTTGAGGTCACTATCTTAAAGGTCAAGGTCATGGTAACCTTCAGCTGAAAAATGGTTTCCTCTCAATAACTAAAGAATGCTTATGTTGAGGAACTTCATACCTGGTGTGCAGGTTGGTCCTAACCAGTAAATGACCTTTATTGAATTTGTTTGATTTTGAGGTCACAAGGTCAAATGTCGAAGGTCACGGTAACCTTCAGCTGAAAAATGTGTTTTACTCAATAAATCAAGAACGCTTATACCCAGGAACTTCATACGGGTGTGCAGCTTGGTACTAACCTCTAGATGACCCCTATTGATTTTGATGTCAGTAGGTCAAAGGTCAAGGTCGTGGTGACCTTTGGCTGAAAAATGGTTTCCGCTCAATAACTGAAGATTGCTTGGGCCCAGGAACTTCATACTTGGTGTGCAGATTGGGCTCCAGCAGTAAATGACCCCTATTGATTTTGAGGTCACTAGGTCAAAGACCAAGGTCATGGTAGCCCTCAGCTGAAAAATGGTTTCCGCTCAATAACTGAGGATTGTCACTGTCGCTTCATCTCCAGTCCAAAACTAAAAAAATCATCTCCATCATTTCTTTTCCTCCCATTTGACCACACAAATGGGGAGACAAGCGCTTTTTCAAAAAAGCAATCTCTAGTTGATATCAGAGCGATAGCACACTTTGTTTGTTTTATTTGTTGTTACCTCCTTGTTAAAACAGTTGTTTATTGATATCAAAGCGATAGCACGCTTTGTTTGTTTTATGTGTTGTTACCTCCTTGTTAAAACAGTAGTTTATTGATATCAAAGTGATAGCACGCTTTGTTTGTTTTATGTGTTGTTACCTCCTTGTTAAAACAGTGGTTAATTGATATCAGAGCGATAGCACGCTTTGTTTGTTTTATTTGTTGTTACCTCCATGTTAAAACAATAGTTAATTGATATCAGAGCGATAGCACGCTTTGTTTGTTTTATTTGTTGTTACCTCCTTGTTAAAACTGTAGTTGATTGATATCACAGCGATAGCACGCTTTGTTTGTTTTATTTTTTTGTTACCGCCTTGTTAAAACAATAGTTAATTGATATCAGAGCGATAGCACGCTTTGTTTGTTTTAATTGTTGTTACCTCCTTGTTAAAACAATAGTTTATTGATATCAGAGCGATAGCACGCTTTGTTTGTTTTATTAGCTCACCAATGCACGAAGTGCAAGGTGAGCTTATGTGATCGCTCACCGTCCGTCGCCCTTCGTCGTCCTACGTCGTCGTCCGTCTGTTCACATTTTCCTACAAACAACTTCTCCTCCTACACCAATTAACCAAATTCAAAATAATTTTACAGGAATGTTCCTTGGGTGGATTTCTTTCAAACTTGTTCAAAAAATTATATTCCATGCAAAACTTTGGCTGCCATGGCAACAAAAAAGGGGAAATTAACCAAAACTTAAAAAATCCTCTTGTCTGAAAGTAGAAGGCCCATGCCTTTGATATTTGGTATGTAGCATCATCTAGTGAACCTCTACCAAGATTGTTCAAATTATAGCCCTTGGGTCAAAAATGACCCTTCCCCGTGGGTCACTTGTTTAACATAGACTCATATAGGGGAAACACTTTAAAAATCTTCTTGTCTTAAAGTAGAAGGCCCATGCCTTTGATATTTGGTATGTAGCATCATCTAGTGAACTTCTACCAATATTGTTCAAATTATAGCCCTGGGGTAAAAAATGACACTTCCCCGGGGGTCACTTGTTTTACATAGACTCATAAAGGGGAAACACTTTAAAAATCTTCTTGTCTAAAAGTAGAAGGCCTATGCCTTTGATATTTGGTATGTAGCATCATCTAGTAAACCTCTACCAAGATTGTTCAAAGTATAGTCCTGGGGTCAAAAATTACCCTTCCCCGGGGGTCACTTGTTTTACATAGACTCATATAGGGGAAACACTTTAAAAATCGTCTTGTCTAAAAGTAGAGGGCCCAGGCCTTTGATATTGGGTATGTAGCATCATCTAGTTTACCAAGATTGTTCAAATTATAGCCCTGGGGTCACCTCGGCGGGGGTCACTTTTTGTTAAAAGACTCATATAAGGGAAAGAACACTGAAAACTTTATTAAGTTTGATTAAATCAGGTGAGCGATAGAGGACCATCATGGTCCTCTTGTTTGTTGTTACCTCCTTGTTAAAACAATAGTTAATTGATATCAGAGCGATAGCACGCTTTGTTTGTTTTATGTGTTGTTACCTCCTTGTTAAAACAATAGTTAATTGATATCAGAGAGATAGCACGCTTTGTTTGTTTTATTTGTTGTTACCTCCTTGTTAAAACAGTAGTTAATTGATATCAGAGCAATAGCACGCTTTGTTTGTTTTATTTGTTGTTACCTCCTTGTTAAAACAATAGTTTATTGGTATCAGAGCGATAGCACGCTTTGTTTGTTTTATTTGTTGTTACCTCCTTGTTAAAACAATAGTTTATTGGTATCACAGTGATAGCACGCTTTATTTGTTTTATTTGTTGTTACCTCCTTGTTAAAACAATAGTTAATTGATATCAGAGCGAGAGCACGCTTTGTTTGTTTTATTTGTTGTTACCTCCTTGTTAAAACAATAGTTAATTGATATCTGAGCGATAGCACGCTTTATTTGTTTTATTTGTTGTTACCTCCTTGTTAAAACAATAGTTTATTGATATCAGAGCGATAGCACGCTTTGTTTGTTTTATTTGTTGTTACCTCCTTGTTAAAACAATAGTTTATTGATATTATAGCGATATAATGCTTTGTTTGTTTTATGTGTTGTTACCTCCTTGTTAAAACAGTAGTTTATTGATATCATAGCGATAGCACGCTTTGTTTGTTTTATTTGTTGTTACCTCCTTGTTAAAACAGTAGTTTATTGATATCAAAGCGATAGCATGCTTTGTTTGTTTTATTTGTTGTTACCTCCTTGGTAAAACAGTAGTAGGTGAGTTATTGCGATCGCCTTTTGTTCGTCGTTCATCATACGTCGTGCGTCAACATCTTGTCCTCCGTAACCAGTGGGTCAGTTGGGTCAGTTGGGATGAAACTTCACAGAAAGCATCCTTACAATGACCTCACCAGAATTCTTTCAATTGTTTTGGGATCCATGCATAATGCTCGTTTCCATGGCAACAAAACGAATCTTGTCAATTTTCAAATAATTTTGTAGAAATGTTCCTTGGATGACCCTGTATCAGATTCCTTCAAGCCATGTTGATTGGTCACAAAACGTGGCCGCCAGGGGGCGGGGTTATTTTGCCTTATACAGCTATAGTGGAAAATTAAAGAATCTTCTCCTCCGAAAGTGTCAAGTTGATTTTCGAATAATGTTGTTCCTTAAGTGACCCACTATCAGATTCCTTCAAGCCATGTTGATTGGTCGAACAACATGGCTGCCACAGGACAGGGCAATTTTGCCTTACATGGCTACAGTGAAAACTTAAAAAATCTTCTCATCTGAAAAACTGTCAAGCCGATTTTCAAATAATTTTGTAGAAATGTTCCTATGGTGACCCTCTTTCAGATGCTTTCAAGCCATGTTGATTGGTTGAAAACTATGAACAATAATCAAATAAGGTGAGCGATCCAGGGCCATCATGGCCATCTTGTTATACATATCATAAATGGGGACTTGCATGATTTTAGCATGTTTCATTGCAGAAAGTTTCACAGGTTATTGAAAATAATAATATCTCCTGTGTTACCAATGAACGAAAAAACAAACAATTTATGTTTTTGTTTGCTTATTATACATTTGTTAGGGCAACATCAATAGTGATTATCACAAAAAAAAATGGAATGCACCAGGAAATGTGCCCTTTAGCCTTGTCTTTTTATTTCAATATTTCGATAAGATGCATACAGATTATAAAGGATGTTTCTCTCATGCTCTCATAAATAAATAATAACCCACCGTGGTGAGTTGGTATAAAGGACATGGTTGCATAAGTCTAAACAGTAATTAGAATAAACTAGTGTCGTAAGATAATAATTCGATGTTTAGAAAAACATCATTTGTTAGGCATTTAAAACCACAATTAAACTATCACAGGCTCTGATTGATTAGGAATTCCCTTTTTTTGGTAAAGAAAATGAGGCATTAACCATTTGTGACTTTCTTTGAGGACAATCTTGAGTGTTAATTAAATGTGTTTAGCTACATTTTGAGACCTTATAGTTTTAACTGGTAAAACACCTGGTCTAGCCAGGAGTTCTGAGTTCAAATCTCAGTGGGGACAAAATAACACTGTAGCTTAATACATACAATTTAATCAATTAACTGACATTTATATTTGGTTTTAGCAAATCTAAGCACAACATCCTCAATATTTGTTTGGTGTCCTCTTTCCCTCCCCTACCTGACAATACAAAGTTGGCAGCACGTTAAGATTGCCATGGAAGCAGAAAATATGCTACATAACATGTTATCTCAACCAACAGATATGCTTCAGACGATTTTGAAAACATATGTTGATCAAATGTAGTATATAAATATGAAAGAAAGTATAATTATTGAATAGAGGTATTAACAACTTCACATTTATTCACGAAGTTTTTTGTAAGTCTTCCGTTACAATTGCTTTCAAACGCGTCTGCAGGCGGGAAAGGAATGAAGGAACAGGTCCAAAAGCCCATTAATTATTTACAATGTAATTATTAAATACAATGTCGTCCAAGTTGGCGTGTTGACATTCCATGTATACATGTCCAAAGACCTAAAATAACACAGATGTGATACTGCTACTCACCAAATAATTCAAATCACACGGAGTTTCCGAAAGGACAAGAATACATCAGGTGCATGATATCTGTAAAAAAAAAACAGGGTGATGCCATGTTTTCGTGATTAAAATTCAGAGTCAGTCTACCAAAGGTCTTGCTTTTAGTTTTACTTTTAAGGAGAACATACTCACCATGAGCGTTATCTCCCTTTGCTACAGTGATGTGAAAAGTCATCTACAAGTGGGAAAAGGTTAAACAATGTCTCCTCCTAAACCACTTGGTCCATTGCAATTAACCTTCATAAGAATGGTTGTCCTCTTTACAATACAAATGCTCAATTTATGAAATTAGTGGCCTGATTTGAAAATGATTTGACCCAATTGTTCCTTTGGTGATCTTCTTCAAATATTGATTAAATTAGTTCAATCCTGAAAAAAACATTACTTTATTACCTTGTATATATATATATGCATTTGAAAAACTTCTTATGCTCATGTTAAACATAGGTAATAGGTGAGATGGTATAAAGGACATGGTTGCATCAGTCTAAACAGTTATAAGAATATTAGAGTGTTATAAAATAACAATTCAATGTTTAGAAAAACATCATTTGTTAGGCATTATAAACCACAAATAATCTATCACAGGCTCTGATTTATTGGGATTTCCCTTTGTATGGTAAAGAAAATGAGGCATTAACCTTTTGTGACTTTCTTTGAGGACAATCTTAAGTGTAAATTAAATGTGTTAAGCTACATTATGAGACCTTATAGTTTTAACTGGTAAAACACCTGGTCTAGCAAATCTCAGTGGGAACAAAATGACATTGTAGCTAAATACATACAATTTAATCATTTAACTAAGATTTATGTTTGGTTCTAGCAAATCTAAGCACAACATCTTCAATGTGAGCTTTTGTGATAATCCTCCATCCATCATGCAATATCCATCAAATTTGTTTTGTGTACTCTTTCAAAATAGTCAAAGGTATACATTCTGTGTTGCATTATGGGAACTGCTGCATCGGAGAAGAAGTAAAGTGACACAATGTTGCATTAATATTCCTTTATTATGTGACCATCCATACACTGATTCAAGTCATGATATGTATTAATTAATTGTTTCAAGATCATTTGGCTTAAGAATTCATTATGTGGCCTTTTCCAGAGTGGTTTAAGATCAATGCTACCGGCCGACATCAGAAAGGGAGTAAAATAACAATTTACCTCTTAAACTGCTCGTTTTATGTCAAGATAGTTTGGCAAACACTTTCTTTAATTCACTCTCTACATAAATTGTTTAAGGGATATTGATTAGTTCAAAACAATGCTGAAATGTAGCATCAGAAAAATGGTAAAATGACAAACTAAACATTTTTCCTCTGCAACTGCTTGTCTGATTTCAAGATCAGTTGGCAGAAATGTATTGTTTTTCTCAAAATGTTTATGCATTATCCCAGAGCCATATACTTATTTCATATGTAAATGCATTTATCATGCCTTTGGGGATATTCCAACAAACTTCATGATCATACTCCGATCTATACTTTTTTCAAGCTCCTAGGAAAATTACAAATTCACTGGTAAAAGTAGTCTTTGACATTCAGGAAGTAAGTTAACTCAGCTTGAACTTGAACTCTCAACCCCTGGATTGACATCTCTATCCATTTTCAATTTAGCAAATAGTAAATGCGTTATTGCACAGCTTATCAATCTTTTGAGTAGGGGATTAAATCTGTTGAAAATGAATGCTCACCTTGTACATCTGATCGGTCTCATCTGAATCTGTACATCATCCAAAATCCTGCTGCAATGGAGATACCGGTAAATACCACCAGTGGAAAATCGGTTACTGTTTAGATATGTTTACGTCCACTTATTTTTTAACAATCCTTCTATTATAGGAGTGCTTTGTTGCCAGGTTGGTATAAATGTAATATATTTGTTCCCTGTCCGACAACATGCAGCAGCCTTTCGACGTATCTGCAACAAATGAATTGACAATATTGTAAACATTTATCATCATGAGCAATCCATTCTGTTGCCACATGTTCTTTATATATTTCCTTTATTGTATCGGTGTTTTCAAAGACAGCTGCGGAAACTTAGATTTATGATTGTTTGATTTTGATTTAACTCCATTTTAACCATTTTAAAACAAACCACGGAGACTAGTCACAACTCGTGTATATCTACGCTTTTTAACACCAGTTCTCCACAAAACAGTCTTTCAAAGCAACTGGCTTCTTTTACACATATAATTTTAGAGAATGACACATTATGCGTATCGCATTGAATGTTGTAAAACGTCAGAAATAATATTGACCGCGCTGGGATCTGAACTAATAACCTTTGGGTTTGTTGACAACCCAGCTCACAATGACTGAACATTCGTCAGAACGTTGCTTGATAAGAGGATATATACGAGCCCGTGTATTTGAAATGGTACAGGTTTGCATTTCTGAAAAGTGAAGGTTCAGATCACCTCGTTCATCTGATCGGTCTCATCAGAATCTACACAAAGCGACGGAGTATTATAACAGAATTGTGTAAGTAATATGTGTAAAGTGTAGGTTTAGATCACCTTGTACATCTTATCGGTCTTATCAGAATCTACACAAATCAATGGAATATTATAACAGAATTGTGTAAGTAATATGTGACAAAGCGACAGAGTATTGTAACATAATTGTGTAAGTAATATGTGTAAAGTGTAGGTTTAGATCACCTTGTACATCTGATCGGTCTTATCAGAATCTACACAAAGCGATGGAGTTTTATATCAGAATTGAAGTAATATGTGTAAAGTGTAGGTTTAGATCACCTTGTACATCTGATCAGTCTCATCAGAATCTACACAAAGTGACGGAGTATTATATCAGAATTGTGTAAGTAATATGTGTAAAGTGTTGGGTCAGATCACCTTGTACATCTGATCGGTCTTATCAGAATCTACACAAGGCGACGGAGTTTTATATCAGAATTGTGTAAGTAATACGTGTAAAGTGTAGGTTTAGATCGCCTTGTACATCTGATCGGTCTCATCAGAATCTACAAAAAGCCACTGAGTATTATAACATAATTGTGTAAGTAATATGTGTAAAGTGTAGGTTAAGATCACATTGTACATCTGATCGGTCTTATCAGAATATACACAAACCGACAGAGTATTATAACATACTTGTGTAAGTAATATGTGTAAAGTGTAGGTTTAGATCACCTTGTACATCTGATTGGTCTTATCAGAATCTACACAAACTGAAGGAGTGATATAACAGAATTGTGTAAGTCATATGTGTAAAGTGTAGCTCCAGATCACCTTGTACATCTGATCGGTCTTGTCAGAATCTACACAAAGCGACGGAGTATTATAACATAATTGTGTAAGTAATATGTGTAAAGTGTAGGTTTAGATCACCTTGTACATCTGATCGGTCTCATCAGAATGTACACAAAACGACGGAGTATTATAACAGAATTGTGTAAGTAATATGTGTAAAGTGTATGTACAGATCACCTTGTACATCTGATCATCTCATCAGAATCTACACAAAGCGACAGAGTATTGTAACAGAATTGTGTAAGTAATATGTGTAAAAGTGTAAGTTCAGATCACCTTGTACATCTGATCGTTCTTATCAGAATCTACACAAAGCGACGGAGTATTATATCAGAATTGTGTAAGTAATATGTGTAAACCGTAGCTTTAGATCACCTTGTACATCTGACCAGTTTGATCAGACTCTACACAAAGCGACGGAGTATTAATTATATCAGAATTGTGTAAGTAATATGTGTAAAGTGTCGGTCCAGATCACCTTTTACATCTGATCGGTCTCATCAGAATCTACACAAAGCGACAGAGTATTATAACAGAATTGTGTTAGTAATATGTGTAAAGTATAGGTTCAGATCACCTTGTACATCTGATCCGTCTCATCAGAATCTACACAAAGCGACAGAGTGTTGTAACATAATTGTGTAAGTAATATGTGTAAAAGTGTCAGTTCAGATCACCTTGTATATCTGTTCGGTCTTATCAGAATCTACACAAAGCGACGGAGTTTTATATCAGAATTGTGCTAGTAATATGTGTAAAGTGTAGGTTTAGATCACCTTGTACATCTGATCGGTCTTATCAGAATCTACACAAAGCGACAGAGTATTATAACAGAATTGTGTAAGTTATATGTGTAAAGTGTAGGTTTAGATCACCTTGTACATCTGATCGATCTCATCATAATCTACACAAAGCGACGGAGTATTATAACATAATTGTGTAAGTAATATGTGTAAAGTGTAGGTTTAGATCACCTTGTACATCTGATCGCTCTTATCAGAATCTACACAAAGCGACGGAGTATTATATCAGAATTGTGTAAGTAATATGTGTAAAGTGTAGGTTTAGATCACCTTGTACATCTGATCGGTCTCATCAGGATCTACACAAAGCGACGGAGTATTGTAACATAATTGTGTAAGTAATATGTGTAAAGTGTAGGTTTAGATCACCTTGTACATCTGATCGGTCTGATCAGAATCTACACACGGCGACGGAGTTTTCTATCAGAATTGTGTAAGTAATATGTGAAAAGTGTAGATATTGACCAGAATGAAAGAATGCACTGGCTGGTTTGGATCTATACTGTTCACAAAATACAGTGTGTGCCTAATTCGTGAACTCATATAACTTCTTCGGTCTCATCAGAATCTAGGCGACGGAGTTTTATATCAGAATTGTGTAAGTAATATGTGTAAAGTGTAGGTCCAAATCATATTGTTCATCTGATCGGTCTCATCAGAATCTACACAAAGTGACGGAGTATTATAACATAATTGTGTAAGTTATATGTGTCAAGTGTTGGATCAGATCACCGTGTACATCTGATCGGTCTTATCAGAATCTACACAAGATAGGTGGAGTCTGCTTTTAGAATTTTGCGCAAAAACGGCGCGCGTATTGGTTAAGTCGCGAGGAAGCAGACATTGAGTGTAAGTAATGAAAACTGAAAATGTGTTTCTTCATAAATGTAAAATAAATATTTCTAAACTAAATAGATAGGTCTCGGATTTCCCGACACATTTTTTTGTCTGTGTAATAATCATTATAAACCATGACATAAGTATGTGTCGGTGAAAAGAAATTCCTAATCAGTATGACTTATGAGGGATTGATTTTACGCCGCTTTCAACATGTGTTCAATTCTTACACAGCGTGTCCTCATACCAGCGAGTAAGTCGTGCTGCTAACCCAATAACCCTGAGCCCCAATGTGGGAAAGCCCTAACTACAATGTTTGAAGTACATGTGACCCGGGTCGTATGAGACAAAAATGATAATTTCTCCAATATACCATTGACAGTGTAATACATTAAGATATAGTGCATTGGTTCTTAATTACCCAATTTGAATCACTGAATTAGGGAAATGAAAATTAATACGTTCATTATCGTCAAAACACTTATGTATGATGGAAATATATACTAGTCAATAACTTTATGAACACAAATATTTAAGATAGGTTATTCGATATCATTATTGAACCTTACTTATAGAACATTTTTGAAATTAACGTGAATTCTCTAAACAAACCCATCACTTTACGTTGATCTGAGATCCATTATATTTCAGCTGTTTTGAATAGTTTTCTAGCGTGTAATAGAAGACAATAAAGCAGAAGAAATATATCAAGTTGTACAATTCGATATCATGCGAATGGCGTTTAACTGAAATTATTTCCGTATATAGTATATCTTCAGCAGGCGACTATGTGTAGGTTGATCTGAGATCTACCCTGTTTGATACTTAGTTCGATCCTAGTTCAGCTGTTTTAAATAGTTTTCTAGAGTATAGTAGACGACAATAAAGCTGACGAATAAGAACAAAGCTTTGCCATTCGATATCCTGTGAAGGATGTATAATATGAACCCTTTCCACATACAGTAAATCTAAAGCATACGACAATTACGTCATAAAAGCATAGCTTTATACATTATCAATAAATAAAAGTATACTTATTGACATGAGTTCAAAACTTATAGCAAAAAAAGAAATGACTCATTGTGAGCACTATGTGTTCAAAAGCTGCAGAAGCGTCCACATATGTCTACATGTGGGCAAAGGTTAACGTATGGATCGTATATCATTATTTACTCTTATTTTCTTCCCTCAACGTTCTGAAATCTTAGTTGTTGTACATTCAGTCTAAAGGATTATGTTCCAATTCTACATTTGAGTGGTATGTACTCCCTGTTAATAGAGATATCGTTTATGACGGGTAATCTGTGCCTTAATATAAGAATAATTTAAATGTCGACCAGAAACTGTAACATACAGCAGAAGAATATATATGTATTGATGTGATCACTGCGGCAAAGGGTTTGGCAATTCATACAATGACAATATCAAACGACGCTATGTATCCCTTTCTATCTGCAGCAGACGACATTTGAAAACAATTTGACAAAATAGGCAAATGCTCATTAAGAGCACATTCTTTATTTCCTAAATGTATCTAGCTCTATTCAATAAATATACTTTTATTATCATATATTTACCATATTTTGCCTAGATCTTTTTCAAAGTTATCTGCTGCATATTTTGGATATTTGGGAAAGGGTTAACCGAACATTGCACATGCGCATGACAAGGGTACTCTCAACGATAGATATTTTAAACAATCGTTAACAAACCAGATTGGATAATTATGAATTCCGAATAGAATAGTACACTGTAGCTACAAAACTGAATCAACATGTAACGAGAACAACGAAGTAAGAGTTTATAATTATCATATTCTATTTTATAAATACATATAGACTGCACCGTTTACCTCGGATAGTTATTTTAACTGCAATATGTTTCAATATGCGTTATTGTTATTTTTCCATATTGACTTTCGTGTTTAGATAGCAACCACTGTAAACACAAATGCCATAGAGTTTTCTTACTGCATTTTCAATAATATTTCAGTTATATGAAGGGGACCAGTTCACCAATTGATTGATTGATTGGGGTTTAACGCCGTTTTTAACAATTTCTCAGTTATATCACGGCGGCCAGTTCACCTACTCATGCATTTCCTGGTTTTCTCACACCAGTACTCCACACAACAATCTTCCTAAGCAACTGGCTTCTTTTCCACATTGACTTAGCCCATTGGTGGAAGACGAATGACGCATGTCGCATTGACATGTGTCAATAATCGGAAAGAAAGTTGGCCGAGCCGGGATTCGAACTCACAATCCCTGGATTGACAGCCCGCGTCGCTACCGACTGAGCTACCGGGGCTCGGCACCAGTTCACCAAACCATGTGTTTCCTGGGTTTCGCTCACCAGCACTACACACAACATCATTTCAAAGCAACTGGCTGCTTTTCTATATAGACTGTTATCCCTTTTTTATTCAATATAAATAAATGTTTATAAAGTAGTCATTTGCAGACGCTTCTTAGGAAGTATTTATCAGGAAAAGGGTTACCTCAGATTTAGTTTAATTACTGTACTTATTTTATATTAGACTATTTCATATATATACAATTCTAGTTGTTCATGATGTGTTTTGCTTTTATTTAAGTATTAGTCATATTTACTAATAGCAATTTTGAATAATGTAGACTCAGATCATCTTGTAAGTCTGCTAAGTCTTATCAAAAGTACGATTTTTTAAACAATATAAACCTTTCCTCGCTATGATACACATAGTCTGTTTTGACAAAATGAAAGCTATCATATTAACATGAACATTACCGACAATTTCACCACATACAAAACATACAGACTGAAAACCTTTATGAATCATATCATATAACTATTGAACTATCGAATAAGCTTGAACAAAATGTGGCAATCGCAGAAATGGCTAATTAGGAGTCATCTGATACATAGACATCGACATATGTGAGCACAGATTAGAAAACATTATAAGTCAGAGGTCATTACTTGTCTGAGCAATTCATTAGTTTTATGGGTTCTTTTACTGAAATTCTTCTTTTGCAGAGTTGTCAAAATTCGTTTGTGTGGTGGAAATTATTAATTAATCGGCTAAAACTTCAATACCTTTGTTATAATCCTTTTCTACATACATCAAATATCTGGTGGGACGTGTTAAACGAAGACATAGCTTATGCTGAAGTAGGATATGTCGATTTATATACGTTTAGGAAGCGCTTGAAAAAAAAAAAAATCGCTAGACCAAAGGTAAAGAGAGATGCCAATTGTGGGCATTTTCAGTATCAAAATACAAAGTCCCGTAATACAACTGTAACACTTGTGTTTGTCTTTAAAAGTATACTTTCTTAAACATTTGAAGATAAAGAACAGACGATTTATACAAATTTAAATGTTTTCAATAATGAAATAACACTGTTTACACGTGCAATAAGACTTAATTAAGTATGATTGACGTCACAATACCACACCTATAATTATTGTCTATTTTTACAGTATTTTTTAGAATTTGTAAATACTGGAGAAAATAGGAAATTATCATTGGAGGTTTCGCGAACAACGTATATCCACACAAGTCTGCTCCTGCACGCATTCTACTACGGATATTTGCAATATGTTCGTTAGTCGCACAAACATTCGAAACGCCTTTTTACATAGCACTGATTATAATTGCTGGCAATTGCATCCTCATTTCATATATATATATATTTGAATACATCTGATAAATCTCCAAAAGCATGTGTAACATTTGTTTAATGAATATTTTATACATGTATGGTTATATATAACTATCAATACAAATCAGACGATTCAGTGTGATTGTAAATAATAACAAATAGTTATTATATAAACTAAAAGCTTTGTTTTCATTCAATGTCTTCAAATATTACCTGCTATTGGAGACGTTGAAAGTCCGCCATGTTACGGAAAGGGTATAATATTATAACTCGGTCGTCTTAACCCTTCCCAACATACACCAAATCTGCAACAGACGACTTTGAAAACATCTAGAATGAACATAGCAATTCTCTATAACTTCAAGAATTTTCATTGAACAAAGTTGACAACATTGTGCCAAAGAGGAAAATTGCCGATTGTGAGGATAAAATTACTCCATAATCAATTACTGCAATGTTTTCAAAAATCGTCTGCTGAAAACGCGTCAACACGTCTGCTTGTGAGAAAAGGTTGTCGGTGATTTTGTCTATTGTTTCAATCAAAGACCTAATAATAATGTGTTATTTGATCATTGTTTCAATCTATTGTTTAAATGACAATAGACACCGGGCGATTATTCCAACCCTTCTGTTACACTGAAACCAGTCTCTAAAATGTATGTACTGATTGATTAGAGGAACTATTTATATATCCTTCAACAGAACATCAGCATTGGAAACACATCAATCCAGGAATGCCCGATTTACATTCTGTTTGTGGAATATTTATTAAAAGTATCGGTATGTGTGCCTGTACGTACACATGTGTCAATAGTACTACATATAAGGGAAAGCATATAAGCCAATATACCATTGACAGTGTTATTATTTAAGATATGGTGCTTTTGTTCCTAACGACTCTTATGTTTATTGTATACTTATTTACTTAATTTATGAAAACAATTTACAACAAAGGTATCTGATATAAGGCAAGCGAAAAGTTATGTTTTCACCTGGAACTGAACATTTGTGAGAACACAGAAATATGAGGGTAAAAAGTACTTCCTCATTAAATATTTTAATTATTATATTAAAGGTTTGTCAGTCGATATGATTGTTTAACCTTACTTATTTGAAACTAAAGGAATACAAATCGTCTCTAAACAAACTATGAATTGTATCCTTTGATCGCAAGCGATGAATGTCTACAACCGTTGAATCCGTATGCAAAGAGTTGAGATTGCATCCTGATCCTGAACCCTACAAATTGTGGGTTCTGATCTCAGAACTAAACTATTCAGATTGATTATACTTTTGCAAGAAATTGACAGGACAACAATAGTTTGCCAATATATTGCTGACCACAATTAAGCATGTGACACTAATTATGCGTGCACAAAGACAAAGTTCTGCAATTCGATATGAATATTGTGATTTGTGTAAAGTTTAACCCTTTACCATATATACAAGAAATCCACAGCAGAAGACATTGAACATAGCGAAAGCAGAAATAAGGAAAATATATATTAGTGGACGTATACATACTGAAACAGAATTTAAAACTTGTAGCATATGGTAAAAGTGCTCAGTATGAGTAGTTTCATTGTTTTTTATTATGTTTTAACTTCAAAACGTTTCTACTTGTGGGATAGGTTTGCCGTTTGTATCGCATATCATCATAAACTCTTATACAGTATCCTTAACCTTCTTCACTGTTAGTTGGTATACAATGTGCGTAGAAAGTTTAATAACAAATAGTCTGTTTCATTTCGACATAGACCATTTTATTGATATATACTTTGATCAGGGAAACACTTGATTTAGTGTAGTCTGTCTCTTAAGAAAAGAGGAATCCAAATGGAAAACAAATTCTGCAATATTCAAAACGACGATTAAAATGACATGTATGCACGTAAGTGTGTGCAATACACTTAAAGACAGAAGGACGATTAAAATGACATGTATGCACATAAGTGTGTGCACTACGCTTATACACAGAACGATGATTACGTATGCACGTAAGTGTGTGCAATACACTTAAAGACAGAACGACGATTACAATGCCATGTATGCACGTAAGTGTGTGCAATACACTTATACACATAACGACGATTAAAATGACATGTATGCACGTAAGTTTGTGCAATACGCTTATACACAGGACGACGATTACAATGACATGTATGCCAGTTAGTTTGTGCAATACGCTAATACACAGAACGACGATTACAATGATATGTATGCATGTTAGTTTGTGCAATACGCTTATACACAAAACGACGATTACAATGACAGGTATGCCAGTTAGTTTGTGCAATACGCTTATACACAGAACGATGATTAAAATGACATGTATGCACGTAAGTGTGTGCAATACGCTTATACTCAGAACGATGATTACGTATGCACGTAAGTGTGTGCAATACGCTTATACACAGAACGACGATTACAATGACATGTATGCACGTAAGTTTGTGCATAACGCTTATACACAGAACGACGATTACAATGATATGTATGCATGTTAGTTTGTGCAATACGCTTATACACAAAACGACGATTAAAATGACCTGTATGCACGTAAGTGAGTGCAATACTCGTATACACAGGACAACAATAACAATGACATGTATGCATGTAGGCGTGTGTAATACGCTTATACACAGAACGACGACTAAAATGACATGTATGCCCGTTAGTGTTTGCAATACACTTATACACAGAACGATGATTACGTATGCCCGTAAGTTTGTGCAATACGCTTAAACACAGAACGACATTTAAAATAATAAGTATGCACGTAAGTGTGTGTAATACGCTTATACACAGAACGATGATTAAAATGACATGTATGCACGAAAGTGTGTGCAATACACTTATACACAGAACGACGACTAAAATTACATGTATGCACGTAAGTTTGTGTAATACGCTTATACATAGAGCGATGATTAAAATGACATGTATGCACGTAAGTGTGTGCAATACACTTATACACAGAACGACGACTAAAATAACATGTACGCACGTAAATATGTGTAATACACTTATACACAGAGCGATGATTAAAATGACATGTATGCACGTAACTGTGTTCATGACAATTATACACAGAACGACGACTAAAAGTTCCTGTATGCACGTAAGCGTGTGCAATACGCTTATACACAGAGCGATGATTAAAATGACATGTATGCACGTAAGTGTGTTCATGACAATTATACACATACCGACTACTAAAAGTACCTGTATGCACGTAAGCGTGTGCAATACGCTTATACACAGAGCGATGATCAAAATGACATGTATGCACGTAAGTGTGTGCAATACAATTATACACAGAACGACGACTAAAAATACCTGTATGCACGTAAGCGTGTACAATAGGCTTATACATATAACGACGATTAAAATGACCTGTATGCCCGTTAGTGTGTGCAATATGCTTATACACAGAACGACGAATAAAGTGACCTGTATGGATGTAAGTGTGTGCAATACAATTATACACAGAACGACGACTAAAAGTACCTGTATGCACGTAAGCGTGTGCAATACGCTTATACACAGAGCGATGATTAAAATGACATGTATGCACGTAAGTGTGTACAATACAATTATACACAGAACGACGACTAAAAGTACCTGTATGCACGTAAGCGTGTACAATACGCTTATACACAGAACGACGATTAAAATGACCTGTATGCACGTAAGTGTGTGCAATACACTTATACACCGGACGACGATTACAATGACCTGTATGCACGTAAGTTTGTGCATCTTTGGACATTAAGCAGAACCTTTGGTACATTTATCCTGACACTAATACGCTGATCGAAATGGTATCCCCATACTCCTGAGCGCCAAAGAAGTAAGCCATTTGCTTATGCATTTAGTATGAAGCTTACGTTCTACCCCTGCACAACCGAGCTGGTTTGGTGATATTTCCTGTTTTCATATTATTTATATTTGGTAAATGTTCACTGCTGCAGAAGCATTAAATATCGTCTCTGTTATAGTAGAAAGGATTTATTCAGATTAGAATAAAAGCAATCCCGATTGCGCGTCATGAATAATAAACACATTCCATTTGCTATACATACTTTTCAATAATCTCAACATTACTCGCTATGAAGATTGTACTAGTTTTAACCCATTGAATGTTTACCCTTTCCAACAAAAACATTCATTATAAAGCTTCTATAGAAGATGACTTTCGAAAACAAAAGTTGCTAAAGGAGGAATTGCTCATGATGAGCTAGTTTTAACTTTATTCTAATAATTATACATTCATTTCTTAACTATTTTCATAGTCAACGTGAATATTTAGTGTATATGGGATAGGGTTAAGAACAATCCGAGAACCTTAAATGTTTACTTAATGTTTAAATTATCAAGGTTGTCTGCGTTTAGAATCATCTGTGGGAAAGAGTTATAACGACGATGTTTAAATTATAAAACTAAGTTAAAAAACATTTTAGGAAATAATTGCTTGTTTAACGCCACTTTAAACGTTATTCTTGAGTTACATCACGGCATTTCTTAAGTAAGTTACCAGTATTACTGTTTCAGTTATCTGAACAAAAACAAGTTCGTCATAATGTTAACCCCACTCTCCTAAGCGCCGAAAAAAGGAAGCCATTACCATTTGTTTGACCTATACGGGGATCGAACCCGGAATCTTTCGCTTCCAAAGCGGACGCTCTACTACTACACGACCGACGTGGACGCTGTACTTGCCACCGATGCGTGTTTGGGTATATGAGAGAAATCGCTCGTTTTTTCTGGTTTTCATGTTATTTCTTTCTTCAAAAGTCGTTCGCTACAGAAGCGTCAAATATCTTCAGTATCAGTACGAAGGGAGACAGTCACATTTGAATAAAGAAATCACGACTGTGTGTATTGATTAAACACTTGCCTTATTATGCAGTTTATAAAGTCGAAACATTAGTAAACAAAGAAAAGTGAATATATTTAACACGAACGTATTTAAGGAGACGACTTTTGAGTTATTGTTTGTGTGTAAAAACCTGAGAAATCGCACTTTTGAGAAATGCATGATTTACTATCATGTTTCTAAAAGTCTTCGTTTGCATAGTCATCAACAGCCGTCTTTATCAGGGAAAGGGTTAACTCAAAGTTGAATTATACAGTTCTACCGTTTAAATATAATTAACTAGTCCTTGATATGCTATTTATAGTCTGTGTTGAATACAGTAAATTCTATAAACATGAACATTATAGACAATGTTAACCCTTTCTCACATACAAAAAATCTGCAGCAGACCGACCTTGAACACATTTAGGCATACGATCATTATGAGCAATTTCTCCTTTTGCAGCGATGTTTTTAAATGTCGTCTGCTACAACTATGTTAAAATACGATTCCGGGTTGCTTTGAAAACCTGCAGCAGACAACTTTAGAAACATATAGACAAAAATATAAAATATCTCTATATAAGAAAACTTGATTATTGAAAAGAATCGAAAACATTGTGGCAAAAAGGGAATTTGCTTGTTTTGAGCATTTTCTCCTTTTGTTATAATGTTTTCAAAAGTCTTCTGCTGCAGAGGCGTCAGAAAGCGTCAATATGAGGGTTACATTTATCCGTTTGCATGAACTTAATGTTTGTGCGTGTCCATTCATCAACATTCTGCCATTCTGCTGCAACAGATATACGGCTAACTTCCTCAGTAAAACATTGACTTTGTGGCTAGATCATGTTAACGTCATGTTATTTGTTCGCCTATCACTATGTACGGATATAACCAATATGCGAGAGTCGACGGGTTAGTTAGTTGTAATATATTCAACCCTTTCTCGAATGCAGACGCCTTTTGACGTATCTGTACCAGACGAGTTTTGTAAAGTTTTGTGGCACAAGGTGAAATTGCTCATAATGAGCTGGAAAGTTTCGTGTTTAACCAACAGTTGAATAGCCCTATAATACTGCCCGCCAGGGAGGGGGGGGGGGGCAATATTACAATTTAAAATACTGTTGTATGACTCAGTCGGAGATTGAAACCCCGACCTTCCACACCTGACATCACCTATAAGAGGAAATAGTAACTTCTTCAATAGACCATTGTCTGTGCAAATAGAAAGTTTCAGAATCACATTATGTTTGCGGATTACTTATTATAAACAGTGCCATCTCAGTCGTTGCGTACAAAGTCGTTACCATATTGCGTATGAGGCAAAATAATATTTTATCCAATAAACTATTGATAGTGGTATCTGACTACCATTCTTTTTTTGCGATGCATATTCACTGCAGTTGTGGATCATCGTCGGTGGTGTAGTGGTAGAGTGTTCACTTCGAGTCGCGAGTTCGATTCCCGGCCAGGTCAAACAAAATAATTAAAACAGTAGCACTAAAGGCTTTCCTTCCTTGGCATGAATGTGTGTGGGTCTATCATTACGACCGACTCGCTAGAGTTAGGATAAATTGAACAAAAGTACAAGTACCTTAACCAGGAAACGCCGTGTTATAACTGAGAAAATGTTAGATGTGTCGTAAAACACTTTACAAACAAACCGAACAAACTACATATAGCTATCTAAAGTAATGTTAATTGATATTGATATATACCTGGGACTAAACATTCGTCAGATCACTGATGTGTTAGGGCAAATACATAATGAATCATTAAATTTATGATTACACATGTTAAAGATTTGCCGGTCGATATATCAATGTTGAACCCTATTTATAGAAACTTATGGAAATTATAACGTCTTTTAACAAATTCTCAATTTAACTCTTTGCTCACTAGCGGCGGCTGTCTTCAACCGTTGAAAACCTATGCTACATCTTCAGTTTGCATTCATATTGGGCTGATCTGAGATCCACACTGTTTGAAACCGAGATTGATGCTATTCCAGATTGAATTAGTTTAGTAGAAAACGTTAATTAATTAGAGGAAAATAACTTATCAATATCATATGAAGAGTGTACAACTTAAGTCTTGCTCACGTACAGTAAGTCTTCAGTGGACGACTATGAAATCACATAAGCAAACAATCCTTGAATTAAAGTATAATTATTGACATGAATTGAAAACATTATGGCAAAGGAAGACATGTTAATCAAAAAAAAATTCTTCATTTGACATAATGTGTCTAAAAGCTGCATAAATTGTGTCTACTAGCGGTTAAGGATTAACGTACGTATCGTATGCCATTATTCACTCTTATCTTCGCAAAGTTCTTAACTGTTAGTTGTTGTACACTGGACCTTGATGATTCAGTTTGAAAGATTTGGTCACAATTATACATTGACCTTTGAGTGGTAAATACTCCCCGTTAATTTGTGCCAACATCTAAGAATGATTTAAATGTCTATCATAAACTGTAAAATACAGCAGAAGAATGTATATTGTTGTGATAACTGCGGCGAAGGGTTTAGCAATGTTTTATAGTGAACATATTTAACGCGCGATGTATCTGTTTCCACCTGGAGCAGACGACTTTTGAAAAACAATTTGACAAAATAAGTAATTGCTCATTATGAGCACATTCTTTATTTGCCAAAATTGATCAAGCCCTATTCAATAAATATATAATTTTATTTATACATATTGACCATATATTGCGTAGTTCTTTTTTAAAGTCATCTGCTGCATATTTTGGATATGTTGAAAAGGGTTAACCGAACATTGCACATGCGCATTCAGAGGGTACTCTCAACGATGGATAATTTGATCAATCGTTCACAAACAAGATTGGATAATTATGAATTCCGATTAGAATAGTAGCTACACAATTGATTCAACATGTAACGGAAACAACGAAGTAAGATGTTTATAATTATAATTTTCTATTTTATAAATACATATAGCCTGCAACGTTTACCTCGGATAGTTAATTTAACTGCAATAGGTTTCAATATTGTTTCTGTTAATTTTTCCTTATTTACTTCCGTTTTGAGATAGCAACCAGTGTAAACAGAAACTGCTCACTATGAGTCATCTTATGCATAGGCATCCAAACTCGCCTATATATGAGAACAGATTAGAAATCATAGTAAATCAGATGAAATTTCTCGTTTGAGCAATTCATTACTTTCATGGGTTCTTTAACTGAAATTCTTCTTTGCAGAGGTATCAACATTATTTTGTTATGAAGGAAATGGTTAATTAATCGGCTAAAACATCAATATTTTAACGCATCTACATCAGACAAAATTTGAAAACAGTTTTGCAAAAAACATTGCTCATAAACATAAGAACTTTCTCCTTTTGCGACATAGTTTTCAAGTCTATTTCATATGTTTTCGTTTATTGGAGATTTATGCCCTAGTGTTAATGAAGTTGTCTGCTAGAGAGTTGGTGTGTGAGGGAATGGTGTATTAGATATTATGTAATAATTCAATCAAGGCTTTCAAACGAACATAAATCATTTATATACTTGGGTTAAACACGTAAAATTATTTACTAACACCATATACATTTTAGGCTAGAAGAACTAAGTCCAGCCGTTTATTTTTGCAATTATACATGTTAATTGACAACAAAACATAATTCTTTTCAAATCCAAGACATGAATAGAAGTATTGTTGAATGACGAAACGTGTAATCGGGAACTGCGAGCGGGTTATTCAACCCTAACCTGTTGTAACTAATATTTAAGTGTGGTAAGGTGAGAAAGATCCATGCTCTTACCAGTTTTCGCATCTCCTCTGCCCTCCGACATTACCTAACTCGTTTCTCTTAAAACCCGTTATGTTGTAATTAAAACTGAATTCACTATGTATCCAACATGTTTAAAAGGCATATATAGCTTAACCCTAAATATGTTAATGGTTATTGAATACGAGATAACTTTGAATAGGAATCAAACCACTACCCTTAACACCCCTTTTCTGTTGCGTGAACTGCAAGAAACGCATATGTCAGGACTCAGAAGTTCTCAATCTGAATTAAAATCTCTTAGAAATCATAACTTGGAAATTTGTTAACGGTCTATACAGTTTGACGTTTACTCATATAACGACCATCAACTGCTTGTACATAACCTGCTTCGCACGAGCTCATTATAAACGAATACAATTATGAATCAAGATATTTTAATTAGTTACTTCTGAAAACATGACGTGTTATAATAACGCTTTAATTACATCATAATGTGTTTTAAGATAAACGAATTGAATAATATCGGATTGGGAGAAAGCCTAAAATTGATCAGAAGATGGATCTTTCCTCACCTCGCCCCTGTTCAATACGAAACAAGACAGGTTAGCGTTGGGTGAGATAAACTAACTAAACTGATCAGAGGATGGATCTTTCCTCACCTCGCCCCTGTTCAATACGAAACAAGACAGGTTAGCGTTGGGTGAGATAAACTAACTAAACTGATCAGAGGATGGATCTTTCCTCACCTCGCCCCTGTTCAATACGAAACAAGACAGGTTAGCGTTGGGTGAGATAAACTAATTAAACAGATCAGAGGATGGATCTTTCCTCACCTCGCCCCTGTTCAATACGAAACAAGACAGGTTAGCGTTGGGAGAGATAAACTAACTAAACTGATCAGAGGATGGATCTTTCCTCACCTCGCCCCTATTCAATACGAAACAAGACAGGTTAGCGTTGGGTGAGATAAACTAATTAAACTGATCAGAGAATGGATCTTTCTTCACCTCGCCCATGTTCAATACGAAACAAGACAGGTTAACGTTGGGTGGCCCGCTCACACTCGCCCTGTTCAATACGAAACAAGACAGGTTAGCGTTGGGTGAGATAAACTAACTAAACTGATCAGAGGATGGATCTTTCCTCACCTCGCCCCTGTTCAATACGAAACAAGACAGGTTAGCGTTGGGTGAGATAAACTAACTAAACTGATCAGAGGATAGATCTTTCCTCACCTTGCCCCTGTTCAATACGAAACAAGACAGGTTAGCGTTGGGTGAGATAAACTAACTAAACTGATCAGAGGATGGATCTTTCCTCACTTCGCCGCTGTTCAATACGAAACAAGACAGGTTAGCGTTGGGTGAGATAAGCTAACTAAACTGATCAGAGGATGGATCTTTCCTCACACTCGCCCCTGTTCAATACGAAACAAGAAAAGTTAACGTTGGGTGGCCCGCTCACAGTTCGCGATGTCACGTTCAACAACCCTTCTATTCCCACTAGGAGTCGTAACAACATAAGCTTTAGTAGTAGCTATTATATATTTAGTAGTAGCTATTATATATTTAGTAGTAGCTATTATATATTTAGTAGTAGCTATTATATATTTAGTAGTAGCTATTATATATTTAGTAGTAGCTATTATATATTTAGTAGTAGCTATTATATATTTAGTAGTAGCTATTATATATTTAGTAGAAGCTATTATATATTTAGTAGTAGCTATTATATATTTAGTAGTAGCTATTATATATGTAGTAGTAGCTATTATATATTTAGTAGTAGCTATTATATATTTTGGGAGCATTAGGCTTTAGAATATGAAAGTTGTATGTATGTACGAAAAGAGTTATGTTTTGTCGTCGATTAAACATTTAGAATAGCAAAGATAAACGGTTGGACTTAATTCCTCTAGCCTAAAATTTATATTGTGTTTTTATATATTTAAATGTGTTTAACGTTAGTATATAAATGATTTATGTTCATTTGCAAGCATTGAGTTAGAGCTTTTTACGTTCTATTTAGAAGTCGTAACTATTAAATGGGACAGGTCATAAAACAGAAAATAGGAAATTTATTTTGGAGTTTTCGAACAACGTAGACCCAAACCATTCTTCGGCCAAACGCAGTAAAATACGGGTATTTGCAATTCGTTTATAGACGCACAATCATTCGTCGAGCCCCTTTACTGGTTGTAAGTGCTGGCAATCGGATCGTCATTCAAATATATTTAAACATGTCTTATAAAACTAAAATAGCATGTGTTACATTGTTTTTTGTATTTCATGAATACATTACATATATTATATGTATAAATATATCAAACAATGTGATTGTAAAAAGTAAAAAATAATTGTTATATAAGTCCTTCTTTTCACACAATGTTTTCAAATATGACCTGCTATTAAAGTCGTGGAAAGTCGGCTATATCGCGGCAAGGGTATAATATATCATAACTCGGTCGTCATAACCCTTTCCAAAATATAAAAACTCTGAAACAGGCGTTTTTGAAAACATCGAGGAATGAATAAAGCAATTCTCTATAACTTAATGTATTTTCATTGAATAAAGTAAACACTATTGTATCAAAGAGGAACATTGCTGATTGTGAGAATATAATTACACCATAATCAATTTCCACAATGTTTTCAAAAGTCGTCTGCTGAAAACACGTCGACTACATATGCTTGTGGGAATATAATTACACCATAATCAATTTCCACAATGTTTTCAAAAGTCGTCTGCTGAAAACGCGTCGACTACATATGTTTGTGGGAATATAATTACACCATAATCAATTTCCACAATGTTTTCAAAAGTCGTCTGCTGAAAACGCGTCGACTACATATGTTTGTGGGAATATAATTACACCATAATTAAAGCAATTCTCTATAACTTAATGTATTTTCATTGAATAAAGTTAACAATATTGTATCAAAGAGGAACATTGCTGATTGTGAGAATATAATTACAACATAATCAATTTCCACTTTGTTTCCAAAAGTCGTCCGCTGAAAACGCGTCGACTACATATGCTTGTGGGAATATAATTACACCATTATCAATTTCCACAATGTTTCCAAAAGTCGTCCGCTGAAAACGCGTCGACTACATATGCTTGTGGGAATATAATTACACCATAATCAATTTCCACAATGTTTCCAAAAGTCGTCCGCTGAAAACGCGTCGACTACATATGCTTGTGGGAATATAATTACACCATAATCAATTTCCACAATGTTTTCAAAAGTCGTCCGCTGAAAACGCGTCGACTACATATGTTTGTGGGAATATAATTACACCATAATCAATTTCCACAATGTTTCCAAAAGTCGTCCGCTGAAAACGCGTCGACTACATATACTTGTGGGAATATAATTACACCATAATCAATTTCCACAATGTTTTCAAAAGTCATCCGCTGAAAACGCGTCGACTACATATGCTTGTGAGAATATAATTACACCATAATCAATTTCCACAATGTTTCCAAAAGTCGTCCGCTGAAAACGCGTCGACTACATATGTTTGTGGGAATATAATTACACCATAATCAATTTCCACAATGTTTCCAAAAGTCGTCCGCTGAAAACGCGTCGACTACATATGCTTGTGGGAATATAATTACACCATAATCAATTTCCACAATGTTTTCAAAAGTCATCCGCTGAAAACGCGTCGACTACATATGCTTGTGAGAATATAATTACACCATAATCAATTTCCACAATGTTTCCAAAAGTCGTCCGCTGAAAACGCGTCGACTACATATGCTTGTGGGAATATAATTACACCATAATCAATTTCCACAATGTTTCCAAAAGTCGTCCGCTGAAAACGCGTCGACTACATATGATTGTGGGAATATAATTACACCATAATCAATTTCCACAATGTTTTCAAAAGTCGTCCGCTGAAAACGCGTCGACTACATATGTTTGTGGGAATATAATTACACCATAATCAATTTCCACAATGTTTTCAAAAGAAACGGTGCTCTTATTCCAACCATTGTGTTAACTCAAATCATTCTCTAAAGTTAAAGTACTGTTTGATGAGAAAAACAAATTGTTTATTTGATTATAGAAACGTTGCTCTTATTCCAACACTTGTGTTAACTCAAATCATTCTCTAAAGTTAGAGTACTGTTTGATGAGAAGAACTAATTGTTTATTTGATTATAGAAACGGTGCTCTTATTCCAACCCTTGTGTTAACTCAATTCATTATCTAAAGTTAGAGTACTGTTTGATGAGAGGAATTAATTGTTTATTTGATTATAGAAACGGTGCTCTTATTCCAACCCTTGTGTTAACTCAAATCATTCTCTAAAGTTAGAGTACTGTTTGATGAGAGGAACTAGTTGTTTATTTGATTATAGAAACAGTGCTCTTATTCCAACCCTTGTGTTAACTCAAATCATTCTCTAAAGTTAGAGTACTGTTTGATGAGAGGAACTAATTGTTTATTTGACTATAGAAACGGTTCTCTTATTCCAACTCTTGTGTTAACTCAAATCATTATCTAAAGTTAGAGTACTGTTTGATGAGAGGAACTAATTGTTTATTTGATTATAGAAACGGTGCTCTTATTCCAACCCTTGTGTTAACTCAAATCATTCTCTAAAGTTAGAGTACTGTTTGATGAGAGGAAGTAATTGTTTATTTGATTATAGAAACGGTGCTCTTATTCCAACCCTTGTGTTAACTCAAATCATTCTCTAAAGTTAGAGTACTGTTTGATGAGAGGATCTAATTGTTTATTTGATTATAGAAACGGTGCTCTTATTCCAACCCTTGTGTTAACTCAAATCATTCTCTAAAGTTAGAGTACTGTTTGATGAGAAGAACTAATTGTTTATTTGACTATAGAAACGTTGCTCTTATTCCAACCCTTGTGTTTAACGCAAATCATTCTCTAAAGTTAGAGTACTGTTTGATGAGAAGAACTAATTGTTTATTTGACTATAGAAGAGTTGCTCTTATTCCAACCCTTGTGTTTAACGCAAATCATTCTCTAAAGTTAGAGTACTGTTTGATGAGAGGAACTAATTGTTTATTTGATTATAGAAACGGTGCTCTTATTCCAACCCTTGTGTTTTACTCAAATCATTCTCTAAAGTTAGAGTACTGTTTGATGAAAGGAACTAATTGTTTATTTGATTATAGAAACGGTGCTCTTATTCCAACCTTTGTGTTAACGCAAATCATTCTCTAAAGTTAGGGTACTGTTTGATGAGAGGAACTAATTGTTTATTTGACTATAGAAACGGTGCTCTTATTCCAACCCTTGTGTTTAACACAAACCATTCTCTAAAGTTAGAGTACTGTTTGATGAGAGGAACTAATTGTTTATTTGACTATAGAAACGGGGCTCTTATTCCAACCCTTGTGTTAACTCAAATCATTCTCTAAAGTTAGAGTACTGATTGATGAGAGGAACTAATTGTTTATTTGACTATAGAAACGGGGCTCTTATTCCAACCCTTGTGTTAACTCAAATCATTCTCTAAAGTTAGAGTACTGTTTGATGAGAGGAACTAATTGTTTATTTGACTATAGAAACGGGGCTCTTATTCCAACCCTTGTGTTAACTCAAATCATTCTCTAAAGTTAGAGTACTGTTTGATGAGAGGAACTAATTGTTTATTTGACTATAGAAACGGAGCTCTTATTCCAACCCTTGTGTTTAACTCAAATCATTCTCTAAAGTTAGAGTACTGTTTGATGAGAATAACTAATTGTCTTTTGTTTCAAGATATTGTTTATTTGACTATAGAAACGGTGCTCTTATTCCAACCCTTGTGTTTAACTCAAATTATTCTCTAAAGTTAGAGTACTGTTTGATGAGAAGAACTAATTGTTTATTTGACTATATAAACGGTGCTCTTATTCCAACCCTTTTGTTTAACTCAAATCATTCTCTAAAGTTAGAGTACTGTTTGATGAGAGGAACTAATTGTTTATTTGACTATAGAAACGGTGCTCTTATTCCAACCCTTGTGTTTAACTCAAATCATTCTCTAAAGTTAGAGTACTGTTTGATGAGAGAAACTAATTGTATATCCTTTAAAATATCATCTGCTGTGCAAATATCGTTCACAAAGACGGATTTACATTATTTGTGTGGTATATTTAGCAAAAATACTAGTATTTGTGTCTATCGATACAAACGTTTCAAGAGTACGCGTATGAGGGAAATTAACATATTATCAATTATCCAATATACCATTGACAGTGTTATAATGTAAGATATGGTGCCTTGGTCCCTGATTACTATTCAGGTTGTTGTATACATATTTAATGAATTTATAAATACAATGTACATAAAGGTATCCCATATAATGCAAACGAACAAATACATGTTCACATGGGACTAAACATTCGTCTGAACACTGATGTATGAGGGTAAAGAAGTAAATTATTATAGTACAGATAGGTCAGTCGATATGATAGTTAAACCTTTCTTGTATACAAATTAAGGACATTAAAACGTCTCAAAACATATCGCAATGTAACCCTTTGCTCGATAGCGATGAATATCGCCAACAGTTGATAACGTATGCGAAACGTTGAGTTGGTATCCAGATCGGAGCCTACAAAATGTTGGTGGTGATCTAAGATCGTAACTGTTCGACATTAATATTTGTCTTATTTTAGCAAGACATTTTAAGGTAAACTATATGATGCAAAATTATTGCAGAAGATAATTAAGCAGATAACATTATTGTAGCGTGCAAGCAGACAAACATTCGCCAGACGATATGATTATTAAACCTCACTAATAGGTCCTTTTGAAATTAAAACATCTCTAAACAAACTCATAAGTTATCTTATGCTCGCTTACGTGAGATTTCGCCAACCAGTGATAACCAATGTTCAATGTGCATCCAGATCGGACCCGAAACCATGTTATGGCTGATCTCAGATCCACACTGTTTGAAACCCAAATTGATTCTACATCAACTTTTTTAAAAAGAGTGTATAGGAGTGAAGAAGACCACCATAAAGCAGACGAAAACTATCACGTTTTGACATTCGATATCCTGTGAAGGGTGTATAAGATAACTCCTTCCCACATACAGTCAATCTTCAGCAGACGACTATGAAATCCAATAAGCAAAACTGTGTAAACTTTCTTTGAATTAATGTATAATTATGGACATACTTGTGGAAGACTCATTTGTTAAAAGTGTAGATAGAGATCAGTCCGCGTATATGCACAACCTGATCTGGCTATACACAGTTCGTCAATTAGTCGTATAAGACACTTTGATTAAGCAATATCCATTATCCAAGTGTATCATAATTACGCTAAGGTTTGCTTTCCTTGAGCACCTGTTACTGATTCATTATTATAAACGTCTCTTTGCTTTCAGCTATTGGTGATATAGTATTGCACATTATTGCATGATGTTTTGCGAACACTCTTTTTCGACATTCATAAAAACATTATGATTTTCCTGAAAATATAACATTATTGCCATGAAAAGTATATGAGTAAACCTTTAAATATGAAGGTCATACTTTTCAAAACCCTATTGAACAGCTAATTTAAACTTTGTCCATCTGCAAACATTATCGAAAACATTTGAAAACAACCTTCGAGATTGTGCGATACCTTAGTACGCCTTAACAACGTTTAATAACCATATTTGCACTTCCTTTGTTCTTCGCACAAACGTTCGGCAAGTCTCTATATAAAAAACACTGAATATTTCAGATGCCAATTCAATCATAACTTCAAATATAAATATATTGACTTGACTCAAACAATGATCATTCGGTGTAACGGTTATATAAACTAGTTCGAAAATGAACCTATTCAAATATATTTGTATTTTCCATTGAATGAAAAGCAGGCGATTAATTATGTTTCTATAACAGTAACACAATAAATATAACAAGGAAGCCCTTCTTTTTACATGACGATTTCAAATAGTATCTGCTTTAGGAGATGTTGTAAGGGTAAAACATATTATAGCTCGTATAACCACACATTCCAAGACAAAGTAGATCTGTAACAAACGATTTTAAACACATCTAGGCAAAACAATAGAAGCCTTAAACCTGATAACTTAAAGTATTATCAATGAATAGAGTTATCAACTGGTGAAATTTCTTATTATAAGTACATTATATCTCCATTATTACCTCACTGTTTTTAAAATATGTCTCCTCCAAATGCGTTAAAATACGTATACTGATGGGGAAGGATAAACGCTGAATTGTCTATTGTTTCTATCTATTGTATGTATGACTATAGAAACGAGGCGCGTCATGCAATATGGAGTATCATTGTATCTGATTTTCTTTTGTTATCACATAAACCGTATATTACGTAAACGAAGTGGAGCTATTTCCCCCCATATGCCCGTTTCACAATATGTGATATAAGGCAAATGAAAACTTACATGTTCACCTGAGACTTAACTTATGTTAGAACACTGTATATCGGTGATCAGTTAGTGGTGATTCACATGCTGATCTTCATCTATACTGTTCAAAGATGTAATGTTGTGCCTTTTCTCATGCACAGACTCATATCACTGTATGGGTAAATAGAAAGGTATCATATTGCCCGAATTACATTTTGTTTGTGGAATACTTATTATCTAAACAATAACTATTTGTCTGAACGTATAAATTCGTCAACAAAATGGCCCACGAGGTATACGTTTGTGTTGTGTTTAACATCTTTAAGATTAGCCTGTCGAAATCAACGTTGATCTTTAACTATAATGAACATTTCCTAATTTACATATGTAGTATTTAATTCGCTAGTAATGGATGTAGCCAACGATTGCCGGTATTTGCAAACAAATCAGTTTGCATCCAGAATCAGCCCCACAATATGTATTGGCTTATCTGAGACCAAAATTGTTTGACTCTAAGATTGAATTTATTTCCTTATTATGTTCAAACGACTTTGAAAATATCAAAGTAAATATATGGAACATAACTATAACATATGGAGAAATTTGACAGATACGTATTCACAGGTTGTTTGCTATAGAAGCGTCATAATGCGTCCACATATGGGAAACTGTTAGTTTTTTATACTGAGAATGTACATCGAAAACTCAAGCTAAATTATTCGCTATCAATATATGAACAAATTCAGTACGAAATACATCCTTTGTTAATTGAGAAACACGTTATCAAGGATAGCGTGTATATTGAGCTGATAACTGTGATGAAGCGTTTGATTATCTATACTATGACATAACTAAACCCCGAGACCGTTTCCGTATGCAGCAGACGACTTTTGTAATCTTTCTGACAAAATAAGTCATACTGTCACCAAATGCTTGTATATTTTGAGACAAAACAAACCCGTTTGGTTCTCTTTCAGTTTGAACATCAACAATGGAGGTATCTGGGAGGCGACAAGTCTATAGTGAGGACTGGGATACTGGTATTCCCTGCGATCCTTGCCTTATAGATGATGTAAATGAAAATGCCCAGTTTTATTGTACAAATTGTGACGAATTCCTATGTGACACTTGTGCAAGAAATCACAGAAAATCAAAAGCCTCCAGACAACATCATCTTCTTGATAGGGACGAAATGCCAAGAAAGAAAATATCAAATGTTCAGGACAAGTTCTGTGCTAAGCATGATGGGAAATTAATAGAGTATTTATGTGATAAGCATGACACATGTTGCTGTTCTGTATGCGTTACTCTAGATCATGGCCAATGCGGTGTAAAGTACATCGATGATTTGGCGAAGGGATTCAGCTCCAGTCAAGAATATAAATTATTATTAAAGCAGATAAGAGACATAGAAAAACAAATTGCAGAAGATAAAAATAAAAAGCAAAATGACTCAATTGATGTAACAAACTGTTTCAGACAATTGAAAGCCGATATTCAAGTATTTAGAAGTGAAATAAATTCGAAAATCGATGCATTAGAATACGAACTAATGCAGCAAGCTAAGCAAATAAATAATGAAGATTTGAAAGCTATTGAATACGTGGATGCACTATACGACAAGCATCTAGTAGACATGTCGGAAATATCATCCGCTCTAGGATTTCTTGAGAAATGTCAACAAAACCAGCAGTTATTCATTTCTGCCATGAAAGCTCGAACTCACGTCAAAGACTACAATGACGAAACAAAAAGCACGTCACAAGAAAACATTGTGAGAAGGTATGCATTTTCACGCAATGAAGACATTATGAACACACTTAATTCGCCGCTGAAATTTGGATCGTTGGGAATGAAAAATGATGGAAAGAGAAGAACTACGAAACGAGATCAGACAGAGGTACATGTAGGACTAATAAAGGAAGACAATCCTACCATTGGTAAGTCATGTTTAAGACGAAAAGAGAAAAGAGAAGATCAGCAAACACAAACTGAAAAAAAAACCATGAAGACAGACATCTTTAAACCAACAAAAGTCAAGTTATTGAAGGACATTAAAATGAAACACGAATCGGACACAAAAAAAGTCTGTATAACAGGAAGTGTGTTGATGTCCAGTGACCTTTTAGCTGTAGCGGACTATAAAAATAACTCTATTAAAGTTGTTGACTTACGATCAGACAACATTACATGTTACATCAAACTTGACGATCGACCTTGGGATATAACATGTACGGATCCGGGAACTCTGGTGGTGACCTGTGGGACAAAGATAGTGTTTCTACGTTATGATGGAAACTTGTCAGTAGTAAAAAAGGTACCAATAGAGTCATGTTGTTCGGGAATTACATATAGAAAAGGTAAATTATTTGTTACGTTTGATGGGAAACATCCGTCGGTGAAAATCCTTAATATTGAGGGAAAAGTTCTTCAAATATTCAAACACAATGATAAAGGACAGAACCTGTTTAGTAGTCCACAGTACATTACAGTGAATAGTGACGGGGATACAATGTATGTTTCAGACTGGGATCAGAACACAGTAACTAGTTTGAGTATGGACGGTAAAGTGTGTAATATATATAAACATGAACAGTTGAGTCATCCAGTAGGTCTGACTCTGGGTGATGATGATAGTATTTATGTGGCGGGGAACTGGTCACACAACATACATCAGATAACATCGACGTGTACATCCGTACGTATTGTATTAGAGAGGAAAGATGGGTTAAACCTTCCACAGACAGTGTTATATAACAACACAGACAAAACACTGTATGTCAGTAATCGTTTATCAGGTGACCTGTTGCACGTCTACAAACTTGAGTAAACATACCTCAGATAACATCGACGTGTGCACCCGTACGTATCGTATTAGAGGAGAAAGATGGGTTAATAGGTCCACGGACAATGTTATATAACAACACAGACAAAACACTGTATGTCAGTAGTGATTATAAACCAGATGACCTGTTGCACGTCTATAAACTTGAGTAAACATACAATATAGGTCTTATAATGGCTGATAATTATGGTATATATTTGTAGCGGGATATTAGTAACAAAAGATGATTTAGATATCATCATGTTTAAATCTCAGATATATATGATTTTTAACGCATCCGCAACAGACACATTTTAAAAACATTGTGACAAATGAAGCAGTTGCTCATTATGAGCTATTACTTCATCTGCCCCAATATTTTAAACTTTATTTAAAAGTTTCAGTTAAAGAGATTTTCAATAAATTTGCCTATGTGTTTTTTTTCAATTTCGTCTGCTGCAAATTTGTTGTATTTGCGAAACGGAGGGTAGAACTAATTTGTTTAATTCGTGAGCAATATATCAGTCTGATTGATTGATTGGTCATTAACGCTGTTTTCAACAATTTTTCTGTCATTTCACGGCGGCCAGTTCACCTATTCTTGTGTGTCCTGGCTTTGTCACACCAGTAATACACACACTGATATTTCCAAGCAACTGGCTGCGTTTCCACATAGACTGTTTGCCCATTGGTAGAAGACGAGTGACGCTTGTCATAATGACTTGTCAAACGACGGAAAGAATGTTGGCCGAGCTGGGTTTCGAATCACATGAAATGATAGCTATGAGATGACAACTACCATACTTACATACACTTTCGAATATCTAGACCATTAGAAGTTATTTGTTCCGATTTTAGTTTAATAACCTTTTGTTGCAGAATACTTTAATTATGATTCTCTTTTAACAATACCGCTGTTGTCGTGTGGTTTTTTCAACAATTTGTTTTTAATGGATTTGTCAAGTTTTTGGTAAAGGCAAGATAACAAAATGAATCTAACAGTCAGTACTTTACAGACTGGCCAGACGGCGCAGATTTAACTTTTGTGTATTATACGTTTTTGTACATGTATATAGATATATCCACTTTGAATAAAAGGTAATAGTAACTTGGATAATATTTATGTTTATTGTTTGCAAGAATGCTTCTACTTTCCATACTGTATGTTAACATCAAGTACTCAACGAGATAGTTTACACTTACCTTATTGATCTTATCCTATCTGCGCATCCCTCAGCAAACAACACATAACACACCACCACTTTTGAATTTTACAACAATTCCGATATGAGCAAATCATGCATCCAGCTATGGTTCTCGGCTCTGGTAGTCTAACACATTCTTATAGATATATCAACTTCGAATACAATATAATAGTCTAACCACTTCAGCATTGGAACTGTACATAAACTGTATTATAGTCCATCGATTGCGATACAAACTTCCAGCTTACGAGTATATTGATCACGCTCGAGGTCGGCTTTGGCTTGTCTGAAAAAGTTGTAGCGGCAGATACGGCTCATCAACGGGTTCGAACTCGGGGCCTTCTTGAGAAAGGCAGACACTCTACCACATCACCAATGCTTTTGTTGTTACACGTATGTGAACTAATGAGAAGTATTGTTGCGAGAAACTATCTTTACAGGTGAAGAGATCTCCGTGAGATAACTTAAATATTATCGAAAACGACGTACAATAAAGCGAACCTTTACAGCAAATAACATATAACACACCACCACTTTCAACACTTTCGCAGTCGCGATATACGTAGAAGACGTGTAGTAAGAACCCCATGAGCGTGGTTAGATCGCCGCGAGGTCGCCGTGCAGTCGCGATATACGTAGAAGACGCGCAGTAAGAACCCCATGAGCGTGGTTAGAGCGCCATGAGGTCGCCGTGCAGTCGCGATATACGTAGAAGACGTGTAGAAAGAACCCCATGAGTGTGGTTAGAGCGCCATGAGGTCGCCGTGCAGTCGCGATATACGTAGAAGACGCGCAGTAAGAACCCCAAGAGTGTGGTTAGAGCGCCGTGAGGTCGCCGTGCAGTCGAGATATACGTAGAAGACACGCAGTAAGAACCCCATGAGTGTGGTTAGAGCGCCGTGAGGTCGCCGTGCAGTCGCGATATACGTAGAAGACGCGCAGTAAGAACCCCATGAGTGTGGTTAGAGTGCCGCGAGGTCGCCGTGCAGTCGCGATATACGTAGAAGACGTGTAGTAAGAGCCCCACGAGTGTGGTTAGAGCTCCGTGAGGTCGCCGTGCAGTCGCGATATACGTAGAAGACACGCAGTAAGAACCCCATGAGTGTGGGTAGAGCGCCGTGAGGTCGCCGTGCAGTCGCGATATACGTAGAAGACGTGTAGTAAGAACCCCATGAGTGTGATTAGAGCACCGTGAGGTCGCCGTGCAGTCGCGATATACGTAGAAGACACGCAGTAAGAACCCCATGAGTGTGGTTAGAGCGCCGCGAGCTCGCCGTGCAGTGGCGATATACGTAGAAGACACGCATTAAGAACCCCATGAGTGTGGTTAGAGCACCGTGAGGTCGCCGTGCAGTCGCGATATACGTAGAAGACACGCATTAAGAACCCCATGAGTGTGGTTAGAGCACCGTCAGGTCGCCGTGCAGTCGCGATATACGTAGAAGACTTGCAGTTAGAACCCCATGAGTGTGGTTAGAGCGCCGCGTGGTCGCCGTGCAGTCGCGATATACGTAGAAGACAGGCAGTAAGAACCCCATGAGTGTGGTTAGAGCGCCGCGAGGTCGCCGTGCAGTCGCGATATACGTAGAAGACGCGCAGTAAGAACCCCATGAGCGTGGTTACAGCGCTGTGAGATTGCCGTGCAATCGCGATATACGTAGAAGACACGCATTAAGAACCCCATGAGTGTGGTTAGAGCACCGTGAGGTCGCCGTGCAGTCGCGATATACGTAGAAGACACGCATTAAGAACCCCATGAGTGTGGTTAGAGCACCGTCAGGTCGCCGTGCAGTCGCGATATACGTAGAAGACTTGCAGTTAGAACCCCATGAGTGTGGTTAGAGCGCCGCGTGGTCGCCGTGCAGTCGCGATATACGTAGAAGACACGCAGTAAGAACCCCATGAGTGTGCTTAGAGCGCCGTGAGGTCGCCGTGCAGTCGCGATATACGTAGAAGACAGGCAGTAAGAACCCCATGAGTGTGGTTAGAGCACCGTCAGGTCGCCGTGCAGTCGCGATATACGTAGAAGACACGCATTAAGAACCCCATGAGTGTGGTTAGAGCACCGTCAGGTCGCCGTGCAGTCGCGATATACGTAGAAGACTTGCAGTTAGAACCCCATGAGTGTGGTTAGAGCGCCGCGTGGTCGCCGTGCAGTCGCGATATACGTAGAAGACACGCAGTAAGAACCCCATGAGTGTGCTTAGAGCGCCGTGAGGTCGCCGTGCAGTCGCGATATACGTAGAAGACAGGCAGTAAGAACCCCATGAGTGTGGTTAGAGCGCCGCGAGGTCGCCGTGCAGTCGCGATATACGTAGAAGACGCGCAGTAAGAACCCCATGAGCGTGGTTACAGCGCTGTGAGATTGCCGTGCAGTCGCGATATACGTAGAAGACACGCAGTAAGAAGCCCATAAGCGTGGTTAGAGCGCCGTGAGGTCGCCGTGCAATCGTGATATACGTAGAAGACACGCAGAAAGAACCCCATAAGCGTGGTTATAGCGCCCTGAGGTCGCCGTACAGTCGCTATATACGTAGAACACGCGCAGTAAGAACCACATGAGCGTGGTTAGGGCGCCGTGAGATCGCCGTGCAGTCGCGATATAAGTAGAAGACACGCAGTAAGAACCTCATGAGCGTGGTGGTTAGAGCGCCCTGAGGTCGCCGTAAAGTCGCAATATACGTAGAAGACACGCAGTAAGAACCATTTGAGCGTGTTGAAAACGCCGTGAGGTCGCCGTGTAGTCGCGATATACGTATAAGACATGCAGTAAGAACCCCATGAGTGCGGTTAGAGCGCCGTGATGTCGCCGTGCAGTCGCGATATACGTAGAAGACATGCAGTAAGAACCCCATGAGCGTGGTTAGAGCGCCGTGAGGTCGTCGTGCAGTCGCAATATACGTAAAAGACGCGCAGTAAGAACCCCATGAGTGCGGATAGAGCACCGTACAGTCGCGATATACGAAGAAGACACGCAGTAAGAACCACACGAGCGTGGTGAAAACGCCGTGAGGTCACCGTACAGTCGCAATATACGTAGAAGACATGCAGTAAGAACACCATGAGCGTGGTTAGAGCGCCGTGAGGTCGCCGTACAGTCGCGATATACGTAAAAGACGCGCAGTAAGAACCCCATGAGCGTGGTTAGAGCACCGTGAGGTCGCCGTACAGTCGCAATATACGTAGAAGACATGCAGTAAGAACACCACGAGCGTGGTTAGAGCGCCGTGAGGTCGCCGTGCAGTCACGATATACGTAGAAGACATGCATTAAGACGCGCAGCAAGAACCCCATGAGTGCGGATAGAGCACCGTACAGTCGCGATATACGAAGAAGACACGCAGTAAGAACCACACGAGCGTGGTGAAAACGCCGTGAGGTCACCGTACAGTCGCAATATACGTAGAAGACATGCAGTAAGAACACCATGAGCGTGGTTAGAGCGCCGTGAGGTCGCCGTACAGTCGCGATATACGTAAAAGACGCGCAGTAAGATCCCCATGAGCGTGGTTAGAGCGCCGTGAGGTCGCCGTGCAGTCGAGATATACGTAGAAGACATGCAGTAAGAACACAACGAGCGTGGTTAGAGCGCCGTGAGGTCGCCGTGCAGTCACGATATACGTAGAAGACATGCATTAAGAACCCCATGAGCGTGGTTAGAGCACCGTGAGGTCGCCGTGCAGTCGCGATATACGTAGAAGACATGCAGTAAGAACACCATGAGCGTGGTTAGAGGTCCGTGGAGGTCGCCTTGCAGTCACGATGTACGTAGAAGACGCGCAGTAAAAACACCATGAGCGTTGTTAGAGCACCGTGAGGTCGCCGTGCAGTCACAATATACGTAGAAGACGCGCAGTAAGTACCCCATGAGCGTGGTTAGAGCGCCGTGAGGTCGTCGTGCAGTCGCGATATTCGTAGAAGACGCTCAGTAAGAACCCCATGAGCGTGGTTAGAGCGCCGTGAGGTCGCCGTGCAGTCGCGATATACCTAGAAGACAAGCAGTAAGAACCCCATGCGCGTGGTTAGAGTGCCGTGAGGTCGCCGTACAGTCGCGATATACGTAGAAGACGCACAGTAAGAACCCCAAGAGCGTGGTTACAGCACCGTGAGGTCGCCGTGCAGTCGCGATATACGTAGAAGACGCACAGTAAGAACCCCATGAGCGTGGTTAGAGTGCCGTGAGGTCGCCGTGCAGTCACGATATACGTAGAAGATGCGCAGTAAGAACCTCATGAGCGTGGTTAGAGCGCCGTCAGGTCGCCGTGCAGTCACGATATACGTAGAAGATGCGCAGTAAGAACCTCATGAGCGTTGTTAGAGCGCCGTCAGGTCGCCGTGCAGTCACGATATACGTAGTAGAATACGCAGTAAGAACCCCATGTGCGTGGTTAGAGCGCCGTGAGGTCGCCATGCAGTCGCGATATACATAGAAGTTGTGCAGTAAGAACCCCATGAGCGTGGTAAGAGCGTCATGAGGTCGCCGTGCAGTCTCGATATACGTAGAAGACACGCAGTAAGAACCCCATGAGCGTGGTTAGAGCGTTGTGAGGTCGCCGTGCAGTCCCGATATACGTAGAAGACGCGCAGTAAGAACCCCATGAGCGTGGTTAGAGCGCCGTGAGGTCGCCGTGCAGTCACGATATACGTAGAAGACACACAGTAAGTACCCCATGAGCGTGATTAGAGCGCCGTGAGGTCGCCGTGCAGTCGCAATATACGTAGAAGACACGCAGTAAGAACCCCTTGAGCGTGGTAAAAACGCCGTGAGGTCGCCGTGCAGTCACGATATACGTAGAAGACACTCAGTAAGAACCCAATGAGCGTGGTTAGAGCACCGTGAGGTCTCCGTACAGTCACGATATACGTAGAAGACGTGCAGTAAAACACCACGAGTGCGGTTAGACCGCCGTGAGGTCGTCGTGCATTCGAGATATACGTAGAAGACACGCAGTAAGAACCCATGAGCGTGGTAAGAGCACCGTACCGTCGCGATATACGTCGAAGACATGCAGTAAGAACCCCATGAGCATGTTAGAGCGCCGTGAGGTCGCCGTGCAGTCGCGATGTACGTAGAAGACACGCAGTAAGAACCCCATGAGCGTGGTTAGAGCGCCGTGAGGTCGCCGTGCAGTCGCGATATACGTAGAAGACACGCAGTAAGAACCCCTTGAGCGTGGTAAAAACGCCGCGAGGTCGCCGTGCAGTCACGATATACGTAGAAGACACGCAGTTAGAACACCTTGAGCGTGGTTACAGCTCCGTGAGGTCGCCGTGCAGTAGCGATATACGTAGAAGACACGCAGTAAGAACACCATGAGCGTGGTTACAGCTCCGTGAGGTCGCCGTGCAATCGCGGTATACGTAGAAGACACGCAGTAAGAACCCCATGAGCGTGGTTAGAGCGCCGTGAGGTCGCCGTGAGGTCGACGTTCAGTCACGATTACGTAGAAGACATGCAGTAAGAATCCCATGAGCGTGGTTAGAGCGCCGTGAGATTGCCGTACAGTCGCGATATACGTAGAAGACACGCAGTAAGAACCACATGAGCGTGGTTAGAGCGACGTGCAGTCGTAATATACGTAGAAGACACGCATTAAGAACACAATAAGCGTGGTTAGAGCGCCGTGATGTCGCCGTGCAGTCACGATATACGTAGAAGACGCGCAGTAAGAACCCAATGAGCGTGGTTAGAGCGCCGTGAGGTCGCCGTGCATTCGCAATATACGTAGAAGACACGCAGTAAGAACCCCATGAGCGTGGTTAGATCGCCGTGAGGTCGCCGTGCAGTCGCGATATACGTAGAAGACACGCAGTAAGAAACACATGCGCGTGGTTAGAGCGCGGTGAGGTCGCCGTGCAGTCGCGATATACGTGTATATAGATATATCAACTTTAAATAAAATGTAATGGACTACTTGGTCAATATTTACGTTTAATATTTGCATGAATGCTCCTACTTTACATACTGGATTTTAAAATCCAGTACTCAACGAGATGGTTTACACGTACTTAATTGATCTGATCCTATCTGCACACCCCTCAGCAAACAACATATAACACACCACCACTTTCGTATTTTACAACATATCCGACATGAGCTTATTATGCATCCAACTAACGTTCCGCTCTTGTAGTCAAGACACCATTGAAACGGTGCATACACTGTGTTATTGTCTATCGATTGCGAAACAAACTTCCAACTTACGAGTATATTGATCGAGGTCTGCTCTCGAAGATGTAAACAGTACTCTGGTTTGTGTGAAAAGACCGTAGTGGCAGATACCACCCATCAACGGATTCGAACTTGGGGCCTTTGTTGAGAGAGGCCGACACTCTACCACAGCACCACTGCTTTTGTTGCGACACAAATGTGAAATCTGAACCTTCACTATCAGGCTACAATTTAGCCCTGATTGCATTGTTGCACTTGGTTTGTGATCTTTGTTTCGATAAATTAACTACTTCATTTGTGTGGACTATACGGACACCTCTGACACAATGCGACTTTTAAGACCTGTGCATTTAAACCCTGACCCGGCGATTTGATCTTGACGATGCAAATGTAATTGGAATGCGTCATACATTTCAAATTACGAGCTAAACCGTATATATATAGGACGATGGACCGTTATGTGGGAATAAGTGTTGAGACGTACTGGTGCGAGAAAGCCCCATTGACAGGTAAAGTGGTGGTCATTGGGGTTCGACTGCCAGTCAATGCACAACGCTCATGGTAGAATGCCCTTTGGCAAGGCACATTTTCTAGCCTAGTACTGGTTTGTTTATCTAGGTATCATGCATACGTGAACTGTTGTCGTGATATAACTGAAATAATGTTGAAAGCGGCGTAAAACCTCAATAATTCAAACAAAACAAATCATTGGATAACTTAAATACTGTTGAAAACAACGTACTATTACCACTCATTAGAACCTGTATGTGGTAAGAATCCATATCGGATAATACATCAATCGGTTGTAACGTGTTAATGCTGCTGTGGTAAAGTTTCACAACACTGTTCACAAATGACTTACATAAAAACCTGTCAGAAGCGTCTGTAAACATGTATAGATTCCTATAAGACAGGTAGACACGGTGACCTCAAGCTACACTGTGCATAAATGACTTACATAAAAACCTGTCAGAAGCGTCTGTAAACATGTATAGATTCCTATAAGACAGGTAGACACGGTGACCTCAAGCTACACTGTGCATAAATGACTTATATAAAAACCTGTCAGAAGCGTCTGTAAACATGTATAGATTCCTATAAGACAGGTAGACACGGTGACCTCAAGCTACACTGTGCATACATTACTTATATATAACAACCTGTCAGAAGGGTCTGTAAACATGTATAGATTCCTATAAGACAGGTAGACACGGTGACCTCAAGCTACACTGTGCATAAATGACTTACATAACAACCTGTCGATGCGTCTGTAAACATGTATAGATTCCTATAAGACAGGTAGACACGGTGACCTCAAGCTACAATGTGCATAAATGACTTATATATAACAACCTGTCGGAAGCGTCTGTAAACATGTATAGATTCCTATAAGACAGGTAGACACGGTGATCTCAAGCTACACTGTGCATAAATGACTTATATATAACAACCTATCAGAAGCGTCTGTAAACATGTATATATTCCTATAAGACAGGTAGACACGGTGACCTCAAGCTACACTCTGCATAAATGACTTATATATAACAACCTGTCAGAAGCGTCTGTAAACATGTATAGATTCCTATAAGACAGGTAGACACGGTGACCTCAAGCCACACTGTACATAAATGACTTATATATAAAAACCTGTCAGAAGCGTCTGTAAACATGTATAGATTCCTATAAGACAGGTAGACACGGTGACCTCAAGCTACACTGTGCATAAATGACTTATATATAACAACCTGTCAGAAGCGTCTGTAAGCATGTATAGATTCCTATAATATAGATAGACACGGTGACCTCAAGCTACACTATGCATAAATGACTTATATATAAAAACCTGTCAGAAGCGTCTGTAAACGTGTATAGATTCCTATAAGACAGGTAGACACGGTGACCTAAAGCTACACTGTGCATACATGACTTATATATAAAAACCTGTCAGAAGCGTCTGTAAACATGTATAGATTCCTATAAGACAGGTAGACACGGTGACCTCAAGCTACACTGTGCATAAATGACTTATATATAACAACCTGTCAGAAGCGTCTGTAAACATGTATAGATTCCTATAAGACAGGTAGACACGGTGACCTCAAGCCACACTGTGCATAAATGACTTATATATAACAACCTGTCAGAAGCGTCAGTAAACATGTATAGATTCCTATAAGACAGGAAGACACGGTGACCTCAAGCCACACTGTGCATAAATGACTTATATATAACAACCTGTCAGAAGCGTCTGTAAACATGTATAGATTCCTATAAGACAGGTAGACACGGTGACCTCAAGCTACACTGTGCATAAATGACTTATATATAACAACCTGTCAGAAGCGTCTGTAAACATGTATATATTCCTATAAGACAGGTAGACACGGTGACCTCAAGCCACACTCTGCATAAATGACTTATATATAACAACCTGTCAGAAGCGTCTGTAAACATGTATAGATTCCTATAAGACAGGTAGACACGGTGACCTCAAGCTACACTGTGCATTAATGACTTATATATAAAAACCTGTCAGAAGCGTCTGTAAACATGTATAGATTCCTATAAGACAGGTAGACACGGTGACCTCAAGCTACACTGTGCATAAATGCTAATTTGCTCCTTTTTCCACAAGCGGAGTCATCCATTTCTAGTAATTCGGCGGACGGTAAATCTATAGCCTTTCTAAAGTTAGATAAAGAGTGAACACTCTGATACTATGTGCTCGTTCAGATAGATCAGAGTATTCACTGTTCGATATGAAATAAGACCCCCAAATTGACATAAACCAAGGGTCATTTTGGTTCAAGTTAGCTAACATGAATGAAGGTTGAATGCGATGATTTCTTGGGACAATTATTTGTCAATGTTGAGGTATTCTGAAAGATAAAATGAACGTAGGTCTATGTAATGAGGATATAACTGGTCTTTCCGAAACAATATACGAGACAGTGCATGGGAAAAGGAAAGAAGTTGGCATTTTTGAACAGTGAAGTTTCAGATTGTGTTCACTCGCTTAGTCTTATCAGAATCTACAGACGTTGATATAATCATCTAAGTGTGGAGTACTTTTGTGATTAAGGCAATGCCTAGAAACACATGGATATATGTGAACTGGCCGTCGTGATATAACTGAACTTTTTATGAAAACGGCGTTAAACCCGAATTATTGAAACTGGGTATTGCACAGACACAAATATTTAGTATCTTTATGAGACCTCCTAACGATAATGTACAAGTTGACATCTCTTTAAACTGTAGATTCATACCACCCTGTCAATCCAGAAGACTAGAAAAGGAGGAGTAAATAGATATTTCTTATATAATATATCTCTTATCACTCATTAAAACCTATGATGTGGGTACTCATACGAATCGTCTCAAAAAGACAACATAGGTTTTGGAGGTCGAATAAGGATTTTAGAGCATGAAAAATTATCTAGAGCTTTGCATTCTACTCAATATGATCTTAATCTACATAAAGTGACCGAACCTTCTAACACTATTAGGTCAGTAATATGTGAACAGTGTAGATCTTGATCAGAATGTGAATATACAAAGGCTGATCTGAATCTACATAAAGTGAAGGAATCTTCTAACAATCTAAGGTAAGTAATATGTGAACAGTGTATATCTTGATCAGAATGTGAATCATACACAGGCTGATCTGGATCTACATTTTTCACAAAAGCCAACTTGTACCTTTTCCCATGGAAATTCAAACGACCACGAGGAACAGGTATGAATTAAGTAATATGTGAACAGTGTAGATCTTGATCCGAATGTGAATTGACAAAAGCAAACTTGTACCTTTTCTAAAGATTCAAACAACAAGAAAGCACAGGTGTGAAGTAAGTAATAGACGGAGACAGACAGACATGTATATTTAGGGTTGCAAGGGGGTAATTGACGTTTCTTAACCCTTTCCACCATACATACGCCTTCTGACGTCTCTTCTGACGTCTCTGCAGCAGACGACATTTGACAACATTGTGGCAGATAGAGAAATTGCTCACAATGAGCAATTTATCCTTTTGTTACAATGTTTTCAACTATATTCTATTTAATCATTAGTATACTTTCGTTTCTATTCTATTCTATTCAATAATTAAACTTTCATTTAACTAGATTTTCCATATTTTTATAGGCATGTTTTCAATGTCGTTTGCTGCAGATTTGTTTTATGTGGGAAAGGGTTACATGATACACAGAATCCTCGTTTAAAAATTAATACCGTAAGTTGTTAGATCGATATAAGATATGACGTTCCAGCATCGATCCGACATAACCCAGCTCTGCCATGGCCGCTTCCCAAGGAACGTATTCTCTTTCTTTATCCAGATAGTCAATGGTCTTAAGAGCTATCTCCATGCTCAGATTTCCTGACTTGTAGGTTAAAATATTGTAGTATACAGGGGTTGTTAATTTGAACTCTAGTTCCGCATACATTCATTCCGACGTTTGACAAAAGTCACTGTGACAAGCGTCATTCGTATTCCACCAATGGGCTAACAATGTGGATTATCCAATGTGGATAAGCAGCCAGTTACTTGAAGTATGTTGTTCCGCTGTGAGAAAGTGCGGAAACACACGAGTAGGTGAACTGGTCGCCGTTATTCAACTAAATCATTGTTAAAAAAGGTGTTAAACCCTAATTTGGATCTACACTGATCGATCATAATTCACGGAGTATTCGAAGAAAAGTATTAGCCCTTGTCCAAATATAGACGAGTTTTGAAAGCATTGTGATAAAATGAGCAATTCTTCCTTTTGCCACAATAGTCACGAGTCCCAGAGTGTTCTAATTAACTCTTCGCCACATATTGACGTACATATATAAGAAGCAGAACTCTCCTTCATAGAGATTTTCCATACTTTTTGCTTAATGTCTTTAAAATGGTATGCATCGTATGTGTTGTATGTGAGAAAAGGGCTGACGGTACGTATACTTAAGTATACGGACAATTTCCCCCCTTTGCTATATGTTTTCATTTATTCTACAATTATGCTTTCATTAATATTAAAGAGATATTTCATCCTTTTCCCTAGATATTTTTTGAAGTCGTCTGTTGCAGATTTGCTGTAGACGGGAAAGGGCGTTAACGTTAGTATACTTGTGTAAATGAGAAATGTCTACTTTTATCACAATTCATACGTTTTTCAGTAATACTGCTTTAATTCATAGAGATTTTAAATACTTAATACAAAGATATTTTCAACGTTGCCTGTTGCATATTTTCTATGTGTGGATGGAAGGGTGTTTGGGAAAGAGAGAACGAACATAAACTTGCGCTCCGTGACAAACAACCGTTAGTATGTTTTCTTTTGGTGCAAAATTTGTAAAGCAAACTAAAACTGCACACAAATCACGTGCGACCAGTGATGACTCAGATCTATGTGAGAATCCGCATAGATATGTATCTTGATCTGAACTGATCGATCATGAGTCACAGAGAGTTCAAACAAACTTCGCAACCCTTTCCCCACATGTAAAACAAATTGACAAAAGGTGCAATAGCTCATAATGAGTAATTATCCGTTCTCCACAATTCTTTCAAATCTATTTAATTCTTATATTTCTTTTATAGAGAGTTTCCATCTGTTTGTTGAGGTGTTTTCACAGACGTCTGTTGAAGATTTGTTGTATACTGGAAAGGGTTAATGTGGTTAGACTTGAACAGGGCTCCATTAAAACCAACCATTAGTAATTGTCTCTCCGGGTAATGTGTGTAAAGTCAAGTAAACCTGCACACAGAACCGATGGGATGATGATCAATGTTAGGATCCGCATACATCTCTGTATAGTGATACACTGGTCGATCAAGAGTCTCAGAGGGTTGCAAGAAGAAACTTCTTTAGCCTTTCCAAAATGTATACGCATTTTGGGGCATACTGACAACTTATGAAAATATTGTGACACAATGAGAACTTGCTCAATAAGAGCTAAATTTTCAAGTAATACATATACTGTCACGGGAGTGTAACAGCGTGTTTGACTGTAGGGAACGTTTTCCTCCCCTATTGGTCAGCCGTTTCCAGGGGAAATGTAAGCCTTGGCTCCGAGCTTGCCTGACTTTAGCTGTCAAGGGAGTGGAACGGACGAGAAAGTGTAAGCTCTGGACGAATTTGCTAGTCAGTTATATGACGGCGTTTCCTGGGTTAGTAACCAGTACTACCGGCCCATATTACCTGACACAGCCAGTCAGTTATATCACGACTTTTCCTGGGTAAGTAACCAGTACTACCGGCCCATATTACCTGACACAGTCAGTCAGTTATATCACGACTTTTCCTGGGTAAGTAACCAGTACTACTGACCCATATTACCTGACACAACCAGTCAGTTATATCACGGCGTTTCCTTGGTAAGTAACCAGTACTACCGGCCCATATTACCTGACACAGCCAGTCAGTTATATCACGACTTTTCCTTGGTAAGTAACCAGTACTACCGGCCCATATTACCTGACACAACCAGTCAGTTATATCACGGCGTTTCCTTGGTAAGTAACCAGTACTACCGGCCCATATTACCTGACACAGCCAGTCAGTTATATCACGACTTTTCCTGGGTAAGTAACCAGTACTACCGGCCCATTTTACCTGACACAGTCAGTCATTTATATCACGACTTTTCCTGGGTAAGTAACCAGTACTGCCGGCCCATTTTACCTGACACAGCCAGTCAGTTATATCACGACTTTTCCTGGGTAAGTAACCAGTACTACCGGTCCATTTTACCTGACACAGTCAGTCAGTTATATCACGACTTTTCCTGGGTAAGTAACCAGTACTACCGGCCCATTTTACCTGACACAGCCAGTCAGTTATATCACGACGTTTCCTGGGTAAATAACCAGTTCTACCGGCCCATATTACCTGACACAGCCAGTCAGTTATATCACGACATGTCCTGGGTTAGTAACCAGTACTACCGGCCCATTTTACCTGACTCAGCCAGTCAGTTATATCACGGCGTTTCCTTGGTAAGTAACCAGTACTACCGGCCCATTTTACCTGACACAGCCAGTCAGTTATATCACGGCGTTTCCTTGGTAAGTAACCAGTACTACCGGCCCATATTACCTGACACAGCCAGTCAGTTATATCACGGCGTTTCCTGGGTAAGTAACCAGTACTACCGGCCCATTTTACCTGACACAGCCAGTCAGTTATATCACAGCGTTTCCTGGGTAAGTAACCAGTACTACCGGCCCATTTTACCTGACACAGCCAGTCAGTTATATCACGGCGTTTCCTTGGTAAGTAACCAGTACTACCGGCCCATTTTACCTGACACAGCCAGTCAGTTATATCACGGCGTTTCCTTGGTAAGTAACCAGTACTACCGGCCCATATTACCTGACACAGCCAGTCAGTTATATCACGGCGTTTCCTGGGTAAGTAACCAGTACTACCGGCCCATATTACCTGACACAGCCAGTCAGTTATATCACAGCGTTTCCTGGGTAAGTAACCAGTACTACCGGCCCATTTTACCTGACACAACCAGTCAGTTATATCACAGCGTTTCCTTGGTAAGTAAGCAGTACTACCGGCCCATTTTAACTTACACAGTCAGTCAGTTATATCACGGCTTTTCCTTGGTAAGTAACCAGTACTACCGGCCCATTTTACCTGACACAGCCAGTCAGTTATATGACGGCGTTTCCTTGGTAAGTAACCAGTACTACCGGCCCATTTTAACTTACACAGTCAGTCAGTTATATCACGGCTTTTCCTTGGTAAGTAACCAGTACTACCGGCCCATTTTACCTGACACAGCCAGTCAGTTATATCACAGCGTTTCCTTGGTAAGTAAGCAGTACTACCGGCCCATTTTAACTTACACAGTCAGTCAGTTATATCACGGCGTTTCCTGAGTAAGTAACCAGTACTACCGGCCCATTTTACCTGACACAGCCAGTCAGTTATATCACAGCGTTTCCTGGGTAAGTTACCAGTACTACCGGCCCATATTACCTGACACAGCCAGTCAGTTATATCACGGCGTTTCCTGGGTAAGTTACCAGTACTACCGGCCCATATTACCTGACACAGCCAGTCAGTTATATCACGGCGTTTCCTGGGTAAGTTACCAGTACTACCGGCCCATATTACCTGACACAGCCAGTCAGTTATATCACGGCGTTTCCTAGGTAAGTAACCAGTACTACCGGCCCATTTTACCTGACACAGCCAGTCAGTTATATCACAACGTTTCCTTGGTAAGTAACCAGTACTACCGGCCCATTTTACCTGACACAGCCAGTCAGTTATATCACGGCGTTTCCTTGGTAAGTAACCAGTACTACCGGCCCATATTACCTGACACAGCCAGTCAGTTATATCACGGCGTTTCCTTGGTAAGTAACCAGTACTACCGGCACATATTACCTGACACAGTCAGTAAGTTATATTACAGCGTTTCCTGGGTAAGTAACCAGTACTACCGGCCCATATTACCTGACACAGCCAGTCAGTTATATCACGGCGTTTCCTTGGTAAGTAAGCAGTACTACCGGCCCATATTACCTGACACAGTCAGTCAGTTATATCACAGCGTTTCCTGGGTAGGTATCCAGAACTACCGGCCCATATTACCTGACACAGCCAGTCAGTTATATCACGACATGTCCTGGGTTAGTAACCAGTACTACCGGCCCATATTACCTGACACAGCCAGTCAGTTATATCACGGTGTTTCCTGGGTAAGTAACCAGTACTACCGGCCCATATTACCTGACACAGCCAGTCAGTTATATCACGACATGTCCTGGGTTAGTTACCAGTACTACCGGCCCATATTACCTGACACAGCCAGTCAGTTATATCACGGTGTTTCCTGGGTAAGTAACCAGTACTATCGGCCCATTTTACCTGACACAGCCAGTCAGTTATATCACGACGTTTTTTGGGTAAGTAACCAGTACTACCGGCCCATTTTACCTGACACAGTCAGTCAGTTATATCACAGCGTTTCCTGGGTAGGTAACCAGTACTACCGGCCCATATTACCTGACACAGCCAGTCAGTTATATCACGACATGTCCTGGGTTAGTAACCAGTACTACCGGCCCATATTACCTGACACAGCCAGTCAGTTATATCACGGTGTTTCCTGGGTAAGTAACCAGTACTACCGACCCATATTACCTGACACAGCCAGTCAGTTATATCACGACATGTCCTGGGTTAGTTACCAGTACTACCGGCCCATATTACCTGACACAGCCAGTCAGTTATATCACGGTGTTTCCTGGGTAAGTAACCAGTACTACCGGCCCATTTTACCTGACACAGCCAGTCAGTTATATCACGGCGTTTTTTGGGTAAGTATCCAGTACTACCATCCCAAGTTACCTGACACAGTCAGTCAGTTATATCACGGCGTTTTTTGGGTAAGTAACCAGTACTACCGGCCCAAGTTACCTGACCCAGTCAGTCAGTTATATCACGGCGTTTTTGGGTAAGTAACCAGTACTACCGGCCCAAGTTACCTGACACAGCCAGTCAGTTATATCACGACTTTTCCTGGGTAAGTAAGCAGTACTACCGGCCCATTTTACCTGACACAGTCAGTCAGTTATATCACAGCGTATCCTGGGTAAGTAACCAGTACTACCAGCCCATTTTACCTGACACAGCCAGTCAGTTATATCACGGCGTTTTTTGGGTAGGTAACCAGTACTACCGGCCCATTTTACCTGACACAGCCAGTCAGTTATATCACGGTGTTTCCTGGGTAAGTAACCAGTACTACCGGCCCATTTTACCTGACACAGCCAGTCAGTTATATCACGGCGTTTTTTGGGTAGGTAACCAGTACTACCGGCCCAAGTTACCTGACACAGTCAGTCAGTTATATCACGGTGTTTCCTGGGTAAGTAAGCAATACTACCGGCCCATTTTACCTGACACAGCCAGTCAGTTATATCACGGCGTTTTTTAGGTAAGTAACCAGTACTACCGGCCCATTTTACCTGACACAGCCAGTCAGTTATATCACGGCGTTTCCTGGGTAAGTAACCAGTACTACCGGCCCATATTACCTGACACAGTCAGTCAGTTATATCACGGCGTTTCCTAGGTAAGTAACCAGTACTACCGGCCCATTTTACCTGACACAGCCAGTCAGTTATATCACGACTTTTCCTGGGTAAGTAAGCAGTACTACCGGCCCATTTTACCTGACACAGTCAGTCAGTTATATCACAGCGTATCCTAAGTAAGTAACCAGTACTACCAGCCCATTTTACCTGACACAGCCAGTCAGTTATATCACGGCGTTTTTTGGGTAAGTAACCAGTACTACCGGCCCAAGTTACCTGACACAGCCAGTCAGTTATATCACGGCTTTTCATTGGTAAGTAAGCAATACTACCGGCCCATTTTACCTGACACAGCCATTCAGTTATATCACGGCGTTTCATTGGTAAGTAAGCAATACTACCGGCCCATTTTACCTGACACAATCAGTCAGATATATCACGGCGTTTCCTTGGTAAGTAAGCAGTACTACCGGCTCATTTTACCTGACACAGTCAGTCAGATATATCACGGCCTTTCCTGGGTAAGTAACCAGAACTACTGGTCAATTTTACCCGACACAGCCAGTCAGTTATATCACTGCGAAAGAGAAAGGACGGAAGAAAGAAGCAAATCATCTTAGTTTATTCTGTACGATTAGTGCTCACTCTTGCTTTCGTTGGTTGGTCTGGTTGCTTTCATTAATTACCGTGAAAATGACCCGAAAATAGTTTTACACCCCGCGGTAATTAACGCCTTAATTATCTTCCTATGTGACTTGCAGCGCCATCTATAAATGTATACAGTAAGCAAATCCAAGTCATTCTTGTATTAATGTCCGCCTCGGGTGCAAGTTCGATCCCCCTGCCGGGTCATACCAAATACTTTAAAAAAGGTTGCTGTCCTCATTGGCGCTCAGGGTTGCGAGATTTGCATTACGACTGACTAGCTGGTGGCAGAATAAATGAACCAGTAGTACTTGTATCTTACCAAGGAAACGCCTTGATCTAACTGAACAATTGTTGAAAGCGGTGTAAAACACGAAACAATGAGTTGTTTTATTAACGTTTATGAACAATTTCTTTTTCGCCAAGTTTTCAAAATGCGTCTTCAGTTGGGATAGGATGACTGCTCATTCTGACAACAAGATAACATGGGAAGTGAATCGCTTTCAGATTCTGATACTCGATGGAAAATCGTCCACACATAGGCGTTGGATACTATCCAAATTAACCCAAATGATCACCTGTTAATCCGTCCCCACTTGCAGATGAATTATGTCGCATTTATAGCAGACAAGTTTCGCAAACATTGTGACAGAAGGTAAATCGCTTTCAGATTCTGTTATTCGACGTAAAATAGTCCGCGTATAGACGTTGCACATACTATCCAAAATAACCCGAATAATTACATGTATCTCTTTACGCGTCCCAACTTGCAGACGAGTTATTGCGCCTTTGCAGTAGACGACGTTTGCAAACATCATGACAAAAGGAGAGTTTGCTCATGATTAGCAATGTTCTCATTTTGCCATACTGTTGACAACTATATTTAATATATTACTTCATGAATAGTTTCCATATTTTTATCTTAGTACTGTCTAAGTCATCTTCAGAAGCTTTGAAGTACGTGGACTACTAAAAGTTTAAACAAATACGAAATGTGATATTACTCCTTGTGTCACGGTGTTTTCGAAAGTCGTCCACTGCAGTTGAGTCAAAATGTGTCTGCATGTGGGATGGGTTAACAGCGGATAAGTTCTCCCACTTCTTGTGTTCGGTTTGTTTGCTTGTTTTGTTGTGTAGTGGTAGAGCGTTCACCCAAAGTGAGGGAGGATTTCCCTTGTTGGTGCTCGTGGCTGTGGGTTAGCATTACGACTGACTGCTTTGTAAAGATATAAAGAGACCAGTAGTACTGATAACTTACTCAGGCAACATCGTGATATAACTAAAAATGTGTTGAAATTGGCGTAAAACACTAAACAATCAATCTATCAATCATTAAAACCAGACCACAACTTCGATGCAGTAGCAAACGCACGGACATATAGCTTGACATATGCGTCAGCCAATCAAAGTATCATCCACACAATTGTAGCTCAGTAGTTAGCGATGTGGGCTGTCAATCCAGGGGTTGTGACTTCAAATTTGAGCTCGGCCAACATTTTCTCCGACGTTGGCAAAATGCACTGTGACAAGCTTCATTATTTTTCCACCAATGGGCTGACAGTCTGTTAGAAAAAGCAGCCAGTTGCTCGGACAGTATGATGTGTGAAGAACTCGTCTCAGTTAACCAGAAAACACATACGTAGGTGAACTGGTAGCCGCGGTATGACTTAAAATTGTTTAAAATGGCGTAACGCCCCAATCAATCAAACAAAATGAGCCGTCCCACGGTCAGACCAAGATTATAAATAAACCAGATAGAACGTGGCGATGTCTCGCACACACACTCTAAAACTAAATACATAAAACAACCTCAAAGAACAGCAGCAACTTCAAAGATCCGTGCACCATCAATCGGAAAGGTAATCGCCTTTACGATAACTATATATCGCTAGCAATGCCAAAGGGAGCCACGCCTGTAATAGGAATATCCTATATTCCAGCAAGTATAAAGGTAGTCACATAACTAAACCACAGAACTACAACACTTATTATCAATCCTTCTATGTACCATATATCGGAAGGGCAATCGACCTCACGATAACCACATATCGTCAGCAGTTATAAAGGCAGCCACGCATGTCATAGGTAACTTCTATTCCTGCAGGTATTTACTATGTCTCTGAAAGAACATATGTATAAAACATAAATAGCGTCATAATATCATATTAACTGATTTAAGAATTTCCCTATGAATGCACATAGAATACAGTTCTTCTAGCGATAAGTCAAACCAGAAAATACAAATATTAATGCACGTACTATGAAAACAAGGGATATAATCAGTGTTCGACATTTGCATTTTCATAAAGCATTACATTCCTTTATCTAGCTTTTTTCCCTCCCTTTTCCAATGTAGTCAATATATAAAGATAAAATTCTGAATTTCGAATTTCCAGCATCAAAAATGCCTCCTCCATTTTAACATTTTGTATCAAATTATTTTGAAATATGATATAAAATATTGAAACAATGACAAATTCTCCATTGAAAGAACATAACATTGGCCAAAGAACGGCCGATTTCCTTTAGGGTCTACTAGCACTCCGCTCGCATATGAAACTGTCATCTTCCCTAGCACACTGGGTATTAAAGTAATAGGTGGGTCAAGAAGTCCACATCCTTTACTCTAGTCATAATTAAATGCATTAGACCATAATCTATAGTAGGAATGAGGCAATTCAGCATTGCACTCTGAGGCAAAGTATTCAATGTCTAGCTAGCCCAATCTCCGATTTTAAATGCTAATGATATCTTGAGATATGCCCAAATAATCTATTTCTATTATCTTGGATAGATAATCAGCTTTTCCATTTTCATCCCTAGGATTCCCAAAATGATAGACGATCCTTACTTTCAACAGACATTGTAAATAAAAGTAATTCCAAGACATCACTTGGGCTATATCTGTACTTATACTTTATGTCATAATCTGTGAAACAGGGCCTAAAACAATATTCATCGATATGATTTGACCAATAAATCTAGCCGCTTTCCTAACAGGTAACCTGAGTAGCGGCCATAAATATTTTAAGGTCTCTGAACTCTATTCATAGAAATTTTGACAAAATATTCATTTGAATTAAGCTATACGCCAAGCCACTGTAATTCCCAATACATCACCCTTACTATCTGTCTCCCATCTTTTCCGTTGTCAAATACGTATCAGCAGAGTCAAAACCATCATCTAAAAACATCGCACTATTTTACCTTCGCTATTAATGGTGTAGTTAATTTAGTGAAAATTTACGGGGCTGAGAACAGCCCGAATAGAAGACATAGGAAACGGAAATAGGTTACTCTACTCATTCATAACCATGAAAACCCTTGGAAATATGTATGTCGAGGAAATATATCAGTAAAGTGATAAGCAGAAGGGATATAGAACTTAATCATCCAGCAATCTTTCTGTAAATACAGCAACGATATTCTGAGATCTTCGTATTTCACTGTGTGCTTCCAAATATGCACATGCATTAACTCAAGTCAAAAATTAATCTTCTCTTCCCATTGTTTTGAATTTAGACAGTCAAAGGATTAACAACATAGGTATGTGTGTGCATTGGGTTATCAAACTCCCGTCCAATAAATCCCTTATTGCATTTTTAACAAATCTTCTCTCCGTTAATGCAGACTTATTATTTGTATTAATTGATTTGCTTGGTAATGAATATAAAATGATCTTGTATCCATATATTACAGTATCTAAAATACATTCATTCGTGCCAATCCTTTTCCAGAATTCAATACGTTCCCTTAACCTATTTTTCACAATACATTCCTTCTGACCTTGCTCGTTATCGAAATATTCATTTATAAACAAATTCATATCATATAAAGACAAGTAGAAATGACAAATGATCATCTTCTATATCCCGAGCAACGGATGCCGTCGCGTTTCACTCTTATTGTTGGACATTCGTCCGCCATACACACACCATAACGTTCTTTTTCCGGATTGTCGTTCTTGCTTAAGCCCGGGTCTGTTATAGGGACAGTTTCGTCTGAAAGGAACGAAACCCCTGCTGATGTGCTGGTTGAGTAATGTAACTGTTACCAGTCAGTTTCCTTCATACCGTCATTTTAAGACCTGTTTAGTCTTGAAAAGTTTTACTCCCGACCTAACAGAATCAAAGCACTGTAAGTACTGATGAGACGTGTATTGAAGATGTAAAAATATAGGTTTGATTGATTGGGGTTAAACGCTCGTTTCAACATTGGTTCAGTTAATTCACAGCTGCCACTCCGTCTATCCATGTGTCCTGGCCTAATCACACGTTATTCAAGGCAATAGCTACGTTTCCACATAGACCGTAATTCCAGCTTATCTTACTCAAGCTCGATGTCTGCTTCCTGTAGACTTTACCAGTACTCGCGCCGTTGGTGTGGAACAATCTATGAGGCAGAACGTGCTATTCCAGGTGATATTTCATAGTATGATTGCCAGTTAGGGGAGGCAGGATGCTTCAATTGAAATATAGTGGTTCTAGTGATAAGAAAGCATTAATGTTTTGTTTCAATTTAATAAAATATGTAACAAAATGAGATCATTTAAAATTCATATTGAACACATAGGTTTTAGGCAGGTTGATTTATAAGCGATCTTTGTTGATAATACACTAATACAAATACAGGCAATTCTGGCCTTTGACCCAGTAATTCTAAAATGATATCAACATGTAAATCATCCAGTAAACAAATTGCTCACAAGTAAGTACCATTCTATATTGAAAGCATTAATTATTAGTATTGATTAATTCTGTTTACAATTATGAAAAACAAAAACAGTGAAAGAAAAGTTCATACTTGTCTTGAAGAGCATTTCAAGAAGATTAGGGCCATGATAATTTCAATTAACATCTTGATAACATACACGGATATATGATCAAAGATCAACGAAGACGATGTTTTTGTTTACACGATTCCAATAGGAAATTTACTTTTAATTGCCGATTTCGTCATTTTTGTAATAAATAAAAGTGCTACCTAGATGATTTTTTTACCTACTTAATTAGTTTTGATTAACATACTATTAATGAAATCAAAGGCGCAAACTGTAAACAATCATCAGCGTGTGTCGTTGTTTCAATCAATTATTAAACATCAAAGTACAACCAAAACGAGTAGGTGATAAAAGATACGCTGTTTACCTCCAATGTTATCACCTTGGCGTGTGACACGATTCGTTGTGTACTGTGTTTTCGGCTGTGTGTTATGCATATTTACAGCCAGATAGAGAGGTTTAGTAAAACGAACTTCGTGTATAAGAAGCAACATGTTACGGCGAATAATTGTTCAGCCTTTTTTTTTATTTTTTCGCGATTGGAGTGTTTGGGGAATTACAGCTGAAACCCTGGAGAATTGATTGATAGGAGTTTAACGGCGTTTTAACATTTTTTCAGTCATATCACGGCGACCAGTTCACCTACTCATATGTTTCCTGGCTTTCTCACACCAATTCTCCACACACAAATCTCCCAAGCAACTGGCGGCTTTTCCACACAGGCTTAGCCCATTGGTGGAAGACAAATGACGCATGTCGCATTGACTTTTATCGAACATCGGAAATAAAGTTGGCCGAGCAGGGATGATTCGAACTAACAACCACTGGATTGCCGCTTGCTACCGACTGAACTATAGGGAATCGGCTAGACTTATGGACAAAATGTTCAAAACAAATAATTTCTCATTTTGACACAATGTTTTGAATTATTTTGTCAGTTTTTTGCCATATTTATAGATTTATATTCCCTTTTGCCTATAGATGTTTTTTAAAGTCGTCTGGCTCTTATTTGTTGTATGTGGGAAAGTGTTAAGGTATTTATACTTAAGTTGCGCACAAAGAAGAACAATACTAATAATAATGTTATGTCCGTATACAGTTTGTAAAGCCTAATAAACCTGCACACACAACGCACGTGCAATAAGTGTCGACGTAGATCTCTATCTGGATCTACAGAATCACAGAGATTTCCAAAATAACTTCGACACCCTTTCCCACATGCATGTTGACTCCACTACATCAGACGACTTTTGAAAACATTGTGAAAAACGCGGAAATAGCTCAAAACCAGCAATTACTCCTTTTTTCACAATGTTTTCAACTATATAAGGTTTTTATATTTTCAGCTATAGAAATTGCATAGAGTTTTTCAAACAGGTAGTTTTTAAAAATATTGATTCAGCAGTATAAAGGGCTCACAACGAGCAGTTTTCTTTTGCGACAATGTTATCAATATTTACAGAACGAACATTTTCATTTACATGTAGAGCAATTTTCCATACTTTTGCCAAATTTATTTTAAGGTCGTCTTGTTCAAATTTGTTGTGTGAGGAAAATGGTTAAAGAACAAGCAAAGCAAGCAATTTCTCCTTTTGCCACAATGTTTTTATTTATTTTCATTAAATCACGCTTTCATTTATAGATATTTTCCACGCTTTTTATATTTAAAGTCGTCGGTTGCATATATGTTGTATGTTTGAAAGGATTATAACGTACGTATACTTGAACTACGTCTAATAATGAAAACCAACCATTATTAATTATATGTCCGTGTAAAGATTTTCAAGTCAAATAAACCTGCACACAAAGCACTTGACCCATGTTTAGATAAACATTATATATGAGAAACCACATACATCTGTAACTGGATCTGCACTGGTTGATCCAGAGTCACAACAAGTTCCAACAAACTTATAAACCCTATCCAACATGTAGACGCATTTTGACGAATTTGAAGCAGACGACTTATTGAAAGCAGTGTGACGAAAGGAGCAATTGGGCAATTGTGCAAAACGAGCAATTTTTCCTTTTCAACAATGTTTTCACCTTTTTTAAAGTAATGATTATTCATTTCGGTATTTACCAAAGACGTATGTTGCATATGTGTTTTGTGCATTGTAAAGAGGTAACGTATACTTAAGCTGCGCTCCATTAAAGTAATGATATATTCATTTCGGTATTTACCAAAGACGTATGTTGCATATGTGTTTTGATATATTTATTTCGGTATTTTCCAAAGAAGTCTGTTGCATATGTGTTTGTGCATTGTAAAGAGTTAACGTATACTTAAGCTGTGCTCCATTAAAACCAAACATATGTGTTTGTGCATTGTAAAGAGTTAACGTATACTTAAGCTGCGCTCCATTAAAACCAAACATATGTGTTTGTGCATTGTAAAGAGTTAACGTATACTTAAGCTGCGCTCCATTAAAACCAACAAGTAGTAATTTATTTCCGTGTTAAGTTTGTCAAGCTAAATCAATTTGTACACAAAGAAGGTGCGACTTGTATAAAGACAGATATATGTGAGAATCCGCATAGATCTCTATCTGGATCTAGAGACTCACAGAGGTTTCCAAGAAACGTCCACACCCTTTCCCACATGTACTTTGACTCCTCTACATCAGACGAGTTTTGATACATTGTGAAAAACATAGAAATAGCTCAAAACAAATACTTACTCTCTTTGCCAAGTTGTTTTCAACAATAAATAGATATTATATTTTCAACTATAGAAATCGCATAAAGGCTTTCAAACAGATTACTTTTGAAAACATTGATTCAAAAGTAGAAAGTACTCTCAACGAGCAATTTCTCCTTTTGCGACAATGTTTTCAAAGTTTCCTGTAGTTATATTTTCATTTACATTCAGAAAGATGTTCCATACTTTCGCCTAAATTATTTTAATGTTGTCTGGTTTACATTTTTCTGTATGAGGGAAATGTTAAAAACACAAGCAAAACAAGCAATCTCTCCTTTTGCTACAATGTGTTCTTTTTTTTTCATTTACACTTTCACTTATATACATTCTCCACATTTGTGCTTGATTATATTCAAAGTCGTCTGTTGCATATGTGTTGTATGTTGGAAAGGTTTATAACGTACGTATACTTGAGCTACGTCTAATGAAAACCAATCATAAGTAATGTGTAAAGATTTTGGTGTCAAATAAACATGTACACAAACCACGTGCAACCTGTGTAGACTCAGATCTATGTGAGAAACCGTATAGATTACTATATCGAACTGCATTGGTCGATCAAGAGTCACAGAGAGTTCTAAGAAAAACACTTATAAACACTTTCCTATATGTAGACGCATTTTGACGAATTTAAAGTAAAAGGCGGCAAAATAAGTAAGTGTGCAAAAACCAGCAATTCCTCCTTTTGCAACAATGTTTTCAACTTTTGTTTAATGTATTAATTTCATTTAGTTTTTTTGATAATTCTGCCTAGATGTTATCAAAGTCGTTTGTGTCAAATTGGTTTGTGTGTGGGAAATAGTACACGTAAGCTACCCTCTATGAAAACCAACCGTTATTTATGTTGTAACTTTGTAAACCTAAATATACCTGCAAACAAAGAGTTAACGTCTACTTGAGCTACGCTCCATGAAAACTAAACGTTATTTACGTTGTAAGTTTATAAATCTAATTATACCTGCACACAAAGAGTTAACGTCTACTTGAACTTCGCTCCACGAAAACCAACCGTTATTGATGTTGTTAGTTTGTAAATCTAAATAAACCTGCGCTAGAAAAGATAACGTTTACTTGAGCTACACTCCATGAAAACCAACCGTTATTTATGTTGTAAGTTTGTAAATCTAAATAAACCTGCGATAGAAAAGATAACGTTTACTTGAGCTACACTCCATGAAAACCAACCGTTATTTATGTTGTAAGTTTGTAAATCTAAATATACCTGCACACAACGACTTAACGTCTACTTGAACTACGCTCCACGAACACCAACCGTTATTGATGTTGTGAGTTTGTAAATCTAAATAAACCCGCGCTAGAAAAGTTAACGTTTACTTGAGCTACGCTCCATGAAAACAAACCGTTATTTATGTTATAAGTTTGTAAATCTATATAAACCTGCACTAGAAAATTTAACGTCTACTTGAGCTACGCTCCACGAAAACTTACCGTTATTTATGTTGTTAGTTTGTAAATCTAAATATGCCTTCACTCAAAGAGCTAACGTCTACTTGAGCTACGCTTTATGACAACCAACCGTTATTTATGTTATAAGTTTGTACAAGCTCGGAGCCTGGTACAGCTTCGATAGTGCCTCGTCTTAGCTTCAACCGAATACAGATTCATCTAATGGAGTGGGTTTTACACTGCTGACACCATGTTTAAAGTGTTTCATCAATAAAATAACACTAGGTTGTAGAAAGTCCACGCTTGGCTTTATTGAGCATAACTTATAATAAGGGAAACAACTCATGTTCTACTACAAGTAACTTTCAAAGGATAGTCAACCGAAACAACTGATCTACTGTTGTAGGATTGTTTCATGTACTGTTACATTAGTGGTCGCATTTAATTCTGAATGGGGTATGGCGGTAACGATTCCGAAATTTTAACCATTTGCATTTTCATAAAATAATCCCAAAAGCGAGTCCACAGTGACGTGCTCCTATGTGATCTAGAAAAGAATATAACCCTATGCAGAAATTTAGACATACAGGAGCACGTCCCTGTGATTCAACTCTGCGTTGGTGAATTTGAGTAGAGACATAAATATACATGTCTCTAATTTCGGTCACAGGGTGATTCGTGTAAAATTTGCTATGTTCAGCAAATTATTGCATTGATCTTTGACAGTCCGAAGGAGTTTTTGTCAGAAGGACCATATGACTTTAGCAAAGTCTGCGTAGCATTGAGGGTGAAACAAATTTACCATAAAAAGCATCTTAGATCAGGCAGTGAAACCAAAATATTCCATCGACAGAACATACGTCAATGAATACAACCCATCGCTGATTCTCAGATTCACACAACAGCTTGGTTTTATATCAACGCCAAAATGAAATTTTCTAAGTTAATTTATGTTATTCAATGGGAAACGAGAGCGATAACAATTATACCTGAAGCACAGAAAGTCGCAGCCGAATAAGTTATGGTTGTCAGCCTTTACTGTAAGCAGTTAAGCTGTTCTAGTTATCTCGGGTATTAGCTGAATATGACGTCACCGGATGTGGATAATTGCCGGATATGGTTCCCTGCTTTGTTCTATGTAATTTTACTTGGAATTTCACGAGCTGGGCCATAGTAAAAGGTGCACTACCTCAGAACGTGCAACGGACGTTTCTTACTCCAGAAGAAACGAGCTGTGCTCAATATAAATAAAGATCCATCAGGTTGTCCAAGTGTATACTGTTTGCGAGGCGTTTCTTATGAAGTTATGTTACTAATCTGTGGTCAATGCAGAGCAGATCTTTGGTAAGCACAAATTTCAATGTTTTAAATTATCATAGACTGTCTGTCTCATCTTGATCTACTTTGTTCTATAAATGAAAACATGTAAACATATTTATTACATACAGTTATAAATCATTGTGGCAAATGGCTAAAAGTCTCATTATGAGCAAACTCTTCTTTTGCCACTATGTTTTTAAAAATCGTCTGCGTCATAATTCGTCTGCAGGTTGGAAAAGGTTAATACATATTATCCTTGTATGTACGACTTTGTAGGAAACATGCAGTTATCACCATAGACATAGATCAGCATGGGCGTGATTTTCAACGTTTTTCAATTATCATAGTCAAGGACAGCCTGTCTACTTTTGTTCTACCTTGTTCTACAAATGAAAGCATGTGTATTACATATAGTAAGAAAACATTATGGCAAATGGAGAAATTTCTCATTATGAATAATATCTTCTTTTGTCATTATGTTTTTAAAAGACATATCTTGGTGTGCATAACCTTTTTATAAATGTTTAAATATTGATAGACATAGATCAACATTGGCACGCATTTCAACGTTTTTCAGTTATCATAGTCAAGGATCAACCTGTCTAATCTTGATCTACATTGTTCTATAAATACAATCATATATATAATAAAGAGTTAAAAATCATTGTGGAAATAGAAGAAAAGATACTTATTATGAGCAATTCCTCCTTTAACCACAATATTTTCAAAAGTCGGCTGCATCAAAATTCGTCTGCATGTGGGAAAAGGTTGTTTAATCTTATCTTGGTGTGCAACTATATTCTATGAATGTTCAGTTATGATATACATATATTTATATAAACGAAAACATGTTTTTTACATAGAGTTTAAAAAAACCATTGTGGCAAAATGAGAAATTGCTAATTATTGCCACTATTTGTTTTCAAAAATCGTTTGCGTAAAAAGTAGTATACAGTTCGGAAAGGGTTAATTAATCTTATATGTCAATTTTGCAATTCTAATAAACATGGTTTAGCTCGTACAATCTAATCTTGATCTAAATTGCTGTACAAATAAGAATATATTACTTGCAAAGAATTGAAAACATTGTGGCAAAATTCGTTTGTGTCAAAACGCGTCGTCATGTTGGATAGTGATATTAATTTTGTTCGCACGAGTTGTTGCGTATTTTGCAATTATGATAGTCATAGATGAGTAATTAAATGTTGTTTGTAGGAGAAAAACGTTAAGTGAAAGCTAATCTTAGCGAAAATCACTCGTGAAATCAAGTGGGATTCAGCAATAAGCATGCCTATTAATTAGCGCATTACTTCTTAAAATACATGTAATAGTCCAACAACGTTTAATGCTTAGTCCATGTGCAATAAAGATTATATTTGAGTGCCCGACTAAAAGGAGTATCTTGTTGCATCTCCTCACACACATATGATGTATGGTAGTGAAACATGTAGGGCTAACATTTCAGCTTTTAGTAGGCCTATATAGTAGAACATATATATGTATTTTTCTAGAAATAGACAAGGTAGATAGGGAAGGCCGTTGTTATAATGTGCATATCTGTGCGCATATGTATCCAGAACCCAATACACCTGACATGGCGTACGTGCATTATCTTTTAAGCGATCAGACAGACACATGTTTTAGTATTTACCAACCAAAATTACCATATATTTGCACGTATACCGAACTAAGTGGATCAACGTTATCATGTGCATATATGTGCGCATATGTATCCAGAACCCAATGCGCCTGACATGGCGTACGTGCACTATCTTTTAAGCGATCAGACAGACACATTTTTTAGTATTTACCAACCAAAATTACCATAATTTTGCACGTATACCGCACTTCATTTTGTAAATAAATAATATGTTTCTTTTAATAGCTATTACCCTTTATTTTCACATACAAGCAGGCATATCATGGAGTGTCTAGGTACGTTACAAGTACTTGTGTTTCTGATCTGAAA